>CAHIKZ030003526.1:1477500-1522500 GCA_903632075.3 Acanthosepion pharaonis
AGTTAGACTACAGGAACCTATTCGAATAGAGTAAGTCTTAAAGAATGCACAATTCTCGCTAAGTGCCCTCTGTCAAGTTGTCATCACACGATATAAACATAAAGGAATGCCCTAGTCCTGTAGGGAACTGGTAAAATCGCCGATAAGTATACATTAAGAGGCACGGTAGAGTATTGGATTGAAGGTCGGTTTGAGGAATCGGAGCGCCTTGTTAGAATCCTTGTCGAGTTGATTACATTAACTTGGGAAAGTTATGCATCCAACTCTCCTAGTAGCAGGTCAAACTGGGTTTTATAGACGGTCTAAGAGAAGGAAAAATCCTGGCGAAGCACATACTATACAGCCAAATAAAAGATCGTTCGCATTGACTCGTTGATCCCGACTAGGGTCGACTCCGTGTGTCCTATAGCCTTGGGTGGCAACCGGTCTAGGAGAAAGAACACTCTGAATTCAAAACTGTATGTAGCCCTGGCGAAGCACATACTATGCAGCTAAGGAAAGGATCGTTCACATTGACTCGATGATCCTGATGACGGTAGACACCTTAACAGGCTGTGTCCTATAGCCTTGGGTGGCAACCGGTCTAGGAGAAAGAAAAATCATCAGAATTCAAAACTGTATGTAGCCCTGGTAATGAACATAGTATGCAGCTAATTAAAGTATCGTTCTCACATATCTCTCAGTTAATAACAATACCTTGTGTGGCTCTTGGGCCTTGTATAAATAAATAAAGAATTACAGGGATTCTTTGAGTAGATTAAGCAATATTTAAATTTGTGTTTCAAATAGTAACGCAAAAATTAAATCTGACAAAACAAAATACGACTAAAATCTTCTAGATGGTAAAAATTACTATCTAGCGCGTTCTTTTGAAAGGATGGCATAATGATGCGTATGAAGACACCCCCACACCAACGTCCATTGCAAACGCGACAAATCTTCCACATATGTATAATAAATCGGCTCCCCCGATATTCTGTTACACAACCAATTCTTTTAACGCCCAGCGGTAATAGAAAGATGCTTACATTCCGACAATGCTGTCTGCTCCATTAAAAACCAAAGAAAAACGAAAGAAAATGAAAAGAAACAATAGAGTCTATTCTAAAAAGGAATTTTCTGACGTCTCTGTAAGCATTGCCTAAAAATAAGGTTGCTCCAAATTGAGTCCAACTGAAAATAATAATACTTCTCAAACTCAACGCCCGTCTGTTGCTCCAGAGAGCCACATAATTCTTTTTGGGGTGGGCATGGAGTTTTCGTTTTGTCACAAACTAAACGAAAATAAACATGCATATATTTTTATAATTAGCAGTAGCTTTGTTCACACACACACACACACACACACACACACACATATATATATATATATATATATATATATATATATATATATATATATATATATATATATATATATATAAATTTATGTATGCCAACATTTTTATCCAACAAATAAACGAATATAGACCAAATATAAAGCTTATCCATTCAGAAGATAGATCATTTATAACTTTTTATACGTTCTGTTCTGAAAGTCATATGTATTATTAATAGTGACGGCATAATGGTCTGTTGTCATCACTATATATATATATATATATATATATATATATATATATATATATATATATATATATGTGTGTGTGTGTGTGAAAATATATAGAAAATAAAAAATTCGCTTGAGGATGGAACGGAGCCCATTTTACTTTCAACTCAATTTAATTTAAAGGATTATATTGAAGTTTTT
This sequence comes from Acanthosepion pharaonis, assembly GCA_903632075.3. Taxonomy (NCBI): domain Eukaryota; kingdom Metazoa; phylum Mollusca; class Cephalopoda; order Sepiida; family Sepiidae; genus Acanthosepion; species Acanthosepion pharaonis. Next base: position 1,479,251 of record CAHIKZ030003526.1, read on the forward strand.
CGGCTCTAGTTTTGAAACATGAGACCTCTTATGTAGCGATTTGGAATCATATTTTTAAATATATATATATATATATATATATATATATATATATATATATATATATATATATATATATATATTATAAACAGAGAGAGAAACCGCAATCGTTTTTAGTTGTAATGTGGATTTTTTTCAAAAATATATTATGCTTCATTTTCCATAATTTTGCCACACGTGTTTCCGGTCTCGCGACCTTCATCGCCGGAAACATACGTCGAATACAACGAGAGCCCCCCCCATATATATATATATATATATAATTATTTATTTAGAAAATTTATAACATAAACATGTTATAAACTCACTACAAAAATGGCCATTTTGTTTCAACACTCCCGGTGTCTTATCAAGTGATGATGTTGAATGCAAAACAAATGGTTTTAAAAGTTCCTATAATATATATATAATACATTCACTTACGCGCAAATACTTGGGCTATCATGATTTGAAAAGTGTCATGATCGCCCTAGATGGCACGTCACATCCATCGCTACCAACACGCCAGCATGGTAGAGTAATTTTTCCCTATGTTACTATTATATATATATATATATATATATTAAAAAGAAGAGAAGAGAGGTGCCGCAAAAGTTTTTGGTTGTAATGTGGATTTATTTAGAAAAAAATATTATGCTTTGTTTTACAGAATTGTACTATACGTGTTTCTGGTCTCGTGACCGTCTTCAGGTAAAAGTGGAGATTTCCACATATTATTAAAAATAATTAATTTTTCCTTTTGTTTTTCAATGTTAAATATTCTCGATATGAGACATTTTCTGTGTTAGTAATCCGAATTTCTTTCTTGAATTGGCAATGAAGTTCTGCGCGAAGGGTCATAAAACAATTATGGTTGGTCCAAGCGGAATGATGAATTGCTTATCGGCATTTTATCTTTTAATGTTTTACTGACCCCTATGTGTTCTTGGATCTGTTTCCATTTTGTGTGTTTCTGTCAGCATGCGTGTATATATGCGTGCGTATATTCCCCCTCCATACGTATATCTTACTACGAGGAATTAGTAAACTCATTTGTACATATACACGCATACACACACACATATATATATATATATATATATATATATATATATATATATATATATATATATATATATTGCTTATTTGGCAGCAATCCCTCCTTCATACAAGTTTCATTGAAGTGACTCACAAGCCAGAAAAATTACGCTTTTTATAATTCTTTTATTTAAAGTGATTACTTTTCTGGGCAGAGAGTGTGTAATAACTGTCAAAATGATTTGTAGATCATAGCACTTCCAGCCAATCTATCCAGCCAATCTATCCAGCCAATCTATCCAACCAATCTATCCTCTCAAGAACTTTTTATTGGTTTAATTGAATATCTATATCTGTTTGCCACATACGTTTGGAAAATACGAGCAGGAAAACGGTTAAAATAAGCCAAATAGAAAGAAGCTAAATTTAAATAACATCAATTATTTATACGGATACGACGTGTTGATCGGGTTTCGGAAATTAAAAACATCCTTATCTTTAGATATACATTTTTGAAAAAAAATGTGCATATTGAGTTAAACAAGAAAAAATTGGTTCTGCAGAAGTTCTGCACTAGAGCTCACCACTATAATCAAATCATATGTGCAAGTAGTCTGGCTGTTCATTTCTATGAAATGAGATGTTGTACCCTCATACGTCAAAACAACGGGAGAGTCTTATATAAATGATGTCGATCATGTTTATTGTATATGCAAATTGTATGATTAATCGCGCAGCGTTAGATGAGGTGCTTTGACAAGAAAAGATAAAGAATATGCAGAAAATTAATGAGCTTAAGGTCATATCACATTTAAACACCGGCTATCATATGATCACCGATGTTAAGCAACGTCGAACCTGATCAGATGGGTAACCACTTGTGTATAACAGGTACTGTAAGTTTGCATGTGCGATGTGCGGGTGGTGTAATTGGTAACAATTCGGAATAAAAAACCGGAGAGTCGAATTCGAATTCCAATCGGGTTAGTTACATTCACTTACGCGCAAATACTAGGGCTATCATGATTTCAAAAGTGTCATGATCGCCCTAGATGGCATGTCACATCCATCCCTACCAACACGCCAGCATGGTAGAGTAATTTTTCCCTATGAATCTATATATAAAGGGCATTCATAAGCTGAGATAAAAAAAAAAAATAATACAGTTTGCATCATTGCGTAGGAATATAATGTACTGATACACACACACACACACACACACACACACATATATATATATATATATATATATATATATAATAGTTATTGTTCAGAGTTGAATTAGAAAAATAATACATTTCGCATCATTAGATAGGAATATAATGTACTTTATATAGATATATATATATATTACTATCACATCATATCATATAGACCCGTTATTAAATTGAACTACCCTCTCACCCAGCACATTGAATATTAAACATCACCATATAAATTATCCAATAAGAATTACAAATTTCTACCTGTTACATATACACAGTCACCAAATACAAACAAATAACCAGCTTTAAATATAACAAATAAACCCCAATTTTTTTTTCAAAAATTTAAAAATAAAAATAAATATAAATAATAATAATTTTTACTTAAAATAATTTTACACAAACCCCACCACACGTATATACATACATGCGAGGAAATATTTTTCAGCGGAAAAATACATAATATGACATGTATACATTCACGAGACATTAAGGAGACATTTCCGCCACACTTCCAATGTTTAAATTTCAACATTTCAACATACAAATGCGTATGTATAGATATAACACCACCCGTATACATACATATGTCATAGCCGAAACTGCCCACATACGTTTATATATGTATGAGTCCCGACGGACGACCAAGTATGGATATGTGTCTGCATACATCGATCTTTGCGTTAGTGCGATGAATGACAAAACGACGAAATTTCCCCCACCACTTCCACAATAACACCAATACACGCAATCTACATAAACCCAAATTTTTTAAAACATTAATCAGTTTGTCTGACGATCGCTAAAGCGTGAAAACCAGGGTCACAAACTCACATCTATCCAACCAAATATGTTAGCTCTATCTCTGATATTGAGCGCTTTCTAATAAGTACCGCGCATATAATATATAAATAATTATACATATATATATTTATTTATATTTATATACACTTTTCATATATATATATATATATATATATATATTTGAATAAAAACAGACCACTTTAAGATTCCATGTAATAAATTATTTCAACCTTTAGAAGTAAAGTCTGATGGTCCAGAGCACCTTTAAAAGGGCTGTGGTGAAATAATTTATTACATGGAACTTTAAAGTGGTCTGTTTTATTCAAACATATCGGCTCTGAATTATACATTGAGCTCTCCGGATAACATCCTCCTTGGGTCTACCCATACGGATTACTTAGTTTTGCATAAATATATATATATATATATATATATATATATATATATATATATATATATATATATAATAGTTATTGTTCAGAGTTGAATTAGACCAAGAAACAGTATTATTAAAAAGTGCTCAATGCACGTATAAAGGAATGAAAAGAAAATAGAATTTTAACATGCAGAGCATTTAAATTCAGCCGATCTTGGTTTTAATTTTCCGTTATCTCTAGGGAATTCAGACTAAACAATCTTAATATATACATATATATATATATATATATAGTGTCATAAATTGCCGCCATTTTATTTTTTAATTTCGCGCATGCGCTTTGTTTGTTTTTTATTTTGCCGACTGCACATTATAGTACCGTCAGTTGGGCCCTGACTGTGAGAAAAAGAGCATCATGACGCAATTAACTCCACCAGAAATTTGGAAACGGCATGCTGTTTCTGCCTGGCATTCGTACCGGAAGCTCAAATAGGAACAGTCGAGAGTGTTTGGGTGTCAATCTGTGGACAGTACAGTTCAAAATGGTGGCATCTGGAAGACACTATGTTTGGCAACAGGACTTTGCACCATACTACACAAGCAGGAGAACCCAGTCATGTCTGCGGCCATATCACCCCTTATATCTGGCCACTTCATTCTCCAGATTGTAACTCCCTTGATTATTTCGTGTGTGGCGCAATTGAAAGTTATCAATCCTCTTCGTTGTTCCTTGTGACTGAAGTAATAAACATTTGTAAATATTTTACAATAATTTCATAACCATTACATCAGACAAAGGCGTGCACTTATGAATGATTTCATATACAGATTGAATTATATATTTTGAGCGATATTGAAGAATTCGAACATATCAATCCGCCATAGGTAATTTTTACTTCCTTTATTTTGAGTTCTCTTTACAGGATTCTTCCAAATAAACTCCTGAAATATTCCATGTGTAACAACTTCCATTCAACTAACTCCCGGACTGCCATGTCCACACCATTTTATAATATTAATAAAAGAAGTAATAAAATAAAATGAAATAAACAATGGGGACAACGAATATTCAATGGCGATCAGACGTCACTCTTGACCTCTAAGTGGCGACAACGAAGTGTATTTGAAGTTAAGAATTGCTTTCGCGTATTTCAAAGTTTTTTTTTTTTTTTTTCGTTTCTTTTTATTTCTTCTATTAGAATCCTGTATAGTTTTCGATTACATGATATGCTCAGTGCTATTTTCGAGAATCCAATATCGCTTGTATTGATTTCTTTTTCAAGGCAAGGAAAGGGTAGACGGAAACTAAAATTTGAACACACACACACACACACTCTCTCTCTCTCTCTCTCTCTCTCTCTCTCTCTATATATATATATATATATATATATATATATATATATATATATATATATATATATATATGTATGTACGTATATAGCAAGAGTGGGACTTATCCATAGAGGTATATAATCTACCTTGCAATGGAACATTTGTTAGTTATCTAGTTTTGAAATTCATAGTTAGTATTATGAATTCAATCCACAGATAAATTGTGAAATTTGACAGAATAAACTCAGGTTCAATATATATATATATATATTCCCAAGTGGATAGAATCCAGGTAGAATTCAATGTACAAGACAGAGTAAGAATATATTATAAGAGGCACAAACACGAATATTCCATGCTTATAATTTATTACATTGGAATTTATTATATTGGAATCGTAATCACGATCCAATTCATCATACCTGCAAATTCAAAATATATTCATATTTTCCAATTTAGTTTTGAATTTACAAATTCAAAACTAAATTGGAAAATATGAATGGATCGTGATAAAGTAATGTAATAAATTATAAACATGGAATATTAGTTTTTGAGCCTTTTATATTTAAATATATATATATATATATATATATATATATATATATATATATAGATAGATAGATAGATAGATAGATAGATAGATAGATAGATAGATAGATATGAGCAGATTGTAAATAGTAGTTGTGGTTGTCAAGTCAGTAAGTATCCTGGTGAGTATGGTAGAGATTTGAAAACAACTTACTGTCACTCGATCACTATTAACAGCGAGTGTGGACTTTTTTAAGGCAAAAACGAAATGAATTTATTAAAGAAAAGTAACTATTAATAGCAAAACAACTGGAAGAATTTAGTTGATAATATCAATATAAAAGCTTTTTCGAAATTCTTCCAGTTGCTAAGGACATTTTGTTTTGTTACTTTGTTTTAATAAATTCATTTGATTTTTGTTTTGTTTTTTTGCCTTGAAAAAGTCCATCTTTGTCGTCTTTGATGGTAGAAAATCTCTGTTGTAATGTCCAAATAACCACTCTGATGATGGCTCATGTGAGCCGAAAGCTTAGATCGACGACCAATATAGTAAAATATGTCCAAATGTTCTCATGAATCTAAAGCCATCATACGATACTTGGAAAGGCTCATGATAAAACCTAATAAATATTCGTTTGTTATATATATATATATATATATATATATATATATATATATATATTAAAAAATAATAAGAAATAGCAGTAAGATTTATAATCCGTTGTTCTTAGCAATTATAATTATAAAAAAAAAACAGTGCTCAATACAAACAGTAGAGCATAATATGGATAACGGATGTCTATGTTTGTGAGCAGGCACCCCCACCCCGCCTAAACTTAACCTGACTTTGTAAGTAACATATATTTGATACAAATGTTGTCTAGGGAAATTAAAACCCAACCATCCCTAATCAAAACAGGATGAAGTTTCCTTAACCTTAACAAATCTAAATATTTAGATTGCCTGTGCTTATAAATTAAGTAAATTTCTTAGAAAGATATTCCTAGTATCGCTTGACAATGGAAAGAAACCCTGGATTTCAGTTTAATTTTTATACTTAATCTTACAATTTTAATTTCAGTTTTGAAACACAAAAAATTCTGTGTCACGATGGAATCATATTCTTACAAAAGAAAAATAATTCTTATATATATATATATATATATATATATATAGTTTATGAAAAACTAGGTAATCCGTATGGGTAAACCTAAGGAGGATAAAATCCAGAGTGCTTAATGTTAATCCAGAGTAAATAATTTAAATAAAAACAGAACACTTTAAGGTTCCATGTAATAAATTATTTCACCAGAACCCTTTTAAAGAACTGCGGATCATCAGACAAAACAAAAAATGAAAAGAAAATTTACACATTTTTGACGGGCTGTATTAAACATATGTAAATTAACAAAGTGAGGAAGTGAGTGGGGAAAGAGAGAAGACATGAGTGAGTTAGCAAACATTGACAGATTTAAACGGTTATACATACATATATATATATATATATATATATATATATATATATATATTTGATATTTGACACACACTATCTGAAAAAATTTCATATATATATATATATATATATATATATATATATATATATATATATATATATATATATATATATATATATATTTGATTTCCTTCCTTTACAGACACACACTATCTGAAAATAATTTCATATATATATGTATATATATATATATATATATATTTCATTTCCTTCCTTTACAGATACACACTATCTGAAAATAATTTCATATATATATATATATATATATATATATATATATATATATATATATATATATATATAATTCAGGAATACGGCTAGAACTAGAAAGGTACATGACACGCTGCACATCGCCCAATGCAGTGGCCGGTTATTTACACCTCATGCATATGTATAGTTGACGTTAGAAATTATAAAACGATCATCTTTGTGCTTTTATTTTTTTCATTAGGTGAAAACTGAGAATCACAACATTCATATGTATGTGTCTGCGTGTGTATATCTATGTGAGAGATTTTACAAAAGTTACTGCTCATAAGTGATATCTGAAGTCTTGTATCGCAATACGGTTACTGAGATTTAATAGCGAATCTGCCGATATTGTAACTCTTAAATTGTGTCCTAAAAATATATTTCCATGACCGTTTATAGACAGGTGGTTGATGATCTCTGTATTTACTAGTGCTTTTGCATTCAGCTTTTGGTCATGGCCGTCATATGCAAAACTTAGACGAAGGAACGGTGGAGATGGCTGGAAGGTAAGGCTTACCGAAATCTAGGCCGAGGAAGTTTTTAGAGATTCTAAAACGCAACTCTTGGATTAAGCTAATCTGTTATTCCTGGATTAAAGAATGGGAAATATAAGTAAAAAGGTAATATTAAAAGGAAATGCTTCGCGTAAACCTTTTTAGAATCTTCAGAATGAGAAGAAAAATCGATAATTTTTTGTCGTTCAAAAAATCGATACGCATTCGAAAAATCATTCAAAAGTGCCGAATATTTAACCGTGAATTTTTTTTTTTTTTTTTTATTGTTTGTTATTAGTCATCGGATTTCTTTCTTAAAGGTTACAGCTGGATTTAGAAATATTCCCCAATCTTTACTGTAATTTTAGCAGATCTTTTTAATCGATATATTTTCTAGTTTTTTTTATCAGTTGAACGAGGTCGAACTGCATGTAACAGACGCTGGAGAACACCTATCTCATAAGCTGTAGCTATTGTTATATGCAGAAATATGAAATAGCTAAAGAGTCAAAAACGAAAAAGAAAAATTATTTTACTGCTCGTAAAAATTTGTAATTTTTTATGCCGTCACCATCTAAACTTGATTCGGGGTCAGTATAAAATGTGTCAAAGAAATATGAGAACCTGGTAAGCCTGGAATATAAGGCAAGAGAACAAGCTACCTAAGTGACTTTGAGTCAATTTGATACTTAATGGTGCTTAAAAACACCTCCGAAATCAAATTATATATATATATATATATATATATATATATATATATATATATATATATATATGCATCATACCCACGCCGAAAGTACGACTGAAGCACGAGACAATCATCAGGTATGAATGTAACTGTGTGTAATTATGTATATGCATTAATATAAACCTTATAACTCAGTTATAATGAATTGAACACATTTATTCAAACCAATATAATATATATATATATATATATATATATATATATATATATATATATATATATATATATATATAGAATGCTTGCACGTACATTTATTACCTGTGGAGCTACATATATTTGAGTAAATGCAAATAAATAAATATAATGTTTAATAAATAAAATTTATTATGAGAGATTATAATAAAAGCATTTTGAAATCGCTAAAAAAAAAGCTTTCAGGTTTCAATACTTCTTCAGACGATAGTTGGTAACTGGTCATCATACATACATACATATATATATATATATATATATATATATATATATATATATATATATATATATATATATAGGTCTCTTCCTTGATTAGGCCTTCATCCCAATAGGTCGGGAGGTGTAGATGAGGGAGGTGTAGATGAGATAGGCAACAATAAGCTCCCGATGAACTCAAAATCGATCGCTGTATTTAAGCATTGCATTAATATTTAAGCTTGCCTTTTAAAAGTTCAATGATAATTCTTCTGCCGCTATTTAATTTAAAGCCAATTTGATATACGTAGGTCCTTACTTTCCGTACAAATAATTATTTTTATTTCATTGTTGAATTTCGCTGGATTTCGCAATTAATTTCTATTATTCTCAGATTTATTTCCAAGTTATGAAAACTGTTATCGTATAAAAATTTCTTTGCAAAAATCACATAAAAAAATCGCCGAAAACGATCGCAGTAATGAAAACTTCAGAATTGCGGGTACGGATCCGGCCCGGAATATTACTAATTTCCTCACGGAATCGCCCTTATTCCCAAATGGGCTGCGGTCTCTATGAGTAAAGTTGAAAAAATCGGACAGTGACATTCGTGTATATATATATATATATATATATATATATATATATATATATATATAAAAGTGAACATTGTAGTCAACACTTAGAGGTGACAAGCTGTTTCATACTAGACGCAATCTTCAGGCCTGATGATTGCGTCTAGCATGAAACAGCCTATCACCGCTAAGTGTTGACTTCAATGTTCACTTTTATATTTACGCATGCTCTATCTGTGATATTGAGCACGTTATCCCATAAATATAGCAGTATATTTCTTCATACATACATATATATATGTGTGTGTGTGTGTGTATGTATATATATATATATATATATATATATATATATATATATATAGAGAGAGAGAGAGAGAGATATTGTTAGCATTTTTTAGTCTTTTATTTAACGCTTCGTGATTACATACACAAAAGAATATTCCTTGTCCAATTATAAGAGATAATATCAAAATATTTGTGATCGACTGCTTTCAAATATACTTCTTTTTAATTTAAAAAATAAACATGCTGATGATTTTTTAAATCTCGGCATTGTCCGTTATATTTATTCTAATGTCACATCACCGGCCGTTCACTGGCAGCAATGTTTGACTAAATATATCATCAGCTGCAGAATATGTTTGTCTATACTCCGTACATATCATGAGACAAAGTTAGAAAAATGGGAAAAACATAAATTTAAAAGAAAATAACATCAATAGAGAGGAAGAGTTAAAGAGATGGGAAAAGAAAATCCAAACTTTTAAATTTTCCCCGCCTTTCTGTCTCCAATGAGAGCGATAATCAGCTCAGAAAAAAAGATGGCGGCTGCCTGGCCTCAATCTTCCATCTTCGAAAATCGCTCACAATTGTTTCTTATAAACAATTTTGTTTCGGCTAATCTTCTTAAACAAACAAAGCAAGAATAGAATCGTTTATCTTTTTTTTCTTTTTCCTTTGATTTAGCGTGAAAACATTACAAATGTTTTTTTCTCCAAATTATATGGTATTTTCTATCAATATATCACTAAATATAAAGTTGTAATTATGGTTTATGCTAATGTGAATCCTATGTATTGTAATGTTATAATATATTGTAATTAAAATTTCCCTCCAGTGAAAGAATAGCATTTTGATATGAGAAGAAGTTGTTATAAGATTTTTTTATATCCCGTGACCCGTAGGGTCATAGAAGCACCATGTGCAGTCCAGCTACATTAAAAGTGGTATTTCTTGAACAAGATAGCCTGATGGAGCCCAACACTCTCCAGGACAGTTTTGAATTCAGAGATTTTCCTTCTCCTAGACCCGTTGCCATCCAAGGTTATAGAACCCAGACTACCCTGCTATTTACCCATAGCTCGCGGGAGAAGAAGAGGATTCATATGTTTCCCAAGGGTATTAGCACGTAAGTGAATATATTGGATCCGACTAGAATTCGAACTCGGCTCTCTGATTCCTCAATCCGAGCCGCTACCCATTATTCCACCATTCCTACTACTTGTACGTAAATTGTTGGTAATTTCTTTCAACGTTTCTACTTTTGCGATGTATTTTAAGGTAATATCTTAAAAGACAACCACAAAAAAACAACAATTAACAACAAAAGCCTTGAAAATGGCTACAGAAGTCATTGAAAGCACTTGGGTCAATAGACCTAACGGAAATATTTTAAGAATACTAGAAAAACTCTCTCTCTCTCTCTCTCTCTCTCTCTCTATCTATCTATCTATCTATCTATATATATATATATATATATATATATATAATTATTTATTTAAAAATATGATTCCATCGTTATGTAGAGATGGAATCATATTTCTAAATAAATAATTATATTTAAGCTCTACTTTTGTATCGAGCACTGTTTTTTAAAAATAATAACAAAATACTAAAGAACTTTGGATTATTTACCTAAAGAGTTCTTTCCTATTTTCTATAAATTTTACACACACACACACACACACACACATATATATATATATATATATATATATATATATATATATATATATATATATAATTATTTATTTAAAAATATGATTCCAAATCGCTACATAAGAAGTCCCATGTTTCAAAACAAGAGCCGAAAACTTCAATATAATTATTTAAATTAAATTGAGTTAAAATAAGCTCTGTTCCATCTTCAAGCGAAATTTTTTTGGGGAATAACGTGTTTCTGAAATTTACGTGTTTTAAAAATTGAAATCAAAATTTCCATGGTAACAGCTAGGGTGAATTGTTTAAGTTGGGTAGGCGGGTGTTGGGTGTTAATAATAAGTATCAGTATAGAGTTACTTTCGTAGATGTCAAGTCAGGGAAAGGTGGGGGTGTCTAAATTTGAAACGGAAGTTGTATTCACCCTCGTCTAGTTTGCATGTCTGTGGAGATTTATTAATTTTTTTATTTTATTTTTTTATGAAAGGGATTTGTGCATATAAAAAAAACTGTCGTAACGTTTGTTTTTTGACGACTTCATAAAGGGTTAACTTTTTTGTAGGGTATTTAAACTATTTATTTCGGTTATGGATTATGAAGGGTGTTATATTGTATGCATGTTTTTAGTTAATTATTCAAACCATGAATCTGATGATTGGGCTATGGATTAAACAAGTTATTATATTTTATGCTTTTTTTAAATAATTCAAACCAAAAATCTGATGATGCCTACAAAAAACCGTTAACTCGTGTCTATTGTTTAATAGATTATTATTATTTTGAAGCTTAATGATGTGCAATTTTTCTTGGAGGCACAAAGTGCATGGGTCATCCCAAGTTTTACATGTTCTAGCCTTGTTTATAATTTTCCATTTAACTTTAGGTGTCCTATTTGTTTCCTTCAGATGCCAGAAATATTTAGATAGGGAAGTCTGATTTCTTTTGTTTATATTATTGAAAGAACACTTATGCTGCCTCCATCTATCTTTAAAATCATTCTTCGTGGACCCAATGTATATCTTATTAGTGCTAGGGCTCTCAGTGGATTATATAGTACATTGGTATACCACAGATTTAATGCAGCATTTATTTTCTAATGGGCAGTCTTCTAGGTTTCTACAGTTACATAATTTTTCCCTTTTATTGTCTGATTTAAGTGCAGGGTTTTTATTAATACTGTTTAGGCATGGGGGTTTGTTCAAGATCTTATTATTGTGTTTTTTTTCAAGATTTTCAGAGCAGCTGTAACTCAATTTTAGGGTGTTCTTATATTTATGCTCTACTTTTGTATCGAGCACTATTTTTTTAAAATAATAACTAAAATACGAAGGGACTTTGGATTATTTACCTAACCGGTTCCTTCTTATTTTCTATAAATTTTCACACACACACACACACACACACACACACACACACACATATATATATATATATATATATATATATATATATATATATAAATGTAAAAGAACGAAGAGTAAGATTTCAGAGTTCAAAACATTAATTTAAACAGGGCTCTATACAAAAGTATAGCAATAAATATTTATTTATTATGCATTGCTACATTAGAAAATGTATATACGCACTATAAAACTGTACATCTTGTTTCAACACGTTAACGTTGCACACTTTTGTAGTGGGTATGTACATATTTTAATGTAACGTTATATATATATATATATATATATATATATATATATATATATATATTCACTTTAGAATATTAAAATGTTTTAAAAATCGCTACACAATTAAAATTATGTTTCCACACCATAAATGTGTCTCTTATGTGTTACACTACTGTGTTAAACGAGTGAAAGATTAATTTAATTTCAAAGGCCTAATATTTTGTTTTTAAATAGACTTGTGTGCTTTGTCATGATTAACCAATCGAATGTGATCTACGCTAATTTCAAATTCACAGGAAAAATAGTTTTTAATATGGGTTATGACACGAAGTTGTCTGCATACAAAACCTAGACAATTTCTTTGTGGGCAGATACGAATTGTTACGTTATTTCGTAAAATGCGTCTGACGCTCAAACTTCTCAAGAGGAAATGTAATTGTAATTGTGTAGCGATTTTTATAACATGTTTTAATATCCTAAAATAAATAATATTTAGCTCTACGATGTATTGGGCCCTCTATACAATTAAATGTTACGTAGAGTGGAACCATACTCCATTTGTTCTCACTTTAACTTTATATATATATATATATATATATATATATATATATATATATATATATATATACATGACACCATATAATTCTACGCATCAAATTATTATATATAAATGTAAAAAAAAATTGTCACTATCAGGTTTGTAATGCTTTCATTAATATTGCTCAAAATTAATTTTAAAAGACATTATGGGATTCTAATCATCAAATGACCTAACAATCGGATAAAAGTGAAGAAACATCGGTCCCATAATGTCAACTGTCCGTGGTTACCGACGCTAAGTGTCTAATATAAACAAATATATCATGAAATAATTTCCTGCTTATACTCATCTACTCCCTTGTATCCTGTATAGGATTAGGTTTTCGGTTCTTTCTAAATTCTTCTCATTCTGTTTCCTTCTGAGTATCTTCTTGCGTCTTAGTCGCATTATCGTGTTGCCTGGGGTGAATTGATTAAAAAAAAGATAGATTGATAGATAGCTATGAACAGCATGATAACTAGAGAAATGGAGCGAGATATGAAGAGCATGCTAAATAGATCGATAGAGAGCCATGACCAGCATAACACTTAAACATACCGATGTTATATATATATATATATATATATATATATATATATATATATATATATATCTTACATTAATTGCACAACTCTGAGTTTCATGCTGAAGCAATTTTCTAGAGCCGGAGTTACAGGTAATTTAAAAATTTTTATTTGTATCATTATAATTATTATTATTATTATTATTATTATTTGCATTTGCATTTACAAACAAAAATAAATATAAATACTCCAGCACTTGAAAATTACTTGGAATGAATCTTGGAGCTATTAATTTAAGATATTATGTAATATTTCCTAATATATATATATATATATATATATATATATATATATATATATAGATAGATAGATAGATAGTTAGATAGATAATAGCTCTTTTACTTAACATTAAATATGTTTTTTTATTCTTACACTATAGAATATTTGTATATATTTGTATACGAACGCTCGCTCGTATCCCCCTATATTTACCTATTCGGTTATATATATATATATATATATATATATATATATATATATATATATATATAAAGCACACACAGACTGGTTCGCTGTATCACAGCTCACCAGTGTAGGTAGACATCCGATTGCTTCAAGTCTGGAAACTCAATATCAGTCAGTGACTTGGCTGAGGAAGGGAATTTTTTAACCCATTATATATGAGATATAGAAACGCTATACCGACCGCTATACCGCTCTATTCTTACGAAGAGCGATGCATTAAAGCAGCAGCCGCAGTCGTTAAAAATTCCCTTAAGTTATTTCCCTTTAACTTAACACTCCAATTTTTGGTATTCACCACTATTGTAGCTTGGTTTTATACTCACAAATCTTAGGATCTAGCCACTGGATCTAACCAACGCATTTATCCACTGGGCCATGCGTTCTTGAAGAGATTAGTTAAAGGGAAATAACTGAGATATCCAGTATAGGCATGTTATGTGGAACGAACAATCTAGCCCGGTGGACGTAATAAAGGGTTTGGTTCGAAATTACCTGAAGAAGGCTGGAGCGTACAACAGCCGAAGCCTTATGGATATGTCAGTGAAGATGAGGATATCAGTCCGAATAATGTAAATAATATAAATAATCATAATACCTCATCTCAGAGATACAGACAGATATTCAAAGATTCATTTGTCTGCTACGCCTTAACAAACGCTAAATGTTATTTTTGTGCTAGGTCAAGTAACAGTCGTAAAGTGTGCCCGGCTAGAGAGACTACGTTTCACAAATGAAGAAATCAAGAGGCACTTTTCCAAAGTATGTCGGTCGGCTAGTACCTCGGCCACTTCACCTACTCAATCTTATATATTAGCGACCACTATTAAAACAGGCTACAGTGTACTATTGATTGTCAAAAATGAGGCTATGCCCTAATGGACTTTGGTAGCTCGGGGATCTTCATTCCGAAAAATTTAGCATCTACTAATTTTCACCTCTTCGCTAAAGTTGCGACATATCTTGTGCATTATCCTAATTCACCCTTTTCTGTTTTACTACTCCTCTAGTTGAAATGGCCATAGAAAATGATGAATATAAACCCACTTAAACATAATGGCATATAAAAAGTCGGGAAATCTATGTAACAGTTATCTGCATGTATATTTGCACAGATGTAAACAAAGGGATGACTCGCCAACTCGCCTTTAGCTTTCGGGGCAGAGGCTTGTAGTCAGTGTTGCCACAACTCCGTCCGTAGAATCGCCTGCTTCCGATTTTGTCTGTTGCTTCCGATATTCGTTAAAGGGACGTCCGTAAAACCGAGTTATGAGTGTATATTGAATGAGGATTCCCCGATTTAAAGCTTCTTTAATCAGTTTTAAGCAACACAGTCTCTGTTTTTAGCTTCTCCAAAAGCTTGTACTTATCTTACAGGCCGCTTCTGAGCTCTTGTTTCGTGATTATATTTTTTTTTACAGTAGATAAGTCAATTATTTGACTGTCATATTGATTTCTGTCATAACTAATATAGATTTACACTTGTCAAATTTATGAATTAATAAATAATACATGTAGAATTATTGATGCTGAAAATGCTTCCTGGCTATTGTCATTTGATATGGCGTAAGCTGAGCCGGGCAAAAAACATCGAAGTATCAAATTTATGACCACCATATTGATTTCTCCCATTATTAATATAAGTAAGTACTCACGAAAGCTACGTTGTTATAAATATCGGGGGGGGGAGATTTCGTATTGCTGAAAATTTGCTTTGACTGTTTCCATTTAATTTTTTTAAGATGATAAGAATGTGAAGCTCGAAATATCAAAATTTTGGCCGCCATATTGATTTCTCTCTTTACTATTGTAGGTATACACTTATGAAGGTTACATTGTAATAAATGATGCATGAATAATTCCAGCCGCTAAAAATGCTTACTGGCTGTTTCCATTCATTATATTTTCAGCTGATAAGAAAGAGAACATCGAAAAATCAACTTTATGGCCGTCATGTTTATTTCTCTCGTTTCTATTGTAGGTATAGTCATATGAAAGTTACATCGTAATAAATGAGTGGCGCAACATTCGTTCTGCTGAAAATGGTTACTCGCTGTCGTTCTTCAATTATTTTAAGCTGATGATTTCGAATTTCAGATTTTCAGTGACAGGTGGGAAAGTATTTTGCTATTTCATTGTTGTTTTTTTTTATTTACAGAATCTGGACCTCATTACGAGTGTCAAAAATGAAGGTATGATATAATCTCATATTCAATATGGATTCACCCTAACTTTTAGTTGAACTTTTGCTTATTGAAATATGCTTCAGTCTATTTATTTAATAATTAGTTATGAATTTAAAAAAATTACTATACATGTATCCAAGTTTAAAAATGCATCAACATTTTCTATTGCTATTAAATTTGTAAAATGCCTCTATAGAAATAATCCATGTAAAATTTATATGAACAAATATGGAAAAGAAAGAAGATTTTCAATAATATATGGACATTATTTGGTAAGCACATTTTGAGCCGGACAGTCTTGGAAAAGAGAGAAATTACATCCTGGTATATGGCGAAAATTTTGAGAACCACTGGTATAGTACATCAAACATTGTCTTTTCGCTGCGATAGAATTTGGACAACTTGGGTCGTTTAGAAGCAGACGATGGAAATGATTACACCGAAATCCGAAGACGCAGAGGAAAACCAAAATACATCCTCCAGATTATATGTAGATTATTAACAGATAGAAAAAAATTAAAAAAAAAAATCTGTGCTGAAATACTTTGAAATATCTATCATTTTAGATGGCAGTGAATACAGGATAATTTCCTCAAAGATAAATAACAGATTTGAAGCAAGTGTGATGCTATTCATTTCTACTGAGAATACCACTGACTGAACATATCAGCGACGAGGAAATTTTTAAGGAACATTGGAACTACGAGGACACGTATACTTACAATCAGAAAGCGACAGTTAGATATTTTGGGACACATAATGAAGAAATAGGGCCTGGAGAATTTGATCCTCACAGAGCAGATCGAAGCCAAAGAAAGAGAGAAAATTATATGGAAGGTGGAGCAATGTTAAAGAGAGATGTGGAATTGTCAAAACGTATTTAGAGTGCCAAAATATAGGATGTTGTGGAAGGCTACGTCCTAAAGGGACACTGCACATCAAAAAGGAATTATTAAATTTTCCTTGTAATTTCGTTTAATCTGATAAGAGGACATAAAAAATAATCAATTCTTTGATTATTATATTGATTTCTCTCCTTAGTAATTTAAGTATACAGTTAGCAAGATTACGCAGTAATATAAACAGGCTTACGGCCATATCACGTTGAAACACCGGTTCTCGTAGGATCATTGAATTTACTTGTTCGTATCTAGATGACTGCCCGCTTGGGAATTCCATGTGCTGTAAGCATGGATGTGCGGGTGGTGTAATGGATAACGGCTCTGAATAGAAAACCGGAGAGACGGTTTTAATTCATGTCGGGTTCGTTATATTCATTTACGAGTAAATACCCTTGAAAAAAATATTAATTCACTTCATTTCCCTCCAGTTATTGGTTAATTAATAGGAATTTTATCAGTACATCATTATTATCTCATTACAATCTAAATATATTTTCTTGCCTTAGAATAACTTGCAAAGGGCTGATAAGCCGTAAAATAATCAGTCCATCAATTACTAATATATTATAGGTGTATACATCTAAAAGTGCTTACCGAATTTTACCATTGATTTATTCAGAAAACTAAACAAAGAAAAATAAACATTATTAGGAATTTTAAAAGTAAATCATTATTATCCACTCCCAAAATTATTACAATCTAAAAAATATTTTCTTGTTTTAAAGTAACTTTCAATGGGTTGATAAGTCGTAAAAAATCAGTCAATCAAGTAATAATATATTGTCGGTGTATACATCGTATTACTAAAAGTGCTTACTGAATTTTGCCATGAATTTATGTTAATCTTATCAGGAAAGAAAACAACAAAAAATAAAGTTTTTTTTTAATTATATTAATTTCTCTCGTTAGTAATGTAAGTATACATATTACTAAATGATGACTGCAGGTAGCGTGATGATGAAAATTCTTACTGACTTTAACCATTCAATTTGATTTATTTTTTTTGTTTTTATTTTTTTGTATATTGTTTTTCAGTTGCTAAAATGAACGAAAATCTAAAAACCTTACAAGCGTTTTGGGTTACCTGATATTTGAGACTTAGTTTTATTTTCGCCGTATGCATATTTAATTATGGGCGGGAAACAAATGTTTTCCTAATTAGATTTTTTTTAATCCCCTCAAGTGTATGACATTAATGTGGGAAAGTTTTAGCTTGTTAGGCTATTTCCGGACTTAGGTAGGCTGGGAAATAATACGAACAGACCAAACTATATTTATTTGAACTGGTTCAGATGTACTTCGTACAATGAGGTCGAAAACGAATGTGTTTACCTAATGTAGTTGAACGTATTTAAATATAGGTTAATATGTAAATAAAGCTTTTGTAGACTTAATAGCAGGAATAATTGGATTTTGATATCGAAAAGATGGTCCACATTGTCATGTGAACAGGCAAAACTTCGTAGAAAAAAAAATGATAAAATTTGTGGATTTGTTGAAAGAATTATAGGTTCTAATTTGGATTGTTATGTACAAGAAAAATTTATCTACGCCGTAAAAATTTTATTTTGGAATGATATATATATATATATATATATATATATATATATATATATATATATATATATATATATCCAAGTATAGGATTGGTGTATACGGAATAAATACAGATAACCAAAAATACTATTCTTAAAAAATGCTCAATACAGAGCAAATATAATTTATTCGAAAATTTTAACATAAATATATTATAAAATGTTACAAAAATAGCCATTTTGTTTCAACAGAAGTGTTGAAACAAAATGTCTATTTTGTGGTGATTTTATAACATATTTATGTTATAATTTTCGAATAATATATATATATATATATATATATATATATATATATATATAGTTTATCAAAAACTAGGTAATACGTATGGGTAAACCTAAGGAGGATAAAATCCAGAGAGCTCAATGTAAATCCAGAGCAAATAATTTAGATAACACCTTCAAAGTAAAGCAAAATAACAGCGTCTGTTTCTAGCTTTTTTTACAAAGAAAGTTAGTGACATCTTCTCTTCTCTCTTAACTTCCTTCTCTCTTTTTCTCTCTATGTTTTTTTCTTCTCTACCCCTTCGATATTAATATATAACTTCCGTTAAGTTAACCGTTTAAATGTGTCAATATCTGCTAACTCACTCATGTCTTCTCTCTCTCCCCACTCACTTCGTCACTTCGTTAATTTACATGTTTAATACGGCCCGTCAAAAATGTGTAAATTTTCTTTTCATTTTTGTTTGGAAGTAAAGTCTGATGATCCGCAGTCCTTTTAAAAGGGCTGTGGTGAAATAATTTATTACATGGAACCTTAAAATGGTCTGTTTTTATTTAAAATATATATATATATATATATATATATATATATATATATATATATATATATATATGGCATAAAGGAAATGTAATTAAAATATTTCTTTTATTTATATTCCAGCGATAAACATCATTTACATCGGCTAAAATGTCTACAACGTAAAATTTTAATTTTGATATCTACCTGGTACTACTTTGGCTTGTTATCTACAAGGAAAATATATGTACATTGGTTAACCTGTCTACACCATACAAATTTTAATTTGTAATATTATCCACATAGTAAAACAAATAACATATATATAAGATAAAGAAAAAGATTAATTAGAAAAATAATTGAAGTAATTAAAATATTAACATTTTTTTCCTTTATTTATATTCCAGCGATAAACTAAACAGTCTACACGGTACAAATTTTATTTTTGAATGATATCTACATATTAAAACATGATCATAACTTTGGCTTATTATCCCCAAGGAAAATACATGTCTATATCTCTTGAGATGAGATAATATGATTACTTACATTATTTGCATTATTCGGAATGTTGCCCTCATCTTTATTGCCATATTCACAGCGTCACTTCAGTTCGAAACTCCAATCACCTGAAAAAGGCCGGAGCGTACAACGGCTGAAACGAATATTGCAATGAAGATGAGGGTAATAGTCCAAATAATGTAATTAAGGAAAATATAACACGTCAAAGTAGCACTTGTTTTACTATATAGATATACGGTGCAGATATTTTTTCCTTGTAAATATTAAAACGAAGTAGATATATTTTCTTTGTAGATAACACATCGAAGTAGATAAAATTTTCCTTATCGATAACAAGCCAAAAAAGCACCGAATTATAGGATATGCCGAGGTTGCCGATGATAATTTTTTCCTCAATAATGTAGATTTTGAAAACTTACAATGGACCAGTATAAATTTTTATATGATTTTAGAAGTGAGGTACCTTTCTAGCCAGTAGAGAACCAAGCCAAAATATATATATTGCCAGAAGACAGATGGGAGTGGCTCACCCACATCTACAATGCTATCATTTAATTTTTGTAACAAATAAATAAAATTTTCAAAAAATACATATGAAAAAAGAGTACAATTAAAGTATTTTTGTGAAAAATATGCATTTTTAATACATGGTCTGTACATATTACTGGTTTACTGCTAGTAGATACCAAATAGAGTATGTCATAATTTAAATTAATTTTAATTTTTCTTAATTTTAACTAATTGGTTTATATTTGTAAATAGTTTACTGCACAATTTGTACATTAACAGATAGTTCAAAGGCACATTAGTGTATTGAATGCAGTCCACTGTATTAAGAGCAATCGTTTGTGTTTACTCGATGATTGTCTGAATCTGCCAATAATTGCTTCATCAATTCCTTTTTAATGGAGAGCAACATGTATGAATCCAAGTTCACCTCAGACAACGTATTTCTTAATCTTGTCTTTATAAAGTTTACCTTTGAAAATGTCCTCACATTGAACTTGTATAATTGATTGTGTATAGCCTTTATAAATGTATCATTCTTTTTTTATTACTAAAACAGTTGTCTGTCTTTGTTTCTTTATTGCATTTTTATTCAATACGAGACTACCCGTGATGCTTCAGGTTATAAAGCATTGTGCATTTCGACTATTAGAAGAAGATCCAGTATATTGAATTATTGAATGAATAACTGATATAACGGATTTTATGAATTGTTACTTTGGCCAGGTCTTTATTGGTTCAAAATTTGATATGTTTCTGGAGTTGTCAACAACGATTTTATAGCACTGTTCATTTTCATACTTATATTAAATAACTAGAATATCCGTGAACCGTTGCGTCACTGACGGTTCAAGTTATAAAACATTGATTTCAAACTTCCAGTGAAATGAAAGTTAATTTTATTATGATTCAGCTAAATATTTCAATTCATTCGTGTCATCATTGGTCTGGTTTACAGCTTCATGTTTAACGTTTTACTGATTGCTTACAGCAATTTAATACGAGTAGAACTTCCGGGATGAACTTTAACTTTAAATCAGATTAACTTAAAAATATTTTTTAATATGCCAAAAAATATTTTAAAATCATATTCACTTGAAAATATTTTTTACATATCCCCAAAAATATATTTTGAATATTTAAAATAATCATTGTTTAAAGAAAGCTGAAATATAAATAATTAATCTATAAACAACTGGACGAAACAGCAAAGCGGGATTTCTTTGTGTCTGTTTTTAACGTAAAAATATGTTCATTAAAAAATTGTCTGTTTGAAGAAAGTTAAAATTAAAATACTTACTGTATAACAAACTCGTAAACCATTATGCACCGGGCGGACGCACCACACAAGCACACACGCAATCACAGTCTTTCAGTATTATAGAGATGTGTATCTTTGCCATCGAGCAAACTGACACCTGGGCCAGTCTGCCACTCTCTCAGGTTCAACTAAATCCTCCCTAAGTTATAACTTGAAACGTTTTTATTATAAGAAGAACGCTGCCAGTAACTCTTTCCATCACTCTTATCCTCTTCGCATTAATTTCTCCGATCTACAATATCTAATAACGGGAGGTGGGTGATCCAGAAAAGGATTTCAGCAAGGTAATCTCCATAATGATCTTTTGGTAATGTTTAACCTTCGTGGCTGTCAAAGGTGCGAGAAAAAGATGATCATTCCCTTGACACCGCTATTATTGTATACACTTTTCGCTCTCTTAACAATTGTTTTAAACAGCGATGATTACATTTTAGTAAAACCCAAACATATGATGAAAGTGAATTTATACATTTTCTTTACTCTTGGCAGATGACAACAAAGATATTAAACACTATTAGGATTCTTATTTACAAGTCTCATTTTAAATTTACAAGTTTATACAAATATGTAAAACCACCATAATGGAATAATTGTTCTATATTTTTATAAAATAATGAACAAAAAACCTTTTTATAAGTTGAAAAATAATAAATATTGCATTTTAGATGGTTTACATTTTTTGATAATTTTTTAATTTTTTATAAATCTTTGAATAAAGATTTCTCCTCAAAATTATTTCTTTATAAAATAGTAAATAAATATTTATAAAAATTAAATAATAAATATCGCATTGTACTTGGTTCACATATTTATTATAATATTGTAAATTGGCATTGCCGAGGGAGTCAAAAGTGTATACACTAATGGCGGTATCATGGGAATAACTCTCCTTTTAATACAACGTTTTTTTTTTCTTTTTCTTTGGAACAAATATTAAAAGTTGCTCATCTTTCTTTTCTTAGGGCCTTTCGACTGGGATGAAAACGTAGTATCTGTTCTCCTAATTAACCTATGAAGGATACCCAGTTCGTCAGATTACAAACCTGCGATACCAATTCCTTATTGCACTAAAGAGGTTTGGTTGGCAAACAACAACGCCAGCGTGATAATTATCGCGGGACCTCGCTCTATATGTACCATATGAGTGCCCCACATTAAACCTGACCTTGTGTTACATTGTACCTGTGTGTGCAAGTCGGAAAATACCGTTGGTTAGTTTTTTGAAAACTGAATAAATAATGACATATCTAAAAAAAAAATATCTGTGTATCTTATATTAATAATATTTCGTCCAGTAATAATAAATCCTTATAAGACGTATAATCCTCTTAAGATTGCGTCACTGTACAGAAAAGCGGAAATAAAGGAATAACTATTAATTGTAATTAACTGGGAAAAAGATGGAAAATATGACACAGGAATCGGAAGGTGTACTGAAATACCGGAAGGTGCCTTCCAAAAGTTAAACAAAATATAAAACAGAGGACAATCTGCGTAAACACCAAAAAAAAAAAAAAAAAATTTAAAAAAAAAAAAAAAAAAAACTTAGCTGAACATCTATCCTCCTATGCGGTAGTGAAGGCTAGACAATTTCCTTACGGATTGTTGTAACTTAGAAAAGGTTACTGAATGAGAAATAACCAAAACGGAGGTTGGAAAAGAAATGGTAATCATTATAATATGAACAAAGTAAAATACTCGCCAGCGTCGTGAAATAGGTAAACCACTGCTAGTGTTGGTCTCCTTATACAGCATATTACCCCCACTTACTAACGTATTTATGAGGATTGGGACATGCACATTAGTGTTCATAGGTACGGTATATAACACTTCTTCTTCTTCTTTTTTTATTCTTCTTATTTTTCCTCTTCTTCTTTTTGCTAATGTTACTTTCACTAATTCTTTTCTTCTTCCTCTCCTTCTTCATCTTTGTCTTCCTCTTCTTTCTGTTGTAACCTAGAAAATGAATGAGGAATAACCAAAACGGATGCTGGAAATGAAACGGTAATCTTTATAAAATCAACAAAATAAAATACGCCAGCGGCGTAAAATAATAAACAAGTTCGACATTCCAATCACCTGAAGAAAGCTGGAGCGTACAACGGCCGAAACGTTGTGATAAAGGTGGCAACAAAGATGAGGGCGATAGTCCGAACAATGTAAATAGAGAACACGGTCTGTCCTGCTATTTACCCATAGTTCTCAGCTTTTTCCAAGGTTAATGGCACGTAAGTGAATGCAATGGATTCGATTGGAATTTGAACTCGGCCCGCCGTTTCCTGAATCCGAGCTGCTATCCATTACACCATCGTCACGGATAATAAAAAACGGGTGTCTGTAGAAAGTAATGTTCAGCTTCTGAAAGGATACATCTTTTAAGTAAATCATTACTGTCATATAACGAATTTGACATTTACCAAGTGCCTTCTTTTGTGACCTTGTGTCGGGCTAAATAATGATAAACAATTACGTAGCCGTTTTGAAATACAGTACACTAACGAACTTATTTAAGAATGAGTAGGTCGATCAATCCTCGTTATATGATTCATGTGTGTGGCTATATGCCAGTCAAAGCTCCTCAACATATACCTTTAAGAGCGAACAGAGACAAATATTCCAACATTTTGATTGGACCATCGCTAAAGGGAGGGTTTACGTGATAAATGTATTGATATTGGCGAGGACGATGTTAATGGTTGTTACGGTCGACTGATAATGCTATCTTTGAATACGAAAGCAGCTAAGGTATTGAAGAATGATGGTTGCTGTGAAGTGTGAGGGCTTGTATCTGATGGTGTTTTAGTTAGTGATGTTTGGGATGAATTGGACTAGACAGACAATGAAAGAAGCACTGAACCAGCAGTGTCTCGTTAATCAGCGTTCAATTAGGTCTAATGACGTACTTTCGTCTCCCATTGTTGAGGTCACGAGGGGAAAAACGCGAGGCATAAAGAACGTAAGACAATAACAAAATGAATAATTCATATCCCATATCGAAATTATTATCGTTATTGTAAAAAGGCGTTCAGATGTACCCAGCAACATTATCCCAGAGCAGTGGAGTATATTTTAAACGTTAAATCTGAGCGAAAATATACACTGCAGTACAAAGATATGAATAAATCGGACTAAAAACATTTAATAATTCACGTATCTAAACCCACTCTACGATTCGGACTTTTAAACTAGTTTCAGCTGAAAACCGTAATGGAGCAAGCTGGACTCATTAAGAGATCAGAGATTTGAACGTTTTATATGTTATCATAAAGAGCAATACAAATATAGAAGGAGGCGGTCTTGTGCTTTATAGATTATGCAAAGGCGTTCGATAAAGTGCTACACAAAGATCTGTTACAGCTTCTCTGTAACCTTGACATATTCAGGAAAGACATTAAAACAATACTGGCAGCAAACCGCCTACAGACGGACAGAAAATGAATTCAGCAGATATGCAAAAATAGAAAGAGGTGTAAGACAAGGATGTGTCTTCTCATCGGATTTATTGAAACTATACAACGAGGCAATTCTGACAGAATTAGAAGCCCTACCAAGATTAATTATTAACAATATAAGATATGCAGATGAAGCCGTGATAGCAGACTCGGAAAGGAAACTACAAAACGTCCTACAGAAAGTAGTGAAGGAAAGCGAGAAGAAAAGACTATGTATAAACTACAAGAAGACAGAATGCATGGTTATCAGCAAAAGGGACAGCCCAAAATGCAAATTACAAATCGGGGATAGCAAAATCAAAAAAGTACAGTAATTTAGATATCTGGGAAGTGGACAGAATCTGCGACACTGAGATTCGAAGACGTATTGGGACGGCTAAAGATGCATGACTAAAGTTAAACAGAGTATTAAGAGACAGAAAATTTTTGCTAGAAATAAAGGAAAGGGTACTGAAAAGTTACGTAATATTTCTCTTCCTGTATGGCACCGAATTCTGGACAATCTTCTCAAAGATGAAGAAGAGACTTGAAGCAACAGAAATTTAGTTCTACAGAAAGATGTTGAGAATACCATGAGCCGAACATGTGAGAAACGACGAGGTATGGGAAAGAATAGAAACAAAAAGGAGCCTTATATTTAACGTCCGGAATATGCAGTTGAAATTTCTGGGTTACGTAATGAGGAAGGAAGGCTTGGAAAACCTGATACTCACAGGGCAGATTAAATGAAAGAGGGACAGAGGAAAGCAGCACAAAACGTACTTGATGAGCTTGAGTAAATGGATGATAGAACAGGTTCTGGGAGAAATAACAATGATAACTGATTAAGGGAGAGAAAGATGTGAAGGGCCATGATCTGAAAGGATACGGCACATAAAAGAAGAATGCCATAAAAAAAAATTAAAGACGTTGTACATTGGATTACGTGATCCTCTCCTCTTGTTGAAGTGGATTGAGCCGGATGATCTATACGCGATTACCAGCGTATAATCGCGTCTACTGCTCCAGTGTTACAGGTACACTACTTTTGATATTGTAGCTGCGGATATACTAGTACGCTGATCGGATTTAACTATATTTAACCAAGTAATAAATTCTGGAACCAAAAGAAAACGTGGCACTCTCTCTCTCCAAGGCGATAACCGTTGTTTTACTGAGGCAAGATTAATAATATATAAGTTTGAGAATAGCAGTAGGTTAAATCTGTGGTGACCTAAAAGTGATCAATATTTGAACTGCCAGCAAGGATGTTAAACACTAAACGAAGATCTGTTTCATTCTTTTATGGTTTATCAAACTTTTGCAGTTTAGCCAGGGCATATTTTTAGATCGTAAGAATCTTTTTTAATGGTGGGAACATAATAATGATGTGCTTATGCCAGTCTTAACCAATAGCTTGGAGAAGAGGAGATAGATTCGAATCTTTATCAAGTTTATTTGCACGTAAATGAATACAACGAACTCAACTAGAATTGAAACTCGACTCTCCGATTCCAAATACCGAGACGTTATCAATTACACCATCAGCAAATCAAAGCCTAAAACTCCTGGCATTTCGAAGCGGACACTAATCTAGATACTGAACAGACTCTGCGTTCCTTAACTTCGGTGATCTAACAAGAACCTGTATTTAAACGGGGTATAACCCTACGTCTGCAAACAAAGAAAGAATTTGCATCGAATAATATTCCAATTCAACGATGTAACGCTCAAATCCTTCGTCTACAGAGTTTCTTTTGTTTCATGGGATTCTGAAATTAATTAACAAGAGTCCTATAATTGTCAGAACATAATTGGTTACTACTTCTCCGCCGGGTAAGAGAACATCATTATTGGAAGACGAAGAACTGACGTCGTTTCACTTCGTCAGAAAAGATCCGTTTCCAGTTCTTTTGTTCAAACGGTCGAATTCATTTATAGAGGAGAGCATAATACAATCCGCCTACCTGCAAAGTATTGTGCAATATGACCCAATCTGCGAAGTGCTGTTGAAATTTGCAAGAACCCTACCTACACGTTGAAAACACCAGCTCTCAGCCAATCAGCAAAGTTAAGCAGTGTCAATACTTAGATGAGGGACCGCTTGGTAACACCGGACACTGTAATCAACATCCTACAATATGAAATAGGTTTCGGTACTAAACAACCTATATAAGGTTAATAAACTGTAAAAAAAAACAAAAAAAACAAAAAAAAAACAAATCAGTTGCTAGAACCATAAGTAAAAATGGATGCACTCTTTACACGTGCTGTATACACAAATCATGTTTGATGCCATTTACACCCCTTTAGTGTCAAAGTGGCGATGATTTGTTCCAGATGGGACAACGCCCTAGCTACCTTGCACACGGGTTTGGAAAGTGGTTCTAGGTGTATTCAGCTGACTTACAGGCATTGTCGTAACCCTTCTGCTTGGCATATTTAAACCAGACTTCACTAAATTGCCTGCAGGAATATTTTACAGACCACACTAAAGTCCTTGCTGTCACACCCAACAAACACAACTCAGAACTTGTTTTGCTATATAGCGACGCAACAATTTCAGTATATGGCAAATTCTATTCTACGTCGCATTACTGCCGTTATTCAGGGTGAATGTTTCATATATTAATTTTTTACGATGCAACAACCGTTTGTTAGTTATATAAAGCCAGAAAAATTAGATTGTAAGAACTTTTTGTTGGGGAATAACCGTGATTTAGTCTTACTAATTAACCCATAACGGGGTGAGAAGATATGTGTTCATAACTTTACCAAGTGAATATAACGGACCAAACTAGAATTGGAAATCGGCTCTCCGATTAATACTAACGAGGCATTTTCCATTACTGCACATCTTAGCTTAAAGCACGTGGTATTACGAGGCTGTCACTCATCTAGGTACTAATCATGCTCGACGTTGCTTAACTTCGGTGTTTCAACGTTATGTGCCGTAATCACATACGCCACCTGCACATCCAAGCTTACAGCCCCTGGTATTCTCAAGCAGTCACTCATCTTGGTATTGACCAGGCTCAACGGTGCTTAACTTCGGTGATCGTACGAGAAACGGTGTTTCAACGTGATGATTCCGTAATCATCTACGGCACTCGCACATCCAAGCTTACAGCCCCTGGTATTCCCAAGCAGTCACCCATCTTGGTATTGACCAGGCTCAACGTTGCTTAACTTCGGTGATCGTACGAGAAGCGGTGTTTCAACGTGATATTTCCGTAATCATATACGGCACTCGCACATCCAAGCTTACAGCCCTTGGTATTCCCAAGCAGTCACTCATCTTGGTATTGACCAGGCTCAACGTTGCTTAACTTCGGTGGTCGTACGAGAAGCGATGTTTCAACGTGATGTTTCCGTAATCATATACGTCACTCGCACATCCAAGCTTACAGCGCTTTGGTATTCCCAAGCAGTCACCCATCTTGGTATTGACACGGATCGACGTTGCTCAACTTCGGTGATCGTACGGGAACTGGTCTTTCAACGTGATATGGCCATAAGGCCACAAGAATCGTAAGAGCAATATTGTTTCTAACTTTGAGAAGTGTCGTTAACATTCTAAGCTTTGTTCCGACAATCTAACAACTGATTTTGTTATATTCCATTCAATCCATTCCAGTTTGCTCTAAATGTGAGGAAAGGAATCAGACGGAGAATATAACATAGCAACTAGATGAGGTCATTCCAGCAAGATACACAAATACTAGTGCAAGGAAATGTTATTCCAAATGACTGACAAGCGAGGTCACCAATTTGTGGTGAAGTATGTGTTTTTATTTTAAAATTTCATTTTTTTTTTTTGAGTTAAGCAATTGTCAATATTTTTGTATTATTTCGAACTATTGGTCACATTTTAGTTAATATGGATGTTATTATTGACAAAACGTTTCAACAAAGTATCCTCTGGTTGCCATCAGTTGTCCATTGGCTGATAAAGGAAACCTGTTGATAGTTTTGTCTCTGGGGTATCTGTTATTGTCTATTCCTGCTGAATTGGTGTTTCAATACTAGACTCAAGGATTGAACTCATGACCACTAGATGACAGCTAAAATTTACTAATTACTTTTTTTTTTCTTGATTTGCCCTGCAGAAACTGGGGTGCATCTTATACACCCTTGCGTCTTGTATGCCGTCAAATTCGGTAGTTAATTTTCCTCAATAGGACTAGACAGGATTCCCCCATCTTTCTATTCACACACCTCCCAGGTGTTTGGGGCAAAAGCGGAGATTTATCTCGTGTTTAGGATTGAGCTTTCTTTTCCATCTAATGTCTACTGCAGCTCTCTATTGCTAACATCTCAACTGAAAATCAGAAATAGACAGGTTCGCCTATCGTCCGGTTCACACGCCTTCCTGGTCTTTTAAACAGAGTTTAGAGTTATATCCCTTGTTTCCTGCTTGGGATTGGGTTTCCACTTCTTTCTCTAGTCCTTTGATTCTCTTTCACTCCCAGTTGCCCATTTTGTCTTAGTGGTATTATCGCCTTGCTGGCAGTGAAATGATTAAAAATAAATTAATTTACGTATCTGAGAGATTTCAGACGTGATTTAAGTACATTTTAAACTATATTTTCTTGATTTTTATTGCAAAAATAATTATAAGCGTAGCACTGAACTGTTATCGGGAAGTCTTAGAAGTTAAACGTTTATAAGAATTATGCGTTAATAGCCCGATGTGTCCATTGCTCATACTAGAAAAGTAAACAAAACGTGATAAGTTTTGATTTTCCAGTGACCACAAGAAAATTTACAAATTGTGGCAAGAAAACCTTCAACTCGCTGTCTACATTATACGTTCAAGCAAAGAGATAAAGATTCAGTTTAGATCAATGATAATCAACATGGGCCCTTAAGCCCACAATGGGCCTGCGACATTTTTAAAATAGGCCTAGTGTTGGCCTAAGAAAAATAGGTGGGCTTTGAAATTCTATTTACTTTTTTTTCATCAGGCGTAAAATTATGAAAATAAAAACTGCTTTACAATATTTTTTAAAAACAAATATTTCAGAAATTATCTAATTAAAATTTTCGATGTTTTCTTCTTATAATAAATTATATTTTCAGATTACCACCGAACTTGAACCTAGGATTGGAAGTCCGATTTGACAAGCTGGTAGATAGGCACAGGGAGCAGTGTAGCCATTTGTCAGAGTTTATATTTTCTATTACATTTTGCTTTTATAAAAGAAATATATTTCTTCTAAAGTACATAGAATTTCTATTTGAGCTGATGTGAGTCTGACATTTTTCTAACACCAAAAATGAGTCACAAAGAAGAAAAGACTGAGGCACACTGATTTAGATATATTAAAACATATGTTTTAAATTGCTTTATAATTGTTGAATGATATATTCATTTCATCTTAGAGTACAAGTATCTTTTCTCAAACTGCGATATCATTTGAATAAATAGTTTAAATAAATGACTAGAGAAAGAAACAAAAACAGCTGTGGGAAAAATGAATCAAAGGGGTGCAAGGGGTGATGTGGTCGCATAAATTGTCTGACAGCCATGACTGGGTTCTCATGCTTGTGTGGCGTGGTGCAGAGTCCTGTTGCTAGACAGAGAATCTTCCAGCAGCCACCTTCTTGACACAGAGCAGCACTGCCTCTTGTAGGTACTTGATGTAGGCCTCTGTGTTGATTCTGAGGCCTTCACCAACAGATTCGGGAGCTCTTTTCTCATCAGAACGATCAGATTCGTAATCAACATTAGACTCATCCAACTCTTTCACCAAAAAAATAAAAATAAAATAAAATAAAAAATCATGTGATTTTATAAGAGTATACAATATATTAGCAAAAAGATAATATATCTGGAGAAATAGAGTTCTTACCTTAAATAAATTGTGCGATTGACAATTGAACCCATTGAGGTAATTTTAGAGTGTTGGTGATTAATGATTTTGGGAGTTGAGTCGAGACAGAGAGGAGCCATTTCTGATGTGGATGTGAAAGGGTTTCGATCGGGTATTTTAATATATATTAACCGGTATCAAGTGTCGAGTCAGGTAAGCTCACGTCTTTTACAGAATCAACGAGACAGCTTTTGTTATCTTTTGGCAAGAAGCTCCGATTCTTTCAATCAAACAGGAACCGATGCGTGGCGCTTAAATGTATAGAACCCAATTTTCACCAGTGTATTTCGACCATTAGAAGCAGACCCAGCATATCTCAGCCCTTGTCAACGAATTATTGATATATCGGATTTTATGAATTGTCATTCTGACCAGGTTTTTATTGGTTCAAAATCTGATGTTTCTGGAATTAACAATAATGATTTTATAGTACTGTTTATTTTCGTAGTTATATTAAATAACTAGACTACCCGTAAGCCTTTGGTCACTGACGGTTCAAGTTATAAAACAATGAAGTTGATTTTAACATTCCACTGAAATGAAGGTTAATTTTATTATGAATAAAAATAATAAATAATAAATACTTCAATTCATTCGTGTCATCATTGGTTCGGTTTACAGGTTCATGTTTAACGTTTTACTGATTGTTTACAGCATTTCATAGAAATAAAACTTTCAGGATGAACTTTAACTTTAAATCAGATTAACTTAAAAATATTTTTTAATATGCCAAAAAATATTTTAAAATCATATTCACTTGAAAATATTTATGACAAAAACTATTTCTTTTAATATTTAAAATATTGATTGTTTAAAGAACTCTGAGATATAAATAATTACTCTATAAATAATAGGACGAAACAGAAAAGGGGGATCTCTTTGCATCTGTTTTTAACTTTAACATATTTTAATTCAAAGAATTGTCTATAAATCACTATGCACTGGACGGAGGCACCTTACAAGCACGCATGCAATCACAGATTTTTAGCATTCTATATAAATTCCTGAATATTAAACTTAACAAAAAACTTCTTTTTTACTGAAATTTTTTCTCAATACTTGGCACGAGAGCCACTCGAGGCTGAAGGTTATTAAGTGAGGTTGTTGCATGGACGTAAGAGGAGAAAATAAATGTTGATTATGAGGATATGTTGGGTAGATAACGGATGAATCAAAACAGTTGACATTGTTGTAATCAGTGGAAAAGTCTCCAGGGGTTCTGTACCACAATGTCGTCCTCCTCAAAAAGAAGCAATCTGGGGTTTTCTACCATTGGAATAGAAACCGAATGAGGATGATTTGATCCTGTATACATGACATGGCGCATCATACATTACTTACGTTTTGGACTATTGTCCTCATTTTTGTTGTTTTTATCAAAACCTTTCGACTGTTGAGCTCTATGAACTTCTTCAGGTGTTAGTCGATCCCACGAAGCTTGCGTGAATTCCGAACTGAACCGTTTATTTAATCTCTGGAAATAGGGAGCACCCAGTGAAGAGCGAACTCGCTATTCAGTTATAACTGATCTAGCGAGAAAATACTGCTAACAATTTGTAAGAGTTCTGGAATTGCAAAGGAAATATTTGTCGTAGATTACGCAGAGAACAAATCACTGTAAGTTTAGGCTTAAATATCAGGGACAGAAAGAAATGCCGAAATCTCGTTTCGCAGGTACTATGTCACAAAGCACAATGCACGTAACCAGTCAGAAAAATAACTCTCTCTCTCTCTCTCTCTCAGATGACCGTGGCAGCAAAAAATACACGAATTTTCTCACTTTCTCCCCGATTCGAGAACACCAACTGCTTTTATCGTCCGAGCATTATTTCCATTCGTCGACAACTGGGAGAGGACGCACAATATAAGCATATCAAATTACTTTTATGGTGACTCCTGCAACTGAATTGTTTCTAATTTAAATATTCCGTCTTCAGCATATTATGCAGAATACATGCCCTTGTGCCATGATTGTATTTTTATACAATAAATATACAGAATACGTGCCCCTTTCTTCGGTAAATAACTTTCTTTTTCGCCACGTTCTCCGTCGTAGGATACACGCAACATACTGTCGCTTGGTTTGACGAGCTAATTCGCCGTTTCCTTCGCTATACCATTATATCACGTCGAAGTACCCGGTAAATGGTAATTTTCTATGCGTACCTAAGATGCAGCACAAGGCTGAAAATATGGAGCATGCAATGTGGAAGGAATTACTACTCAGTCATAATTGATCTTGTGAGACAAGCTTGATATGCATTATGCCCCATCGAAGTGACTGGCGAACTATCGGACGCGATAGGTGAATTGACGTCTAAATTAGGCCAAAATGAAAATAACACTGACATCTCATTTTAACAAATATATTTATGAAAATTATGCAGGAATATCTTGAAATACTAAAGATTAAATTTATTCAATAAAATTGCCATTGGCTTCAACCACAGTCTCCAGACGACTTCAGAATCTTCAGCATATCTTTTGGAGGTTCTCGCTGGAGAATGCTGCGATAATTCTTGGCTTTAGTTCAACTTTGGTGTTACAGGGAGATTTATTGGTCTCCCGTTCAACTGCGCCCCGCACATAATAATCAAATGGGATTGCAGTTTGGGAGTTAGGTGGCCAGATATAAGGGGTGATGTGGTCGCATAAATTGTCTGACAGCCATGACTGGGTTCTCCTGCTTGTGTGGCGTGGTGCAGAGTCCTGTTGCCAGACAGAGAGTCTTCCAGCAGCCACCTTCTTGACCCAGAGCAGCATTGCCTCCTGTAGGTACTTAATGTAGACCTCTGTGTTGATTCTGAGGCCTTCACCAACAGATTCGGGAGCTCTTTTCTCATCAGAACGATCAGATTGAGATTTTTGAGCTGCCGTACCTTCGTATCCAACATTAGACTCATCAAACTCTTTCGAAATTCTCTGTATCGTCCTTACATTGGCACCAAAACACTGAAATGTTCGTACTGAAGCTTCTATCGGGGATTCCGATCAGTACAGCATGCCTTTTACAAATTTGTGGTGGGGGGAGTGAATTGTGTCATGGTGCTCATTTTCTCATAGACGGTACCCAAATTACCCTATTATAATGTGCAGTCGGCAGAATCAAAAACAAACAACACGCATGCGCGAAATTAAAAATATAAAATGGCGACAATTTACTCATTATAGTGGAGTAATGGATAGCGGCTTGAGTTGAGGAATCGGAGAGCCGAGTTCGAATTCCAGTGGAATCCATTACATTCATTTTTGAAATAGGAGAGCGGCTCGGATTGAGGAATGGGAGAGCCGAGTTCGAATTCCAGTCGAATCCATTACATTCACTTACGTGCTAATAGCCTTGGGAAAGATATGAATCCGCTTCTTCTCCACCCCCCAGCTATGGGTAAATAGCAGGACACACCGGGTTCAACTGCAGAAAGAAATGGCAACCTAATGCGAGAAAAATAAATCTGCCCCGTCAGTCATGTATCGAGAGATACATTATCACCTAAGAGTGTATCCTGCATAGCCCATATAACTGAATATCGTCAGACAATCACGATTAGATAAATATGGCGTTCACTATGTTTGACAGTCACTGGTCACGATAAACATTCTACTTTTTACAGCGTCCTTTTTAATTTTTTTTTTTTTTTTTTTTTTTGTCTTCCACTTTTTCTTCTATGTGAAATGTCCCTCTGGAGAGCCGAGTTCGAATTCCAGTCGAATGCATTACATTCACTTGCGTGCTAATATCCTTGAAAAAGGTATGAATCCTCTTTTTCTCCCGTCCCAGCTATGGGCAAATAGCAGGACAGCCTTGGATGGCAACTGGCCTACCGCAGAAAGAAATGGCAACATACTAGAGGAAGAAAAAAAAACTGCCTCGTCAGTCATGTATCGAAAGATACATGATCGCCTAAGCGTGTATCACGCATGGCACATAACTGACTGACCCTGTATGGTGGTTTCCTAAGCTGCGCTTAGATGTAGCACGAGGTCGAAAGTAGGGGGCACTTAGTGAGGATCGAATTCACTACCCAGCCGTAATTGGTCTAACGAAGCAAGCTTGCTCGTCATTACACCATTTCGAAGTACCCCGGCGAGCTATAGATTATGATTCATGCTTCTTTCATCAATGTCTGTTCTAATATTTTTGCCTTTATGCTTTTTGGTTGTTGTTTTGTACTTTATTTTTTGTTTGTTTTTTTTTTTTTTTTTGTTTCTTTTTACTTATTTCTCTGTGAAACGTTCCCCGCCATACACATTAAATAATTACCTAGCGATAACGGATATTTGTATGCGTCGCCACCTCGACTTTTACTTTTCATTTTTTAACTCCTCCATCCGCCGCTCTTACGGTTTCGCTAATGAACATGGGGCGGGGGAAATGCGTCTGCGAGTGTTGACATGGGTAGAGGGAATGCCATCACAAAGCGGGAATAGTAAATACAGAATTCGGGGCTGACTAGCGACTGACTAGCTTCCCTCCCTGACCTTCATTCACGAATTTTTGGCTTGTCAAAAAGTCAACCGTTAAAAGATTGAGTGAACGATGGAAAATGCTGATGTCGATAATGGAGTGTCAGAAATATTTTTCACTCTTCACAAGCATTTTGTAAAAATTCGTTTATATGAACGCGAAATTACCTCTTCCTAGCATTGTTTTGTGTCTTCTTTGTTTCTTTGTTTCTTCTTCTTTTTCTTCTTCTTCTTCTCTTCCTTTAATGTAACATTCTAA
The DNA here is from genome assembly GCA_903632075.3 of Acanthosepion pharaonis. Lineage (NCBI taxonomy): Eukaryota > Metazoa > Mollusca > Cephalopoda > Sepiida > Sepiidae > Acanthosepion > Acanthosepion pharaonis. The sequence continues at coordinate 1,515,515 of CAHIKZ030003526.1, forward strand.
TTTATGTTCACTTTTCTTTTCCTTCTTTCAGTCTTTTTCTAAGACGACTGCCTGAATTTCTGTTTGTTTTTATTTTTCTAAGCTTATTCTTCATTTTATACTTATTTCTTTTTACATTCTCCTCCTTTTCTTTCATTTTTTTTCATATTGCTTTCTCTTGATATCGTTCTTTCATGTTGTGATTTATTTTTCGCGTATTTTCTCACTTTCTTTCTTTCTTTCTTTCTTTCTTTTTTTCTTTCTTTTCCCTGAAACTTTCGTTCTTATTGCTTTTACTTTAAATTCTTTGATTCCCATTTCTAGTTCTTTCTTTCTTTCTTTCTTTCTTTCTTTCTTTCTTTCTTTCCCACGAGCCTTTCGTTCCTGTTTCTTTTACTTTAAATTTTTGGTTTTTCCTTTATTGTTTTTACGTTCTTTCTTTCTTTCTTTCTTTTTTTTTCAAATTCTTTTCTTTCCCTTTCCTACTTTTCTTCGTGTTTATTTTGTGCTTTCTTTCCCATTTCTTCTTTAATTTCGTCAACATTTTTTATTTCTTTGCTTCCATTTTTGTTTACTTCTTAATTCATCTCTTATTGTTTTCCTTCATTTATTCTTACTTTAATTTTAGTGCTTCTTTTATCCTTTCTTTCTTCTTCGTTCCTTCCCGCTTCCTCCCTTTTTCCTTCATTCCTTTCTACCATTCTTCTTTCCTTCAAATGTTTTTTTCATTATTCGCATAGTCTGCTCATTTTTCTGCATATTCCTTCATTTTGATAAACTTGTAGAGAAACTCAATCTTCTTGTCCCTTTCTCAGAGTTCGGCGGATAATACATCCACCCATCAGAGAACTATCTGTTTCGTGTAACGTAAGACGTCTGGATAAGGATGTGGTTGTGTGACCGATGTAATTATTTATGAACGGTTTGATCAGGAACACTGTTCCTTAAGGGTCATTTGAATTAAGCTAAAAAATCGAATCATCCTTGATAATAGCTAAAGGTATAGCCGAAAGCGCTCGGAAATATAAAACATTTGGACAGTTCTTACACACCCTTTGTCCAGAAAAAAAAAGCTCTTGTTAGAACACAAAAAAAATTACATGAAAAACTTAACCGTAGTACCTTGTCTGTCGTTTTTAATGAAACATATATATATATATATATATATATATATATATATATATATATATATATATATATATATATCAAATTTCTATAATATAGGTTTTACTTTATTACCTATTATATTTCTCTAACTCTTTAAATGTCGAACGTATAACTACAGTGTAACCCGGATATAAGAGAGTTGTCGGAACCGGAGAAGAAGACTCTTATATCCGCGTTTCTCTTATATCCGGGTTTGGTCTATTTTGTTTAGGTAAGTATGGGCTCTAATTTGGGACCAGAGAAAATCTCTCTTATATCCGGGTTTCTCTTATATCCGGGTTACACTGTAATTCAAATTTCTATATTTCCATCTTTACACCATATTAATTATATCTTATAATTGCCCCCCCCTGTCTTAAGAACTCTGTTTCGTTTACTTAAATATCTTTATATATTTCATAGTACTTTTTTAAATATAACTTTGTAGTTTAAAGTATAACTTAATATCTTTAAATATAGCTTGTTTTTAGATTTAACTTATCTTTAAAGAACTTTTTCATTTTATTTATGTCATTATATTTTTATTTTTAGATGTATATTTTTTTTTTATATTACTATATTTCTATTTCTAAATATATCTTTATTCTTTAGTATAACCTATTGATGTTATATTAAATATAACTTATTTTTAAATATAATTTTACTTATTTTTAATGTACATTATTTAAATATAACTTACATTTTAAATATAACTTGTCTTTCGAATAGTATGATTTTGTCTTTTTAAATATAAATTTAACTATATTTTAATGTTTTAAGCCACTTTTTATTCCTTTTTAGTTTTAAATTAACATCCTTCATATAACCCCAATTTAATGCCATAAGTTTAATAATTGGGTTTAGTTTTATAAAAACTCTTCCCTTTAAGACTAATAACTTCGAACCTCCCCTGACAACTGTCTTGTCTCTTTAGTCTGACTGAATCATTAAAACAGATAAATACTGTATTAGTTTTTCGACCATTTTGTGTTTGTTTGTGTGTGTGTGTGTGTGTCTTTCACAGTCAAATTTCTTATCCGACACGAACTCAGTCAAAACCAGAGTTGAATGAGACTGACGAATTTTATTTTTGCATCGGTTGAAATAACCTTTTCCCCATATCAGATGGTTTTGGATTTTATTTGTCTATATATATATATATATATATATATATATATATATATATATATATATATATATATATATATATATATATATATATATATATATATATATAGAGAGAGAGAGAGATAGATAGATAGATAGATAGATATGCAAGCTGTATTAAATATGACAGACAAGATGCTTTGATTTATTTTTTATATGATTTTTCATATGATCTTTTATCTTCTTTTTCATTTCAGTAGATAAATTATACAAAAACTGTCCAAATTTTTTGCATAATTTATCTTCTGAAAAGAAAGAAATATAAAATAATCATATGTGAAAAAACTAAATCAAAACATCTTGTCTGTCATAGTTAATGAAGCTTGCATAAAAGAAGAATTGCTTCCTAAATACACATTATGTATATATATGTGTGTGTGTGTGTACCGTTTTTGATTTATTAGAAAAATAGATAGACAGAAAATTTGAAATAACATTAGCCCTTAAAATAATCCCCAACGGCATCCGGAAGCTTTTGCCAATGTGCCATCCAGCTGCGCAATGTAAAAAATCAGTTGTCTTCGACACAGAAAAGTCTGTGAGTGACTGCCGCAAGGATTTCCCACGAAGGCGATTGTCCAGATAATGGAAGAGGTGCTAATCTGTTAGCGCAAGTTCCGGAAAGGTGGATGGCACTGTGTCTCCCAGCCAAGTCGCCGTTTGGCATACCTGGCTATACGTGCCACATGAGTCCTAGCGTTGTCATGGAGGAACAGTACACTCATCCGATTAACCAATACTGGCTCCTGCTTCAATGCCTCTTGCAAACATTTCAACTGTTGCGATTACAGATCCGCAGGGATGCTTTGGCCCTTTGGTGCAATATTTGTCGAATAGTAAACCAGATACAGACCATGATTTTGCGTGTGGTTTTGTGTGCGCTTGGGAGTGTCATACAGGACCTATTTTTTTGTTACTAGCGAGGACTCGATCAAATATGGGTAGGTTGCGGTGCCGAGAAATCAACGAGAAACTGAACGTCACGTGTGGTTGCTTGTTGGTTTCTGACCGTGTGTGGGCTACCCACTTGCTCAACTTGTACGCCTTCCCTATGCAATCTAGCGAAAGTTTGACTGTTTCATCAGAAAGATGGAAGCGTTCGCTAAGCTTACCAAAGTTTTGGCTGTTTCTCCTCTATGGTCGTCTTCAGGGCCTCATCATTTAGGACATGTGGCCGACCACTGCGGGCTTCATCACAAAGAGATAAATTTCCAATCACCTCCTGGCAGTGCGTTCACACACAGCATTATCCTCAAGGACCTGACGTGTTTGGCGAATGGATGCAGTTCTGGTTAAGACCACCTTTAGCTGACACCCCGAATGAGCTGCCTCGACACCGTCAGGTTTCCTCGCCGACCAATGTAGGCAACTCCACCCAGACCGACAAAATTGATCCAGGTCTTTAAAGATTTGATCAGATTTAGAAAAGTAAATTAATCTGAGTAATTATAAATTATTAACAATTATACAATTTTACTATTTACAAGCCTTATATATGCTTGCATGCATATGCCCACAAATACAGTAATATATATGTATATATAATGTAAATCTACTTAAACTCGGTGGGTGAAAAAACATGAATAGTACAATTTTCAAACAAACTGGCATCCGAGTTGAATATTTGGAAAAAAAAAGCAAAAGAGGAAAGAACCAGAAACCACCGAACCGCGTAAAAGAAATCGTCTAGTCTATTAAATTTATGATACAAATAAAAATAAAAACAGTGAGTAATAAGTTAAAACGAAGAGGGCTCAATACGCTAACTTCACCCTGATGACCCCATGTGGTGAAATCTGGGTAGGTAGTATCTGGCTCATTTGGATTTATTTATTTTAACATTAAAGGCACGTCAGACTATGTGACGGTTCCGTATAGGGATACAGGTTCGATTCCTGACGGAGGACGCATATTTTCTATGAAAATTTCTCGGACATTCAGGCCGGTAAATGTTGTTAATACTGTTTATTATAAGCAGAACATTTACTTAAATATTTGCATATATATATAATATATATATGTATTTGGTTGGATAGATGTGAGTTTAGACCCTGGGTTTCACGCTTTAGCGATTGTCTGACGATCGCTAAAAGCGTGAAACCCAGGGTCACAAAAACTCACATCTATCCAACCAAATATGTTAGCTCTATCTCTGATATTGAGCGCTTTTAATAAGTACCGCGCATATAATATATAAATAATTATACATACTTATATTTATTTATATTTATATACACTTTTCACATATATATATATATATATATATATATATATATATATATATATATAAGTTATGAAGAACTTGGTAAACCGTATGGGTAATCCCAAGGAGGATGAAATCCTGAGAGCTCAATGTAAATCCAGAGCTAATATTTAAAAGAAAACAGAACACTTTAATGTACCATTACAATAATTTATTCCACCAGAGTCCTTTTAAAAGGACGCCGGATCATCAGGTAACACTTTCAACAACGAAATGAAACGAAAATCGAGATTAAAATTGATAGGTAGTGTAAGTTTTTTGTAATTTAACAGGGGGGTGAGGGGGATAGTTAAAGAGACAAGGTAGAGTATAGGGAGGGGTTAATTTCATATCTCTCTCAAGTGTGCTTTATATATATATATATATATATATATATATATATATATATATATATATATATATATATGTGTGTGTGTGTGTGTGTGTGAGAGAAAGAGAGAGAGAGAGAGAGAGAGAGAGAGAGAGAGAGAGAGTGGAGGTGCAAGATTTGTACTCTCAATATGCTTTCTTCCCTTGAACATCTTTTGGAACTCAAACCCTCTCCAGACCCCAAGTGGAAATCTTACATACGATTCATCACTAAAATTTTCGGTTCCTTCTACGACCCGGAAAGTACCTGGAACACTCAGCTACTCTACAACTTTACAAGAATCAGATCAGACCAGAAATGGAGTATTGGTGCCAGAGCAAGGCTGGTGCTGCCCAATGCTACATTCCTTAGTTTTATCTGTAGAGTTTTACTGTTAGGCAAGCTACTTACCGTTCTACCATATCAGAGCTCCACGGATATTGCCTGCCATGCCATGTACATTTAGTCGACCTATCCTCATTTGCCGTAAGAAGAAAGATCCACATAGATATCTTATTCTGCAGAACTGTTACGAAACCAGACTACTTTAGGGTTAAGCTTTATGTACGCTATTTACATTATTCGGACTGTTGACCTCATCTTTGTCGCCATATTTATTACAACGTTTCGGCTTTCTTCATTTGGTTGGTATGTCGAACTGAACCCTTTATTTCTTCGAGGACACATGGCACAGTGGATAAAGGCGTTGATTAGATCCAGTGACAGGACCCAAAGAGTGTGAGTTCAATACCTGGTTAAGGCACTGGAGAACTTGGAGAGGGGAATTAACAGAAAATAACTGATAACCGATATCTATTAGACATGGCTCGTGGAACTAGAACAATCTACCCCAGTGAGCGAAATAAAGGATTCAGTTCGACATTCCAACCACCTGAAAAAGGCCGGAGCGTACAACGGCCGAAACCTTGCAATAAATATGGCGACAAAGATGAGGATAGTAGACGGAATAATGTAAATAATGTACATAATAACTCATCTTAGAATTATACACAGGTTAGCTTTATCTATCCTACATATACTTATAATATGCACTTCTTACTTTCCCCTCTTACGTCGTACGCTTCTATTTGAGTGACACTTGGGCTTTGCATTGGGTGACATATAGGGTAATATTATAAAGGTAAATTCTTAGGTAAATATATTCTTATTGATACGGGTCGGATTAAAAGCCAAGGAAGAATATCTTTTCAATGAAAATGTTCACAGATTCTCCCTTTTTCCTTGCAGTGATAATGTCATGATAAGAAGATATAAGGAAACAGAAAGACTGTATTGCGGCAAAAATGGCAGATAGAAAGCCAGCTTACTTTTAGTATTTTTGCAACTTAAATTTGCTTCCTGTTTGTTGAAGAAAAAAGAAAGAAAATCCTTAAGGTGGTGAATAAAATAATATTACAAACATTGGTTGATCTCTTTGTTTAACCACATATCAACTACACACAAATTTAATAATATCTCTATCGCTTTCTCTCTCTCTCTCTCTCTCTCTACCTCTCTCACTATCTATCTATCTATCTATCTAAATGAACGGAGAGGAAGAAAGGATAGACAGACAGATCTGTTTGTTTTGTTTAACGGTATATCAACTCCTTATAGCGAAATTTAATTTTCTTTGGAGCTTTGAAGTAATACAAATATGATATATGTTATTCTGCTTTCACAATTGAATACATGGTAGATGATACTCAGCTTGTGTACATATACATATTTGTACGGACGTAATTACTAGAGGCGGTGTTTCTGAAGCTATATTTTGGAATACAGTTTGATTTCTTTAAGAAATTGTAAAATATTATATGTAATCATATCACGACATGTTTCTTTCATGTTCATTTATTGGTTGGTTGGTTTTGCTTGACGGCATATCAACCTCTATGGTCTATTAATGCCGAAACCTTTATAATTTTACGAAAGTCTTAATAATTTTATGTAATTTTATGCTTTCAACTACAGGTATTTTATACATAATTTCATACTTTGAGAGTAAAGACATGTGTTTATATATATATATATATATATATATATATATATATATATATATATATATATATTAAAAAAAAC
>CAHIKZ030003526.1:1527500-1550000 GCA_903632075.3 Acanthosepion pharaonis
TGGAAACTGCCTTACACGATTTGGACAATTGTACTATTACACCAAGTGTGTATATATATATATATATATATATATATATATATATATATATATATATAGTTATCCACAGGCAGAGTGTTTCACTTTATCACAGCTCCTCAGTGTGGCTAGACGTCCGATTGCTTCAAGCCGGGACCGAAACCTGACTAATTTGATATCAGTCAAATATCTTACCCCTAGGCCATCGTCGCAGGAAGGAATTTTAACGATTTTTATCTATACGAAATACGCCAGTGGCTCGGAGAACTCAATTTAGACTTGAAGAGTAATGTTTAATAGCAGTAGGAGCCGCTTTTTTTAAACCCGCTTTCCCTAGAGAGCAGAACCGCATTTCCGGGAGCATACAATCATCTACAGACAGACTGTTTCGTTGTACCACATCTCCTCAGTGTGGCTAGGAATTAGTCAGATATCATACCCCTAGGCCATCGTCGCACGTCAGAAAGGAATTTTAACGTTTTTCTCTGTTCGAAATACGCCAGCGGCTCGGAGAATTCAATTCATACTTGAAGAGTAATGCTTAATAGCAGCAGGAGCCGCTGTTTTTAAAAATCCATTTTCCTAGAGAGCTCAACGTGATAGATACATACACACACACACACACACACACACACACACACACACACACACACACACACACATATATATATATATATATATATATATATATATAGAGAGAGAGAGAGAGAAAGAGATAATATTATTCTAATAAATTTTAAATAATAAGTATACAATATTGTGGCACCATGCATAATTAGAAAACTGAAAAGAGATATTCATAAATATATGATTTGTTTTCTCGGTTTGTTAACCATTTGATAATTATTTAGAGCTGAAAAATATTTCGGGGTTGAGAATTATTCTTTAATTGCGTTCAGGCGATCTGGGAGAAAGAAAGAAAAGAAGAGGAAGAGGAAAGAAAGGGAAAAAAATAATACGAAACCAGGTCGTAAGCGAAAAACACACACGCTCGACTGGCACATATCAGATGTCAAAAATATCAGGTCAAGCACCTGACCTACTTCCGTGTCCGGGGAGGATGGAAGTTTGTTATCAATTTGGTTGAAGAAATAAAATTTAGAGACAATGGAAAAATATGATAGGTAACAGGTGGGAAGTTTATCTAAGGATATACAGACAATCCATTAATACGAGAACCCAGACAATTTCTAGAGTTGGAAAAAGCCACCCAAGGTGATGTCGCTTTTTTGAGATAATACAGATTTTTATTATCGGCCGGAGGAGAATGAAATATTTTGTTGCGTTCAGAGAAACGCCGACAGGTCTAGGAAATCCCTTTCTTAGATCGTATCCAATTAGCGATAGGCTGTTTGACAAATACCGCGTGTAAAAGAAACCGGGATCGTCATTTCGATCACATACGAAAAGGACAATTTAAATTTTTGTTTCTTTAAGCAAGGTGTTTCTTCCCCCAGAACAAAGCCACGGATTGTCCACGCCCGATTAAAGACGTCACGAAGGAAGGAGGAAAGATACCGACCAGAGTCTCATTGGCCGAAAGCGGTCACATGATGTGCGAGGGAGGAGGAAAGATGCCCGACCAGGACCCCATTGGTCGAGAGCGGTCACCTGACATACGAAGGACCAGGGGAAGCGGGTATACGCCCCCCCCAGAGGCACAGTAAGGAAGTAGGAGTGAAAGTAAGTTACCGAAAATGGAAAATCCCTAATCAGAAATAATACGTATTTAGGATTATCAAGAAAACCCTGGCGCCGACAGACCCACCCCAGTTTTTTACGGCGTCAATAAAAGCAGGACCCCAACCGACAGAAATTAGTTGCAGTTGCAGCCACGGAGGGCGAGAATTGCAGCTGCGCCGCGGACGGCGAGGGAGTTTGAGCGCGGGCTGCGGGCCCGGTTCATTCGCCCCTTTGCGGGCAAGAAAGGCCGGTTCGTTTGGCCTAAGAAGAGAAATTCGTCCAACCCAAGTCGAAGTGAATAAATTCGTCCAACCCAAGTCGAAGTGAATAAATTCGACCAACCCAAGCCGAAGTGAATAAGCTCGTCCAACCGAAGCCGAAGAGAAGAAGTTAATTCGCGTACTGACGGCGGAGATGAGTGAACAATAATTCAGACTCTGAAGAGAAAAAGTTGCAGCTGCGCCACGGACGGCGAGGGAGTTTGAGCGCGGGCTGCGGGCCCGGTTCATTCGCCCCTTTGCGGGCAAGAAAGGCCGGTCCGTTTGGCCTAAGAAGAGAAATTCGTCCAACCCAAGTCGAAGTGAATAAGCTCGTCCAACCGAAGCCGAAGAGAAGAAGTTAATTCGCGCACTGACAGCGGAGATGAGTGAACAATAATTCAGACTCTGAAGAGAGAGTTAGTTGCAGCCACGGACGGCGAGAGAAATCAGCCGTGAACGACAGGTAGAGATCAGCGCCCAGTGTTGAAACCAAACCACACCCCGAAATGCAAATTTCTAGAGAGCAAGCAACTCGAAGCCTTAAAGTTGTATGGTAGAAGCTTGATGCCACGGTCCACAGAACGGGTCGGGAGGTAGGAATAATCTTGTGTAACGAGCAAATAGATATAAAAAGTTGTTACCTTTTTCTTCAATATTTTTGACCTTGTGAGTTTTATTTTTCTTGTGTGTTATCACCCCCGTTGGACTCAGCTTGCCTACGGCCCAATCCCTGTTTGATCCCGTCTGTCTAAGATCTAATCACAACGTGGGTAGGCAGACCGGAGATCAGTGCAGTTACCCTGGTAACCAGGCGTTGGAAGCGGGTTGGGAACGACGAGGCTAGTATTCATCTAACCAAAGGGTTAGAACGTCACACTTGGAGCAGCGAGGAGCGAACAGCTGGCGTCGCGAACGGGATCGAACGACACAGTCGACGCTGCGACCAGGGGGGACGACGTCACAATATAATGATATAATAAAAATACCAAACGAATACAAATGTAATGTCAATCGACATCTCCAGTTACCTCGATCTATCCACTATCCCTCTCCTCATCCTTTCTTCTATCACTCCTATCTACTCTCGCTTCAAATCTTCTGCATCCTAGTGGCTTCACGCATTGCTCGGGGCGTAATGCTTAATAAAAATAATCATCTGCTTCTCCTGCGTATTGATGTTAACCAAATACACGACCTAAGACCAACTCAAGGTGAATGGTTATTGAATGTGGTACATGCTGTGAGCGTAATAGAAGGAAGTAGTGCCGGGAAATTATAATGATAAGAAAGCTAGATAACGATTGTCTTTTGACTTGAAGAGTTTAAAACCGTAGTGTTCGGGGAAGCATCTACGCTGTAGACTGCTTCACAAAATAGAGAGACTTAGGAAGAAGCAGATATGGCGAAAGATGTCTTCTCAAAAAGAAGCAAAAGTATTAAAACAGGGGATAATTTCATAAGAAGCAAAGAACAAAAATCCATAAATTCTAAGGTAATATCTAATCTATATAGCAGAGAATGCAGTAAAAATCACTATATACCTAAAGAATACAGAAGAATTCTGAAAAATCTTGTTACACCTGAAAGCTACAAAGACGTGGTTCTACTGACAAATGCTTCCAATAGCATTAATTTGGGTGCAAGACAAGAAGTAACACTTCCAGCTTGCTTTACCCTATTAGAGGCATCATTTTATCTATGATAGGGTAACACCTTAAAATGTTTACGGAGTAGAAAATCAGGAAAAAAAGGAATTAAAAACATGCTTTGTTCTCAAAGAGTTTTTTTTATAATGGTAAGTCATACACAAAATTATATACAAATATTCACAATTGTCCCATACAAAGAAACTATAACATATGTATACAACAACAAGCAAACGAACAAAGATAACGTCTTGAAATAATTTAGAAATGGAATTCGAGCTGCTAGAGTATTGTTCTGTTTCTGGAGAAGCCATATTTTTCTCAACGAAAAAATGACGAGACCATGTATTGCGACCATATTTATATTTCTAAACGGATTGGATTTACCTTCTATGTCTATGGTGAGGACACTTTCTAACGGGAAATCGTCGCTGTCCTAGTGTCAGGAGGGTCTTGTCTCGCCTGTGCTAGAAATTCTCCTGCTTGTCTTGACTCCAGACGGCTAAGAATTGGCTTTCGTCACTACGAACTGACGTCACTTACCAGACGCCACATGATCCTCGTGACGTCATCTCAACCAAAGAGATATAATCGACTGTCACATGCCTACGCCATGAAAAGAAAAACACATGAGCACCGGCGAAATTTGAAGGAATATAGTAACAACAACGTAGGATATATTTACAATCAAAAACACGGCATCCCAAGGGACATAGGTATAGCGAAAGATGCCTTGTAGAAAGTAAGTAAAGTACTAAGAATTAACCTACGGGAAAACAGCTTAGTGTGTTAAAAATTGTTATATATATATATATATATATATATATATATATATATATATATATATATGTATTATTTCAGGATCATTTTCGAAATTATTCAAGATGGTTTTCGCCCACTCTAACCTTCTAACTGTCTGCTCTTTGTGTTGCGATAGGATAGCTGAAACACCTTTCTTATGTATTGAGTTGGATTGAGTTGGATCTTTTTCTAATTGATCTCTTTAGCTCTAATTTGAACAGATGATCCTTCTTCCTGTTGTGACCTCCTGATCCAGTTTTCTTCTCTACTGTTCCCTCTTTTTTAAACTTATTCGCCATTCTCTTGATGGTTCTTGAATGGACATTGAAGATGGAAAACAGAGTATGAATGTTAGTACGATTACTGATGTCCTGAATTAACTTTTTCCTCTCACCATTTCTCAATTGGGAAGACAGTGGATCTGACACAAAACAATTTTAAACTGTTGTCTTGTTAGCTGATTAACTCAAAGGGTATTTCAGTGATTCTTACGTCAAATGGTGTCAAGAAGGCTAAACGTCTTATGTGAAAACCTGAGGAAAAAGACTCAATTAGTTTAGTGTTTTGAGTTTTTTTTTTTAGATATTAAATATTTTGTGGGATGGTCAATTTTGCTGTTACATTCGTAAACCCGATGAAGGTCTGAAGGCACAACGGCCGAAACGTTGTGATAACAACAAAGATGAGGACAGTCGTCCGAATATAAATAGTGTAACTAAAGCATTAAAAGATAGGAATCTTTTGGAAATAAATATTGCAGTGAGTGCTGAATAATCTCCTCATAGAACAAGAAGTGATATGAAGGGCGGGAGATATTCTACCAAGGAATTCTGAGGATAAAAGATTGAATAGAGTAGCAACGTGGAAACTTTAGGGAGAACAGAAATTATAAGGATACTTATACTTACAATCAGAACGAGACAGTTGATATTTCTGGGTTAAATAATGAGGAAAGAGGACCTGGAGAATATAACGGCCTCATGATATACTTAATGCAAAAGAAGCAGAGAAAACAGCGATTAACCTACTTAATCGTTTTGTGAGCATATATAGCAATAACAGGAACAAATTGAGATAGTAAAGTGTCAAAAATAACAGGTTGTTGTGGAGGAACATGTTTGTTCACATACTGAATGAAGAAGCACAGTATAGAAGTAGACTTTTGGGAAAACCATATATCTTTTTGTCTTCCTGGTCTGTCATATCTCCAGTGATATTGATTGAAAATTCTCATCACTATTCTCGTACGATAGCTGACGAGGAAACGATTACTTTTTCGCACCACTTCCCAATCACTAACTTACTAGTCAAGACTAGCAATTACTTGTACTAGAAATAACTGTTACACCCATTCTTCACATTGGCAGTTGTCCGGTCATATATGGAAATACACAGAGAGTTATAGGGGAAATGATTTCACTTTAAATAAATGTCAGCCTCATTTTTCAATATGAGGGTATGTCAGTTTCGAGTAACAAAGACTTAGTTGTCATCAGATCCATTAATTGCACACAAAATAAAAAGCGAATCAAGCCTTGTTTTTTAAAAAAAAAAAAAAAAAATACGCGGCACTTAAAGAAAAACAGGATAAAACAAATAACAAAAGAGACTTTGTCCACCGGGTATCCGAAGTTGCATTGGGATAGCGAAGAATGTTTTACAAAATTTTTTTTAAAAAAACAGGACAATGTTGTTAAAAAAAAAAAGCGTAAAAAAAAAATCGAGTGCTGAACTGCTATATTTTATCAATCGTACCGGTTTATCCCTTTTTTCCTGTTTAGGGTTGGGTTTCTGATTCCTTCTACAAATAGGAGTAGATAGATTCGACTATCGCCCGGTTCATACTCCTCCTCAGTCTTTTGAACTGGAGTAGAGATTTATCCCTTGTTTCTGGTTTAGAATTGAGTTTTTGATTCCTTCTGCCAATAGGAGTAAATACGTTCACCTATCGTCCGGTTCATACTTCTCCCCAGTGTTTTGAATAGGAGTAGATATTTATCCCTTTTTTCCTGTTTAGGGGTGGGTTTCTGGTTCCTTCTACCCATAGGAGTAGATAGATTCGACTATCGTCCGGTTCATACTCCTCCTCAGTCTTTTGAACTGGAGTATAGATTTATCCCTTGTTTCCTGTTGAAAGTTGGGTTACTGGTTCCTTCTACCAATAGGAGTAGATAGGTTCGTCTATCGTCCGGTTCATACTCCTCCTCTTCCAAAGTTTTTGAAAAGGAGTAGAGATATATCCCTTGGTTTCCTGTTTAAGGTTGGGTTTCTGGTTCCTTCTACAAATAGGAGTAGATAGGTTCACCTATCGTCCAGTTCATACTCCTCCTTCTCAGCCTTTTGAACAGGAGTAGATATTTATCGCTTGTTTCCGGTTTGGGGTTGTGCTTCTGGTTTCTTCTAAGGTCTGCTTCCACAATATACTTCTAACGTCTCCGACTGAACTCTGAAAATTTATTTAGTAATTAAATCTTTATCTCTTTAAGTCTAGTGTTAGCTAGTATCTTTCCTGGATAGCTTCAAGTACTTCACTTCTTGCCCTTTCTTATGCTCATAAAACGCCTCATAGTAAACCTCTACCTCGAGTGGCTCTTTGGCATTGTATTAGGTGAACATTAGTAAAAAAAAAAAGTATTTTTCATTTTCTTTCAGTTCCAATAACCTCTTGCCTTTTAATATCATTATCGACTTGCTTGGGGCGAATTGACTAAACAAAACATACATAAAAACATTGCGGTGAATAGTAGACATTTTATAGATGAAAAGGATACTAGAGGTAACACAGATTTGATTCAACGGAAGGATGCTGAGAATACCATGAATGGAGCATGTAAGAAATGTGTAAGGTGTAAGGAAAGTGCAAGCAAAATGGACGCTTATGCTCAGAATCAGAACATGAAATTTCTGGAATGTAAGTCTGAAGTCTCTAAGAGACGTAATAAAAAAAGACTGTCTGGAAAATTTGACAATCGCAGGGTGTGTTAACAAGACAGAAGGAAACAGAAAGTAACTCACCTAAATGTTTTATGCAGACCGATAGCAGAAAAGGCTGTACGTAATAATGGGAAAAAATTACATACAAAGGATAGGAAGTTGCGGAGAGCCATGTTGGCTACGTCCTAAAGATTCACAACACAAGAAGAAGATTTGTAATAAGATCGATTATTAGCAGATTTTAAAATCTTTTTATACATCTATTGGGACTCGTGTTCTCGTACAATTCATCTCTACAATTCCTCACAAAAGATTCTGCTGAAATGGCTGTCTGGCATGCTTTATCAGTATAAGAGCCAGCTCAAACCAAAAATAGAGTATTGCTCCCATCTCTGAATTTGAACTGCTCACTCAGCACTTTCAAATCCGTTTATACAACCTTTTAGATCACCAAGTGTTACCTATACTTCAATCCCTTTCCCACAGACTCAACGGCGCAAGACTCTCGCTGCTCTTTATATAACGCACTATGACAGAGCCGAAAATAGTCACCTGAACCAAACGTGTTAGAGGCTATAGAGTGCATCATTCTATCAGCACACAATAACACTTTGAGGACACATTTACAATTATTTCAAGCAGGCACAAATAGGCGTCTGTAAGGATCGGAATGATCAGGCTGGTACTTTCGGAAAAACGTTATTCCTGTGGACTATAGCAGCTGAACATAACGGTGTAAACAATTGAGAAGGTACAAAAGCTTCGATGCCAGTTTTAATCCAAGAAGTAATCTCTTTGCCACAATTCTTAATAGGAACGTTAAGAATATCAATACAAGGGGTGTCTCGAAGAAAGTCACGAAATGAATCCCAACCAATGTCTGTAACAGAAAGAAGTCTTGTGAATAGGAGGTTATTTTCTAATAGACGACTCCAAAGAAATATCAATAGATAGTACAGTATATATTGATATTTCTAATATATATATATATATATATATATATATATATATATATATATATATATATATCAATACTATGACCGATAATATTGTATACTGAGCGAGCATACATTCCGGTAACAATGTTAGTTGTATTTTGGTTCCACTGAAAATCTTTGAAAATTACGTTTTTACCATCATCGAATGACCTTAGGTAACATAAAATACAAAAGCAGCACTGCTGTCTCCAAATGTTTCTAGCAATTAAAGCTATCAATCAACTAGGAATTTATAATAAGAGTTAAATCGTATAATGGAAATGGTAATAAATGTAACTTATGTCTTCTTGAAAAAAAAACACTTAAATAACTATAGATTATTAAACAAGAAAATGAATGTAGACATAAAAAAATACATATCTACATAAAGACGTTGATCCACATTAATTTTTAACTTTTAATGTAAATTACTATTTATTTTTGAAAATAAATGAATTTTTTGATTATTATTTTTAAATAAGAACAAGTAATATCACTTTAATTTTTAAAAAAAATCAGTCAAAAGCTGAAAATATTTTTAATTCATTAATTTTCTTTTATCTCTTGTAAATTTATAAATTCCATTTATTTTAATTGTCAAATATAATTTTTAAAAGTAAAAAACAGTAATCCCAGCATAATATATAACTACGCTAACATTATGATAACCAAATGTATGAAAATTCAAATTGCGTAATGGCCAGTCCATCCTCAGCACCTGAAGACTGCGTTGTACATGAAACTCCGAGTCGTGATAGCGATGAGGAATCATATATGTATGTATATCTGTTATATATATATATATATATATATATATATATATATATATATATATAGTGGTATCCACAGACAGACTGCTTCGCTTTTTCACAGCTCTTCAGTGTGGCTAAACGCCAGATTGCTTCAAGCCGGGATTGAAAACCGACCGATTTGACATCGTCGCATATAACATGATATATAACATGATATATATATATATATATATATATATATATGTCTGACGATCGCTAAAGCGTGAAACCCAGGGTCACAAACTCACATCTATCCAACCAAATATGTTAGCTCTATCTCTGATATTGAGCGCTTTCTAATAAGTACCGCGCATATAATATATAAATAATTATACATAAATATATTTATTTATATTTATATACACTTTTCACACACACACACACACTATATATATATATATATATATATATATATATATATATATATAAGAGGACACTGAGGTCAATACCAAGAGACAACAGTCTATTTCCTGCTTGAACACAATCTTCAGGCCTGAAGATTACGTTGAAACATGAAACAGACTCTTGCTGCTTGGTTTTGACCTCAATGCCTACTTTTATTATTATATACGATCTATCTGTGATTTTGTGCATTTTTACCCATAAATATAGTATAACTTAAAACTATATATCTATCTATCTATCTATCTATCTATATATATATATATATATATATATATATATATATATATATATATGAAACTTTTGATCAAAAAAAGGAATAGCAATTATTTGAAAGGGGCTTGGCTAAACCATCATTATATATAATCATATAAAGAGGCATACTGAGTAGCCTAGTCTTGCAAAGCATTTTTTTACGCACATATAAAATATTGGCAAGAGATGTACTATTGCCGGTCCTGACACGCCCCTGTCAAAATCGTCTTTCATATTCGATCAAAGGTCTTTATGATAATGAATACATTTCACCAAATAAAAACCTAATGCAGTTTTTTGGTTTTTCTTTTAACAAAAGACTCCATTCCACCATTTTCTAAAGCGAAGGCGTAACGCCATTGTACTTCAAAATTCGACACCATATCTTTTTCTCGGACGGACAACTGTGGGATGACACCGGCAAGCGCTAATCTTGCAACCAGTGAACCCAACACCCATAATGCAATATTTCCGCTTGAAAACGAAAAAGCGATGCGAAAGAATAGAAATACTACTACTAATAATAATAATATAAGAAGAAGAAGAAACAGAAGAAGAGGAGAAGGGGGAGGAGGTGGAAATAATATTACTGGGTCTTTATATGTGTATCTGAATTAAGTTTTGGACAAATTTTTGTAAAAACGATAATCACTTTTGTATCTCTAAACTTTAACTCCATCTCTAAATTTTACCGTCTGAATGTTCGACTTCCACGCTATAGTTCTATCGTCGAATCAACGTATATCACCTGAAGAAGGCCAGGACGTACAACGATCGAAACGTGACGATTATTACAATAAAGATAAGGACAGCAGTTCGAACAATGTAAATATTTCGGTTCGAAAATCTAATGTATATTAACTAAAGAAGGCCGGAGCATACAACGGCCGAAACGTGACGATTATTACAATAAAGATAAGGACACCAGTTCGAACAATGTAAATAGTTCGGTTCGAAATTCTAATGTATATTAACTGAAGAAGGCCGGAGCATACAACGGCCGAAACGTGATGATTATTACAATAAAGATAAGGACACCAGTTCGAACAATGTAAATAGTTCGGTTCGAAATTCTAATGTATATTAACTGAAGAAGGCCGGAGCATACAACGGCCGAAACGTGACGATTATTACAATAAAGATAAGGACACCAGTTCGAAAAATGTAAATAGTTCGGTTCGAAATTTAATGTATATTAACTGAAGGAGGCCGGAGCATGTATTATTACAATAAAGATAAGGACAGCAGTTCGAAAATGTAAATAGTTCGGTTAGAAATTCTAATGTATATTAACTGAAGAAGGCCGATACAACGGCCGAAACGTGACGATTATTACAATAAAGATAAGGACAGCAGTTCGAAAAAATGTAAATAGTTCGGTTCGAAATTCTAATGTATATTAACTGAAGAAGGCCGGAGCATACAACGGCCGAAACGTGATGATTATTACAATAAAGATAAGGACACCAGTTCGAACAATGTAAATAGTTCGGTTCGAAATTCTAATGTATATTAACTGAAGAAGGCCGGAGCATACAACGGCCGAAACGTGACGATTATTACAATAAAGATAAGGACACCAGTTCGAACAATGTAAATAGTTCGGTTCGAAATTCTAATGTATATTAACTGAAGGAGGCCGGAGCATACAACGGCCGAAACGTGACGATTATTACAATAAAGATAAGGACAGCAGTTCGAAAAATGTAAATAGTTCGGTTCGAAATTCTAATGTATATTAACTGAAGAAGGCCGGAGCATACAACGGCCGAAACGTGACGATTATTACAATAAAGATAAGGACAGCAGTTCGAAAAATGTAAATAGTTCGGTTCGAAATTCTAATGTATATTAACTGAAGAAGGCCGGAGCATACAACGGCCGAAACGTGATGATTATTACAATAAAGATAAGGACAGCAGTTCGAACAATGTAAATATTTCGGTTCGAAAATCTAATGTATATTAACTAAAGAAGGCCGGAGCATACAACGGCCGAAACGTGACGATTATTACAATAAAGATAAGGACACCAGTTCGAACAATGTAAATAGTTCGGTTCGAAATTCTAATGTATATTAACTGAAGAAGGCCGGAGCATACAACGGCCGAAACGTGATGATTATTACAATAAAGATAAGGACACCAGTTCGAACAATGTAAATAGTTCGGTTCGAAATTCTAATGTATATTAACTGAAGAAGGCCGGAGCATACAACGGCCGAAACGTGACGATTATTACAATAAAGATAAGGACACCAGTTCGAACAATGTAAATAGTTCGGTTCGAAATTCTAATGTATATTAACTGAAGGAGGCCGGAGCATACAACGGCCGAAACGTGATGATTATTACAATAAAGATAAGGACAGCAGTTCGAAAAATGTAAATAGTTCGGTTCGAAATTCTAATGTATATTAACTAAAGAAGGCCGGAGCATACAACGGCCGAAACGTGACGATTATTACAATAAAGATAAGGACACCAGTTCGAACAATGTAAATAGTTCGGTTCGAAAATCTAATGTATATTAACTGAAGAAGGCCGGAGCATACAACGGCCGAAACGTGACGATTATTACAATAAAGATAAGGACAGCAGTTCGAAAAATGTAAATAGTTCGGTTCGAAATTCTAATGTATATTAACTGAAGAAGGCCGGAGCATAGAACGGCCGAAACGTGATGATTATTACAATAAAGATAAGGACAGCAGTTCGAACAATGTAAATATTTCGGTTCGAAAATCTAATGTATATTAACTAAAGAAGGCCGGAGCATACAACGGCCGAAACGTGATGATTATTACAATAAAGATAAGGACACCAGTTCGAACAATGTAAATAGTTCGGTTCGAAATTCTAATGTATATTAACTGAAGAAGGCCGGAGCATACAACGGCCGAAACGTGATGATTATTACAATAAAGATAAGGACACCAGTTCGAACAATGTAAATAGTTCGGTTCGAAATTCTAATGTATATTAACTGAAGAAGGCCGGAGCATACAACGGCCGAAACGTGACGATTATTACAATAAAGATAAGGACACCAGTTCGAACAATGTAAATAGTTCGGTTCGAAAATCTAATGTATATTAACTGAAGAAGGCCGGAGCATACAACGGCCGAAACGTAATGATTATTACAATAAAGATAAGGACACCAGTTCGAACAATGTAAATAGTTCGGTTCGAAATTCTAATGTATATTAACTGAAGAAGGCCGGGACATACAATGGCCGAAACGTGGTGATTATTACAATAAAGATAAGGACACCAGTTCGAACAATGTAAATAGTTTCAGTTCGAAATTCTAATGTATATTAACTGAAGAAGGCCGGAGCATACAACGGCCGAAACGTGATGATTATTACAATAAAGATAAGGACACCAGTTCGAACAATGTAAATAGTTCGGTTCGAAATTCTAATGTATATTAACTGAAGAAGGCCGGGACATACAATGGCCGAAACGTGGTGATTATTACAATAAAGATAAGGACACCAGTTCGAACAATGTAAATAGTTCGGTTCGAAAATCTAATGTATATTAACTGAAGAAGGCCGGAGGACACCAGTTCATACAACGGCCGAAACGTAATGATTATTACAATAAAGATAAGGACACCAGTTCGAACAATGTAAATAGTTCGGTTCGAAATTCTAATGTATATTAACTGAAGAAGGCCGGAGCATACAACGGCCGAAACGTGATGATTATTACAATAAAGATAAGGACAGCAGTTCGAACAATGTAAATAGTTCGGTTCGAAAATCTAATGTATATTAACTGAAGAAGGCCGGAGCATACAACGGCCGAAACGTGATGATTATTACAATAAAGATAAGGACACCAGTTCGAACAATGTAAATAGTTCGGTTCGAAATTCTAATGTATATTAACTGAAGAAGGCCGGAGCATACAACGGCCGAAACGTGATGATTATTACAATAAAGATAAGGACACCAGTTCGAACAATGTAAATAGTTCGGTTCGAAAATCTAATGTATATTAACTGAAGAAGGCCGGAGCATACAACGGCCGAAACGTGATGATTATTACAATAAAGATAAGGACAGCATTTCGAACAATGTAAATAGTTCGGTTCGAAAATCTAATGTATATTAACTGAAGAAGGCCGGAGCATACAACGGCCGAAACGTAATGATTATTACAATAAAGATAAGGACACCAGTTCGAACAATGTAAATAGTTCAGTTCGAAATTCTAATGTATATTAACTGAAGAAGGCCGGAGCATACAACGGCCGAAACGTGATGATTATTACAATAAAGATAAGGACACCAGTTCGAACTATGTAAATAGTGTAAATAAATAAATTCCTATCAATGATTGTTGAATTGATTGATTGATTTGTATTTTACGGCTTATCAGCCTTCTGCGTGTTATTTAAAGCTAGAAAATATTTTTAGATTGTAAGAATTTTTTTTTTTTTTTTAGATAATAGTCGTTTAGTGATACAGGTCTTGGGAATTAACTCGTCACTGAAGGGGTGGGAATAGGTGGATTCAAGCGTTTCCCAAGAGTATTTGAATAAAACTAACCCTACGGGAATTGGAACTCGTCTGTCCGATTATCAATTCCGAACCATTATCGATCACATTCAGTTTTATAGCACCTGGTATTTCCAAGCTATCAACCATCTAGGTATTGATCAGTCTCGATAGTGCTTAACTGCGGTGATCATACGGGAACCGATGTTTCAACGTGATGCGGTCTTATCCTGTTAATGATGGGACGTCTTTTTACCTGTAATAAAACCGCTTAGGGAAAAATTTTTAACGTACCTTCTCCTTTCACGACAAAGTTATGAGTCTCTCTAATTACTCATCATTTCTTGAAAGAATGCCCTTTATTATCTCCCTTTATACTTGTTTTACTAACTATTCAAGCTCATCAATCGGCTATTCGTTGCTAACTTCCCTCCTTTACGTTTATACGCCTTGTGAGTGTTAAATTCTCCTGGTCCTCTTTCCTCATTATTTTCCAGAGATTTCAGCTCTTTCTTTCCTTCTGATTGTATGTTTTAGTTTTTTTTGTAGGGTCGGATAATATGTTCCTTACATGTAAAACTTTCAGGTCGGCAACGCGTCAAATTTAAAAGGACGAATACTTCGTGAGTTAATGTGGTCTCTACGCGAGAAAACGTGTCTAATTAGGACAATCAAAATGAGGATGCCAGTCTGAAGAAACGATACCATTTTTGATGAAAGGTGCGTTGCAATAAATCATTAGAGACGATTTTAAAAAAAGAGATTCGGAAAGAACAAAATAATAAAAGAAGTCCTGAAAAAAAAAAATCCATGTCTTTAAGTTGAACGGACGTTACCAGTTACTAAGGATGTGCGAAAGGTGAAGTCGTTGAGCCGAATTCGATTTCTGGGCTACTTACTTGCATTCGATTTCACACAAATATCCTTGGGAAAGGTATAAACCAGTTTTCTCTCCCCAACAATGGGAGTGTAGTCTTGAATCAAGAATTTGGTGGCCACCAGTCTAAGAGAATATTAATCCTGAATACAAAATTCTAGATAAGGCAACAGGAAGCGACTCTCCTCTATCATCCACAAGAAGTTATGGGTTAATAAAGGAAACCGTGGAGAGATGGCATTTTAAAGGCTGGTCAGACACGGTTTGTTGTTGATGCTCGATCAACTGAAGAAAGCGAAAAGCAGAGAGGTTGCTTTCAGATGGGGCAAGCCATAAATGATTTTATTCTACGGCACAAACAGCTCCGCTTAAGAGACTCATTTTAAAAGGTCAGCACATTTTTAGCCCCGCTGTTTTTACAGCTGGCTTCCATGTTCCCAAAGAAAATGTTTATTTAGGTAATATAAACATAAGATAGATATTATGTCTCTACGGGCCACTTTACACGCACGCACACACGCACACACAGAGAGGCACAGACGCCCACAGACTAGTACACGCACAGAGATATGTATAAAGTCATATATATTACAATTAAGAACGACCTTGCGAATACACTTCGGAGGGGGTACTGCAAAAATTCTCGACACGACCTACTTACCAAAAAAAAAATTAACAAAGGATTAAACATTAGAGACTGAAGAAAAAATATTTCAGCAGCTATTCCACTATATGAAAGGACACATGCCCACGAGCGCTTAAACACACACACATAATGATTTACTAAGCAAAGCTTAGTTGTGGCACAAGGCCATGAGTATGTGACAGTGATGATCGAACTCACTACTCTGTCGTCATTGATCTAGCGAGACATGCATATTAACCAGAGCGATTTACTAAGCTTACTAAATATTACACCCACTCGAAGTGCCCATAGTGGTCTTCTAAGGATAGCTTGGTTTTGCCACAAGGCCGAAAGTACGGAGCGCCCAATGAGGACCGAACTTACTATCCAGTCGTAATTGATCTGGCGAGACAAGCATGTTAATGAGGGCAGGAGCAGTCTATTCGTCTGTGTTCTTAAAGACAGTAACTCCAGAAGAGGAGTCCCAGTAAGCCGTTAAAGCGTTTATTGCAGTGATTAGAGATAAAATGAGCCAATTCAGGTGCCTCTTAACTAATATTTTACTTTGGTTAGAGGGTAACAAAACTTCTTTATGTAGTTTTGTTGGATGAAGTAGTAATTACTATCCCAATATCTGATAATATCTATCTATCTATCTATCTATCTATCTATGTTTATTACAGATAATATTTGTCATTTATTTGATTGATGTTATATTCAGTATCTATAATCTGTTTTTTGCAAACAAGCCGTTTTGTAATCGTTCTGTCCACAGGTCAACAGATATCAGCAATTATATATATTAATGTTTATTTTTATGTCACTCCTTTTTAAGATGGGAGAAAAATATATATATATATATATATATATATATATATATATATATATATATATATATATATATATATATGTAATAATTCGTGCCTGATGAGTAGGTAGAACACGGAAACTTTAGTTGCACTTCAAACGTAGGTATATGTATATTTATAAATATATACTTCTCAGCTCTGTCTAACCACATTGAGCACTGTTTCGCTTACAACTTATAGGCTGTGTAATGGTTAGCAAGCTTGGCTCGCTAGAACAATTACGACTGAGTAGTGAGTTTGATCCTTCCTGGGTGCCCCCTAATTTCAGCCTTGTGCCACACCTAAGCTACGCTTGGAAAATCACTATATTAAATGAAGTAAATATTTATTCGCTTACCTGTGTACTTATATACGGTTGCTAAATCTAGTTATTTGATTTGTCGACGTCAACATTCTCTCTCTCTCTCTCTCTCTATATATATATATATATATATATACACACACACACACATATATATATAGATGTATAGATGTATATATATATGAATGTATATATATATATATATGTATGTATGAATGTATATATATATATATATATATGTATGTATTTATATATATATATAAGGATGTATGTATATATATGTATGAATGTATATATATATATATGCATGTATGTATGAATGTATATATATGTATATATATATGTATGTGTATATATATATATATATATACACATACATATATATACATTCATACATACATGCATATATATATGTGTGTATATATATATATATATATATATATATATATATATATATATATAAAGTCCTTACTCGTTACGGTTTATCCATTCAAGGACGACAGTTTCCCATTTGGCAAGTCGCTCGGCAACGTTTTATCAAAACACAGGAAATGTTGAATTGTTTAAAAACAGCCAAGCAAAGCAAACAAACATCTGTATTCATTATATTTGAATCGTTTTCGCATTAAAGTACTCATATTTACAAAGCAGAACTGATATATTTGGCGGATTGTCGAGCGTCGACAGGATCTTTCCTACCGTGATATCTAAACAATATACAAAGCGCTCAAACATTTATTTAGCCGACCGCTGGTACGGATGCCCTTAAGAAAGTCGAATCTTACGCCTCCATCAAATAATATTGCTTCACTTCGTCTAATGGCGTGTTTGGTTCTATGCGCTGCTGCTGCTGCTTAGTGAACTTAGCGATAGATTAGCCTGACATACAAAAAATATATTATTTATATATTGTCTCTTAAGGAATGATACAGGATGTCCAAAAAGTCTCTTTACAATTAAAAAAAAATTATTACAACAGCAAATGAATAGAAAAACGCTTAGAAATTATTACAAAAAGAAGAGTAGACATTGAAGATTTTTTTAACTAATTAAATACATCTCTATATGAGTAACATTTAGTTTCACGAAGCACATCAAGATGTTACTCGATTTCTTGCCTTGTTCGCTAAAGTATAGCCTCATCAATGGTGGCAATGGCATCAATGATCTTTTCCTTCAGATCGGTGATATCTCGTATCTTTGTTCTATCGAACAAAGATACGAGATATCACCGATATCACAAGTGGGTCAGCCAATTTGTATTGGTTATAAATAGAAATAAAAACTGACACTCTACAATTTTTACAATATCAAATGTAACAAAGACAACAACAAGAGAAATAATCAAGTAGAAGAAAATGTGAATTTGTTCAACAATAAATATTTTTTTATAAACACAACAAATACATAATATATAGTGCAAAAGTTGATAAACACAATAGAGTTCTTTAGTGTGTGTGTTACTGAAAGAATTTGAGCTACTGTACTGTATGTGTGAAAATGAGAACGTGTAGTTAGCTATATTTGTTTTTATAGGAAAATTAAACATGTTTTTTTGTGTATTAAATAGAAAAAAAGTATTGTTCTTGACTCACTGATTGTTATCGCTCATTAACCAGAGATTCTTGTGGAATGGAATATTTTGTGGGAGTGAGCGTTAAGCCTGGAGATGGTTGACAAAGTTTGTTGTCGTATTGAAGATAAAGTTCGTCTCCTTTGCTGTGTTGATTTCCAATGAAGTCAAGTGAATTGGTTTCAATATTTTAAGTGCCCACTGACTAAGTCGCGTCGAAGTTTCGTTTTTATTAGTTCTCTTGGTCACGTGGGGAGGCTCGTAAACATGTTTACATTTTATGGCGTCAACTAGAGGTCAAAATTTGGGTCGGTACCTTCGGACGTAGTTGACGACACCTAATTAATATTTTACAACCAATCAAAATATATCAGTTGTTATATTTGGCTGGGAGCCTCTATGTGTTTAACTTGCACAAAATTTAAGATTAAAAAAAATGTAGGAATCTGATTCTACAGTTCGATACATGATATCTTTAACATAAACCCATGTAAAGAAGACTAGGGGAGTGATATCTGGTGAACGATCTGGCCAGGGAATTGAGAGATCCCTTCCAATCCACCGGTCCGGAAATGTTTGTTTTAGGTAACCCACGAACATGCAATGCGGTGGTGCAACTTCTTGCTGGAAAAAAACATGTTTGGTTGAAGGTCATCTAGTCGCAGTGGCACATTAGTTATCTTTGTATTATATTTTTTGAAAAAGTAAAGGTACTTCATGGAAATTCTCTTCAAACAATTTCAAAAGAACTAGAATGAAGAATATATACAGGGTATCCCAAAATAATGTATACACTATTTAAAAATTAATAGCTAATAATACATTACCGTGATGTGAGAACTTATATGGATGAAAATATGGAAAAAAGATGGATTGGCAGAAGAGGCACATTTGAATACCCAACTAGATCACCAGATTTGACACCCTTTTCTTTTTGTGGGGTTTTCTAAAAGACAGAGTTTACAGCAGGGAACCAGAAATAATAGCTGAAATGATAGTAGCAATTGAAAAAGAATGTGTTCAAATACCAGAGGAAATGATACTGGACATTTGTAGGTCTATTTCTTAAAGATATAAAAAGTGTATTGAACAGAATGGCAACCAGTTTGAGCACTTGATGTGAACTCATCATTATATGAACATTCTGCCAATTGGCCCAAGTAGATTTTATTAAAGTTAAAGTTAATTTTCTATGTTTTTTTTTTGTTTTTTTTTTTGTATATTTTACTCTCAAATTCTTTAAATGTGTATTCTTTCTCTTGTATTAATATTATTTACAAGTCCATATAGATAAATTGAATAAGTTATAACGTTTCAAAGAGTGTATACATTATTTTTGGACACCCTGTATATATATAATATTGTGCAAAAATTCTTAAAAGTGACTTGTTTCACAATAATGTGTCTTTCAAACGTAGAAAAATTCCTCAAAAACATTTTGGTTAAACAGAAAATCACAAAACCGAACATTTTTGGAAGTAATTTTTTTTTTTTTAATTTTGTCTACAAGGAAGGCTCACTTTTTAAAGTAAGGTAATCTTTCCGAACTGAAAAGCCTAGAATCAATAAAGAGATAGACTAACAATTTCTTTTCTCGCACTTCTAGCTTGTGGAACTCCCTACCAGATCCTATCTATTCTCCTCCTCATTATTCTTTCCTCTTCCCGCTCTTTAGTAAGGTTTCTGTTCCTAATTCATTCACACGCTGCAACATCTTGCGTCTTAGTGGCTTTACTGCCTTGCTTGTAGTGGTAATGATTAAAAATAAAACTAAACAGAATATCTTTTAACATGCGATTCTTGAGGACTAAGGATCAATGTATCATACATTCTTGACGCTTTAGCTAAGGAAATGTTAACATAAGCAGATTTTGGATTGACCCTATGAATAAGCGTCATAGAAAACATTTATGATAATTTTAAGGGATACCATACATACATTATGTACAAAGAGATTACAATAGAGAAACATGATGAATAGACATTTGGTCAGTGGCTTGCGGGCCGTAAAGAAGACGGAAACACGTTTTCAGTCTTCTTAGCGTCGGGTTCAAAAGTTTTTAGAACTACTTGATTTAGTTATCGGTTAACCCTTATATATATATATATATATATATATATATATATATATATATATATAACGTTTTTTACGCCAAAGTTAGACTTCTCCGGAAAAGAGTGCTCAATGCACGATGCAAAAAAAGAAAAAAAAACACGAATGTGAAAATCTCTATTAAAGTCAAGGAATACTAAACACTTAGCATAAATAGTCAATATTCCTTGACTTTTATATATATATATATATATATATATATATATATATATATATATATATATAGTATATGATTGGTGTATACGGAATAAATTCCAATAACCAACAATTACTATTCTTAAAAGTGTGCTCAATACAGAGTAGAGCGAATATAATTGTTTATTTAAAAATTATAACATAAATATGTTATAAAATCACTACAAAAATGGCCATTTTGTTTCAACACTTCTGTTCTTTTATCAAGTGAGGATGCTGAATTTAGATTGTAGAACCTCATCACTTGATAAGGCACCGGAGGTGTTGAAACAAAATGTCTATTTTGTAGTGATTTTATAACATATTTATGTTATAATTTTAAATAAGTAATTACATATATATATATATATATATATATATATATATATATATATATATATATATAATATTATATTAAAACTAATAGGACGTCTTTTAGGTTAGCTCCTGCGGAGGGATCTTGATTGGTCTTTCGGCTTATTCAGGAGTTTGAGAGTCCCTAAGTCCTTGCATAATTTCAACAATGGAAACTCTCCTGGTTGCCGTTTGATCTGGGTTTTCATTTGCACTACTCATTCTTTTCCTCGCTGCAGCCTTGAGTCATTTTTTGTAATCTGGTCCTCTGTTTGCAGAGATTTTGTGAGGCATACTGCTGCCGTATACGATAGGCAACAATAAATTGCAGAACTCAAAACTGATTGCTGTATTTATGTATTGCATTAGTTTTTAAGCTTACATTTTAAATGTTCAACGATACTTCTTCGGCTGCCACTTATGTTAAAGAAAGTTTGATGTACGTAGGTTCTTACTTTCTGTACAAACAATTATTTTTTTTATTTCTTGGGTGACTTTTGTTGGATTTTAGAAATAATTTCGGTTATTTCCCAAATTTATTTCCAAGCTATAAAATTTGTTATCGTACAAAAATTAGTGGCAAAAATCATGTAAAAAAAGCACCGAAAACAATCGCAGTGATGAAAACTTGGGAATTCAAAATTTCTGTAACATGAGCTAATGAAAGTTAGAGAGTTGTGCTCCATAAATTGAAAAAGTGAAACACTGCCACGGTGACATTAGCATCTATTATATAGATGGCCTAAATGTCCCCTCTGGGTGTTGACTTCACTGTTCACTTTTACACACACACACGCACACATATATACATATATATATATATATTTATTTCCTTTCCTCACTATTCCTACATATCACTTCCGTTTTATTTAACCATATAAATAGGTCATGGTTAGGTCACTCCTCCTACCCCAATATAAAGCTTATTTAAGAGAGATGTAAATTTAACCCTCCCTAAATTTTGTATTGTCTCTCTAACCGCCACTCTCACCCTCCCTGTTTAATTACAAAAATTACACTACCCATTAATTTCTAATCCCATTTTTCCTCTCATTTCATTGTTGGAAGTGTTACCTGATGATCAGAAATCCTTTAAAAAGGATTTTGGTGAAATAAATTATTGTGATGGTACCTTAAAGTGGTCTGTTTTTCATTAAATATTTAGCTCTGTTCTTCACATTGAGCTCTCAGGATTTCATCCTCCTTGGATTTACCAATGTGGTTTACCAAGTTCTTCATAACTTAATTTAATATATATATATATATATATATATATATATATATATATATATATATATATATATGAAGTCTTTTTGGTAGATTTAGAAAATTGAA
>CAHIKZ030003526.1:1552500-1605000 GCA_903632075.3 Acanthosepion pharaonis
TCTCGAAGCCTTCCTTCCTCAATATGTGCCCAAGAAATATAGAAAGTAGAATATAAATATGATATCTGTTAGTAATTCAATAGAATTAACTAAACCCGATAAGCAGTATACGCGCGAGAGGCGGTCGAAAGATTAGTCATTTGTATCTTAATTAAGTCATCTATCTATCTATCTATCTATCTATCTATCTATCTATCTATCTATCTATCTATCTAGCTGACTGAGAGTAATTTATATCTATCTATCTATCTATCTATCTATCTATCTATCTATCTATCTATCTATCTATCTATCTATCAAGCTGACTGAGAGTAATTTATCTATCTATCTATCTATCTATATCTATCTATCTATCAAGCTGACTGGGAGTAAGTTATATCTATCTATCTATCTATCAAGCTGACCGAGAGTAATTTCTATCTATCTATCTATCTATCAAGTTGACCGAGAGTAATTTCTATCTATCTATCTATCTATCTATCTATCTATCTATCTATCTATCTATCAAGCTGACAGAGTAATTTATATCTATCTATCAAGTTGATTGAGAGTAATTTTTATCTATCTATCTATCTATCTATCTATCTATCTATCTATCTATCTATCTATCTATCTATCTATCTATCAAGCTGACTGAGAGTAATTTCTATCTGTCTATCTATCTGAGAGTAATTTCTATCTATCTATCTATCTATCTATCTATCTATCTATCTATCTATCTATCTATCTATCTGAGAGTAATTTCTATCTATCTATCTATCTATCTATCTATCTATCTATATCAAGCTGACTGAGAGTAATTTCTATCTATCTATCTATCTATCTATCTATCTATCTATCAATGACTAATTTCTATCTATCATCTATCTATCTATCTATCTATCTATCTATCTATCTATCTATCTATCTATCTATCTATCAAGCTGACAGAGTAATTTATATCTATCTATCAAGATGACTGAGAGTAATTTATATCTATCTATCTATTATTTTACACCCAAAATGCAATAAAGCCACCAAGACTTGTGTGAAAAATGCGAGAATAAGAAAAAAAACATTATTAAGGAGAAAGAGCAATAAAAGAAGAGAAATTAAGAAGACGGAAGTTAACGATTAACATTGAATTTCAAATTTTTGGAAATCACGCGAGAAGGTCGAAAGAAGAAACTGTTATCATAGAACTTACGGTTTCATCCAACAATTTCAACTGTAAAATGATGAGGGCTAGCTGCCAATATAGCACTGTGGTTGGATTTGCTATGTCGGGTTGCCAAGGAGGAAAGCTTATCAGAACAATTACCATGAAAATATTCATAGAAAAGGTACAGTAAAGGGATGTTAAGGCGGTGTACAAATGACCGAAGCCGAGATCTCAGGTCAGGACTAAAAACATTGCAGATTCTTCTTTGCCTTTTATCATAACACAAACAGACAAAACGAGACAACAATTTTCATTCTACGGACGGATTTTATACTTATAGATTTAGCGGAAAAACTGTCTAGCACAAAACAAGGAATCAACTTTGCAATCTATCTATCTATCTATCTATCTATCTATCTATCTATCTATCTATCTATCTATCTATACACACACACACACACACACACATATGAATATACATATACCTACTTCTTCGTCTTATCGTGCAACTCAGAATGTATGTGTGCATTTATTAATATACTTTATAGTTCTGTTTATCTACATTAAGCATTGTTTTGTTTACACCATATATTAAATAGATACTTATTTGCTGTATATGCACGGTTGGTAATATCTTGTTATTTAGTTTATATCCACACCTATCTATCTATCTATCTATCTATCTATCTATCTATCTATCTATCTATGTGTGTGCGTTTCATTATATATGTATGTATATATATATATATATATATATATATATATATATATATATATATATATAATGTCGATTTAATTTTATAATAATCCTTTCTAGTTCTCTAATTATTTTCTTGATGTTACATTGAAATTCATCCAGGAATGGACTGTGTTTTTGTTAAGCCAAATACATTTTTATTTACTTTTAGATAATCTTCAGGGGTAAATTGCGAAGACGAAATTACTTTAACTGTGATCGTTGTTATGTTGATTTTTGTAAACACACGTGAAGGTAATCTGTTATAATCATTTTTTAATTTAACCGTTGGTTTTACGATGTTTTTTAAACAAACGTTCACAATGTAAGGGAGTTAACCAGAGATGGTAAAATGCAAGATGCTATTAAATGTTAGTCAACGCAAATGCATTCTAAAACATTGCTACGATACCGGTAATAAATTTTGTTCAGTACTGGTTGGTTGCTTTTGATATAGAGGGCCTCTAGAATTTGAAGGTTTTGTTTATTATTTGCATGGTGTAGTATATTGTCGTTGTCAGTCTTTTCCTTTATTGTTAAGATGGACAGGAACGTGTCTTGAAACTTTGACCTGACTACCATTTAACATCATGTTGCATTTTTATCATCTCTCGTATTCTCCCTTGCAATGTGAACGCTTGTTTACAAAACATCGTAACGACAACGGTGAATTTAAAAATAATTATAACAGAACGTGTTCACATGTACTTACAAAACATAGCATCAAAATGATTGCAGTTACATTAAGTTTGTCTTCGCAATTCACCCCTGAAGATGATGTTGATGAATTTCAACTTAACATCAAGAAGCTAATTAGAGAATTAGAAAGGATTATTATGAAAATAAATTGACATAATATGTCTACATTAATTAATAAAACATGCTTGTATGAAGATATGTTGCCCATACATATATATATATATATATATATATATATATATATGTGTGTGTGTGGGTGTGTCGTTGGGTGGATAGGTGTGGGGTGTGGAGGGGTGTGGGGGTGGGTGTAATCACGTTTCTAATTTGTCAGGATGAAACAAAGGAGAATTGTTCATTGTTTCCTTTTCAAACGAATTCATAAAAACGCAAACAAACAAGAATCTGACGAAAGCCTTTCAAATGTAAGTCTGCTTAGTGAAATGAGTTGTCATGGCAACAACGAAGATGAAACCCTTCTGGCTTTTGTTCCTCTTCCTCTTACTCCTTCTGCTCCTCTCTTCATCTTCCTTTTTTTCTTTAAATACTACTCCCACTATTCCCAATTTTACTTCCTGATCCAACCCCAGAAGCATTCGTTCCATTTTTTTAGTCTCTTCGTCTCTTTCTCCTTTCGAATACAATGAAACCTTTCACTCGTTTAAATAAATGCTAAATATATATATATATATATATATATATATATATATATATATATATATACCAATGGATGCACACACACACGTATATATATATATATATATATGTATATACACACACAAATAAATATATATATATATATATATATATATATATATATATGCGTGTTTTTCAGGGTGAGAGAGAATGTTGCTTTATGCTAGTAAGATACAGAATCCGAATGAAATTTGAGAAATAAGAAAAAGTCGAAAAGCTTTTTAATGACAACGCGTTTCGTGTTGTTGACTCTGGTAGGCGTCTTCTGGGATGAGGACATTCTTAAAAGGTTAGCCGCACTAAAAAATGGATTGATGTGAATTGGATTAAAAGAAGCCCAGAATACAAATTGAAATAAATATATATAAAGGATATTGTCCGATAGATACATATGAATAGACTGAGCTAGATAGCTTGCTAGCTAGCTAGCTAGATAGCTAGATAGCTAGCTAGCTAGATAGATAGATAGATGCAGATAGACTGATATATATATATATATATATATATGTGTGTGTGGGGGGGGGTGTAGAGAGATATAGAGAGTTAGATAGGAATAGACTGTGATAGATAGATAGAGAGACTGATATATATATATATATGTGTGTGTGTGTGTATGTGTGTGTGTGCAGTGTGTGTGTGTCTGTATGTGTGTGTGCAGAGAGAGAGAGATTGAGAGTTTAAATAGATAGGAATAGACTGTGATAGATAGATATATAGATAGATAGATAGATAGATAGATAGATAGATAGATAGATAGATAGATAGATAAATGCAGATAGACATATATATATATATGTGGGGGGTGTAGAGAGAGATAGAGAGTTAGATCGGAATATACTGTGACAGATAGATAGATAGATAGATAGATAGATAGATAGATAGATAGATAGATAAGAGTAGACTGAGATAGATAGATAGACTGATATATATATATATGTGTGTGTGTGTGTGTCTGTATGTGTGTGTGCAGAGCGAGAGAGATAGAGAGTTTAAATAGATAGGAATAGACTGTGATAGATAGATAGATAGATAGATAGATAGTGTTTGTGTGGGTGTATTTATATAAATACAGAAAGGTGATGAGACAAATTAAACTAAGAAAGAAAGAAAGAAAGAAAAAAAAAAGAAAGAAAGAAAGAAAAAAGAAGAGAGTAAAATTAGTTCCTACAAATAAAAACAATACCGACATTAAAAGGAAACCATAATTGGATTCTTTCAGTTGAAATTTGGTTTCTCAGCAAACGTGTTTCCCGGCCATGGATTAACGCTTGGAATCTGCGACAATCGTAAACAGAAGCCCTGGAACAACAAATAAACTAAACAGCAGGAATTGGTTATCACACGTGCAATATTTACGCTGAGGCTGAAATAAGTGATCCTATCTCTGAAGAAAGATAAGAGAAGAATTCTCTTTGCCATAAAGACGAGAAACCTAGCAGTTTATTCTTTTCTCAGCTGAGCCATTTGGAAGACATCTTGAATAAGGATCTAAAGCAAATACCCGCTTGTAAAATATGTCTATTGAAACGTCGCAACTTATGAAGAATTCTACTAACTTGCTCGAAGCGGCCAAGCGGTCGTTTCCCACAGAGTAATAATACAGCTGGTCGTAACTATAATTTACATTAATGAAATTTTAAGTATAACAATATAAAATAATACAATATAAAGTGAATATTAAATATTTCAATGTTAAATAAGTCTGTAATAATATAAAATAATACTGCGTAAATTAATGCAAAATAAATTAATACAACGTGAAATAATGCAATGTTAAGTGGTACACTGTACATTATAAAAGCACAATAGAAATGTTATCTGTTTAAATTTCTGGCATGAGTATTATTGTAACATTTCAGGAAGAGACAACACCGCCGACCCAACACCGCCGACTGAACGCTGGGACAACTCAGGATTGAGACTACTCATGACCGAGACAACTCAGCACCAGAAAAACATAAGTTCTTTTTTTTTTTTTTATAACCGAATAAAAACAATTTATTAGGGATTAAAACCTTAATTAGTGAATATTTTTATTCGAATAAGGCATTTGAAAAGGCATTATGTAAAATATGAAACAGTATTTTTAATAAAGGAAATCGTAAAGAAATTTATTCTTTTAATAAAGTAAATTAACCTATAAGAAATATTTCAATAAATCACACTTGTCTTTAATTTCTAAAGAAATGAGTATGAAACAGTTTTATTATTCATAAATTTACTAAATCATAAAAATCTGTAAGGAAATCTTTATTATTTACTATTTTAAAAGTTCGATTCGTTTGGCAATTTACTGATTCTTTGACCAACAGCCTACATAATTTGTTAGTTTTGCCAAATGTTTTAGTCAAGTTGGTCAGCGTTCAATCTTCATTCAAGTTTTCTTCATCAGTCATTACTTGTCTGACAGTAAATAAGCTATTAGCAGATTTTCTAGGCATCTTTAGAAAAAATTAAATTAAAAAAATTAAAAAATTTTCAAAATTATGTTTTTCATAAAGAGTAGGAATGAGGAGTGCAAACTATAATTGCTGAGTTTCAGGTCTTAGATTTCTATTGATTAGTAAGTAATCCAAGATCAAAATTATAAAAAAAAATTGGAAAATTAAAATAAGAATTAATCTGAGATATTAAATAATTTGAGACGAAAATGAATAATATCCGGAAAAATCGTCTGACAATTATTTTAAGACATTTTTATACATACTTTTTTATAGATACAAATATTTAAGTAAATGCTCTGTTTATAATAAACAGTATTAACAACGTTTACCGGCCTGAATGTCCGAGAAATTGTCATAGAAAATATGCGTCCTCCGACAGGAATCGAACCTGTATCCTATACAGAACCGTCATATAATCGGACTTGCTTTTTACCGATTTTGCCAAAGAGGTCGATTTTACAGTTTTTAAACTACAATTTTCCATGATTTTCTCACTTACATTCGTATCTGCTCGGTGCGTATCTAAATGTAAACAAATGACAACACATTATGAAATGGACAAAGTCTGACAATTATTTTAAGACATAAAAAAGAATGTATAAAGATAAAAATGTCTTAAAATAGTTATTTATCTATAAAATGGTTAGTAATAAATATTGCTATGTTTTTGGTTCACATATTTTCAAAACTTTGTAAATTTTTGAATAAAAGATGCCTTTTCATATTTATTTCTTTAAAAAATTATAAATTATGAATCTTCATGAAATGGTAAATAATAAATATTGCATTGTATTTGGTTGACATATTTTTATCATCATGTAAACAAACATTGTCGACGGAGTGAAGGTAATACAAAATAATAGCGGTATCAAGGAAAAAGAAACGACTTTTTGTTACACCTTGTTTTTAGGAGAACGAAGGTTAACGATTGCCGAATTTTTTTTTAATACTTAGAAAAACTTTTATGAAGGAAATAAACGACACCAATAAAAATTTGAGAACAAGTATAATAAATATATTCAGTCAGTCAGTTATATGCCATGCGTGATACACGCTTAGGCGATCATGTATCTTTTGATACATGACTGACGAGGCAGATTTTTCCCGCAGTAGGTTGCCATTTCTTTCTGCATGGAATCAGTTGCCATCCAAGGTTAGAGAACCCGGTCTGTCCTGCTATTTATCCATACTTGAGGGGAGAAGAAGAGGATTCATATCTTTCCCAAGAGTATTAGCACGTAAGCGAATGTAAATGATTCGACTGGGATTCGAACTCGGCTCTCCAGAGTGGCACTTCTCATAGATGAAAAAGTAGAAGAAGAAAAAGAACAATTAAAAATGACACTGTAAAAAGTAGAATGTTTGTCTTAACCAGTGACTTTAAAAATATAGTGAAAGCCATATTTATCTAACCGTATAACTTGATTGTCTGACGGTATTCAGCTATGTGCCATGCATGATACACGCTTAAGCGATCGTGTAGCTTTCGATACATGACTGACGAGGCAGAATTTTTACCCGTAGTAGGTTGCCATTTCTTTCTGTGGTAGTCTAGTTGCTATCCAAGGCTATAGAACCCGGTCTGTCCTGCTATTTACCCATAGCTGGCAGGAGAAGAGAATTTATTCCTTTCCCAAGAGTATTAGCACGTAAGTGAATGTAATGTATTAAATTGGAATTCGAACTCGACTCTCCGATTCCTCAACCCGAGCCACTATCCATTAATTAAAATACAAAATGAACAGAATAACACGAACTAACGTGATGAAAAAAATCCCCCTTTTTTCCTGTTCTTCAATCCACACAATTTCATTAAGTATCTGTCTATATATCTGAGATGAGGTATTATGTATACTATTTACATTATTCGAACTATTGTCCTCATCTTTGTCGCCATATATATTACAACGTTTCGGCCGTTGTACGCTCCGGCAATGGTAACAGCAAAAATTGCAATATGAGCACAGGTAAAAAAATTATTGCTGAATACATTAGGTTTACATTACCCAGGAATTCATACAAAGATGTCCTCCTTTTATTTTCTTCCTCATTGCTCACATATTTTGTCCATTGTATCCTTAGCATTCGGTGCCAGAGACGCTTTTCTCCCTCTTCAAGTCTCTCAAGGACACATGGCACAGTGGATAAAGGCGTTGGTTAGATCCAGTGACAGGACCCAAAGAGTGTGAGTTCAATAACCGGTTAAGGCAGTGGAGAACTTTCAGAAGGGAATTAACAGGAGATAACTGATAACTGGCATCCATTAAACATGGCACGTGGAACTAGAAAAGTCTACCCCAGTGAGCGAAATAAAGGCTTCAGTTCGACATTCCAACCACCTGTAGAAGGCCGGAGCGTGCAACGGCCGAAACGTTGTCCTTATATTCGGCAACAAATATGAGGACAATAGTCCGAATAATGTAAATAATGCTCATTAAGTAGTTTACTCATCGTTCCCTCTGCTTTTCCGGCCTTATGAGTGTTAAATTCTTTAAACTTTCTTTCCTCATTATATGCCCTCATTATATTCTAATTGCACGCATAATTTTCCTTTCATTTTCTTCCTCATTGCTCCCATATTTTGTCCATTGTATTCTTTACATTGGGTGCCAGGAACACTTTTCTCCGTCTTCAACTCTCTTCTTTAATCGTGTGATTGTCCATCCTTCACTGTCATATTGGAGATTATATATTAAATAGTTTTTTTTTTATTATTATTCTAAAGATAATTTCCTATCTCTTAATACAGTGTGAGGCAGAAATATATCCCACATAAGGGTAACACATTAGTGGCAATGATATCTTCCCCTAGCTAATGCCTTACCATTATGTGAGAGGTACTTCTGGTAGCTGTATGTGGGAGGTACTCCTGCCGTACCCTGTTCTTTCTTTTTATATGCCGTGTCCTTTCAGAACGTAGGCGATCATGGCTCTCCACTTCTTATCTTCTGTGGCCCTCAATAAGTTTTGTGGCTCTACCAACTCTGATCACGTTATGCCATCCACTTACTTAAGCCCGCCAGGTATATCATGCGTTGCTTTCCCTTGTCTCTTTTGCCCTCTATTCGACCTTTGAGTATAAAATTCTCCAGGCCCTTCTCTCTCATTACTTGTCACAGAAATTTCACCTGCCTCTTCCTTATGTTAAGTTTCCTCCTTGTTTGCATCCTCTGGAAAACCTCATTGCTGCTCACACGCTCGCTCCATGATATCCTTAAATCCTTCTGTAGAATCGCATCTCGAATCTCTAAGGCAATGGGAAACCACTCCACTATCAATCCTAAGTTCTATTATATTATGACCGCACCCTGTACTTTGATTATTTCTTGACATACATCTTTCAAATTTCGTATAGACCTTCTCGTTTTCGTGCCTTTTTTTCCGTCGTTTATTAATAAACTTCCCATAAAGTGAAATTTCTGGAGCAGTAAAGAGATTCAAATTCAGTTCGAAGATATCCCTAGTATAGAACAAAAGTAGTTGAGGATATTTTTTGCATCGATATGTTATGCTGAACGAGAACCAAACACATATCTTTCACTTAACCTGTGTTGATTATCACAAGTCCGGCAAGATTACAGATTGAAACCGCTAGCCACAACTTCATCTATTCTTTTTTCCCGACACTCAACACATGTGTCCGTCAACACGGTGGAGTAATGGATAGCAGCTCGGATTAAGAAATCGGAGAGCTGAGTTCGAATTCCAGTCGAATCCATTACATGCACTTTTGAACTAGGAGAGCGGCTCGGATTGAGGAATCGGAGAGCCGAGTTCGAATTCCAGTCGAATCCATTACATTCACTTACGTGCTTGGGAAATATATGAATCCTCTTCTTCTTCTTAAGCTGGGGGTAAACGACAGGATAGACCGGGTTCTATAGCCTTGGATGGCAACTGCTCTACCGAAGAAATTAATGGCAACCTACTACGGGCAAAAAAAAAAAAAAATCTGTTTCGTCAATTATGTATCAAAAGATACATGATCGCCTACGCGTGTATCACGCATGGCACATAACTGACTGACTGATGTTATATGTGTGTATATAATTCTTTCATTCATTTTCAAACATAGCTGGACAGATAAGTTTCCTAAAATTCTAGCTGAAAATGTTTAACGTTCCATCTATTAATCACCACAGAGATCCTTCCCTGCCCTCCATTAAAATGTCTGACGTTCAACTTCTCGAGAGCACCTCTCTGCGGCTGGTCGGTCTCACGTTGACTGCTGACCTGAGATGGAACAAATACATTGAGTCAATTGCTTCATCCACCGCAAGGAAAGTTGGCTCCCTGTGCCGCGCCAGGAAATTTTTCTCCCCGGAATCGATACTTCAAATATACAAAACAACCATTCGCCCTTGCATGGAGTATTGCTGCCATATATGGTCTGAAGCCCCTTCTGTTTGCCTGGGGGTTCTTGATAGGATCCAGAGGCAGATATGCAATATAATTGGCCCTGTTCTAGCATCTCGTCTAGAGTCGCTCTCTCACAGACGCGCCGTCGCCTCTGTCTTTTTTACAAATACTTCCATGGCAATTGCTCCGAGGAGCTGCATTCGCTGGTTCCTAGACTTCATGAGTTCCAGCGCCCTACGAGGCTGGCATCCCGATCTCACCCTTTCACTGTCGAAACTCCTAAATGTAGCCGTCTCTTCTACTACAATAGCTTCATGTCTCGCACCTCTCGCCTGTGGAACTCCCTTCCCTGTTCCAGTTTCCTTGAGATCTATAATCTCCAGCTATTCAAATGTAATGTCAATCGACATCTCCAGTTGCCTTGATCTATCCACTACCCTTCACCTCATGCTTTCTTCTATCACTCCTATCTGATCTTGCTCCAAATCTTCTGTAACCCCTTGCATCCTAGTGGCTTCTCGCCTTGCTTGGGGTGAAACGCTTAAAAAGAAAAAAAATTCGTGCAAACGTAGTCAGCTGTACTGAATGTGTTTTGATGCTGTGTATTTATATAACTGTAGATCTGATGTTATGTCCACTTGAGAAGATGGCCTCCTTACCTCTCCTATGTTAATTCAGACTCTGCTGATATTTCTTTTAACCAAATTTCTTTCCCTTTCGTAATCTGATGAGACTTGATGTCTAATTTTCTTGACAATTTGCTTCACATCTCCAACGAATCGTTACTCTTTTTCCGGTTCCGAATAAACTTCCTTCGGGACTTCCGTTTATATCTTCTTTAACTTCCTTTCCGCCTTTTTTTTTATTTCGGTTTGGGTGTGAAGGCTTGTTAAAATAAACAATTTCTATAAACAACAAATTCATTCTGTCGGTATTGCTTGAGTTGGAATGCCAAGTAGACAATTTGAAAGGAGTTTCATTCAACAGCGATATGGAGATTAAAACGTGGTTTGACGAATTTTTCAACTTGAAACCTAGTGATTTCTATCGTAGAGGAATGAACAGTTAGTGGATCGTTGGCAGGAGGTCGTAAACAATGAAGAGGAATACATTGTTAAATGATTCCCCAGAACTATTAATAAATAAGAATAAAATTAAATTATAAAAAAAACGAAGGAATTTACATAACATCTTAATAGCGTCAAACCAGTCCTAATAATATTTAATCATATTAAAGTCATTTTTTTAAGCATTTCATCCCAAGCAAGGCGGGAGAGCCACTGGAACGCGGGAGTGGGGAGTGGTTACAGAGCGTGAAAGTAACGCTGTATTGAGGAAAGGATAGAAGGTAACGGGGATCATGGCAACAGAAGATAGAGATTAACGTTGCATTGAAATGTTTGAAGATTGTACTTATCAGGGAAGCAAGTAAGAGGAAGGGAGTCCCACTGTCGGGAAGTGTGGGAGAAGAAGCTGTTGGAGTAGAAGTGGCGGTTGCATTTAACTATTTCAACAGTAAAAAGGTGGGATCTAGATGCCAATCTAGTAGCACGCTTAAATTTAGATAGTGGGGGCACCAGGGAAAATAGCTCATCAGGATAGTTGCGATGATAACATTTGTAGAAAAGACAGAGGGATTCCACATCACGTCTATGAGTGAGTGACTGAAGTCGAGATGCCAGGTCAGGATCGATTATATTGCAGATCATTTTTTTGGATTTTGTCGAGAACCTCGATATAAATAGCAGGGGCAGTAGACCGGATACGGCAGCTGTATTAAATGCACGGATAAATGCTAGATTTGAAGAGGTGTAAGATAGATTCTTACGAGAAAAAAAACCTTCTGGCACGACACAGTGTACCAATTTTCCTAGCAAAACAACCCCACATCTAATGATGAAAAGAATCTCATTCCTTTCCTTCATTAAAATTATTTTTAAAACATAATCCCCTACCTTATCAATGCACCTAACCTAGTGATCCCACCCCCATCTTCAACAGCATCAATCTGTAAAACTTTGCGTTGTTCCGTCGGAAGATATCAAGTTAAGAATTATTGATCGTGCTGGTATTTGAATTAGTTTACGGAAACTTATCAGTTAACTAAGCCGGGTTCAAATTCCGACCTAATATGCAAAATGTGGGAAAGGCACTCAAGTTAAAGGTTAAATAGCAGCACAGACCGAGATGTTTAGCCGCGGATGTCAGCTTCTCTCATATAAGGAATTCAGAACCTCGGAGAAAAAACTTTTACCAATCTCCTTAACTTGAGTGCATATTGGGACTTATACTCAACGCAGGCATTTTTTAATCATTTCACCTCTTAGAAGGTGATAATGTTACTAGTCCGCAAGGTCTTACAGGAAGAATTGTGAAAGAAAAAAACGGAATAGAGAGGATTGATGAAATCACAAAAGATTGAGTGTATCCAAGTAAACAGAAGATGGCGATTGACATTGCATTTAAATGTTTAAAGATTGTAGTCACCAGGGAAGCAAGCAAACGAAAGGATTTCCATAGGTGAATAGTGTTGGGTTAGTGTTGTATAGCCCGCTCGTGTTGTGAGGTCGTGGTCATGGCAACAAATTGAACTTATGCTGCAAATCTTCTCTCTCTCTTCTAGTTTTGTTAATGTCGTCAAATCTTCTAACTATCCAGTGGGGTCGCTCTCCCTCCACTGGGGAGCCGTTCCATACAATAAAGAGATCACGTTTACATTCCTTGATACGTAAGACTTGAGTCCCTAAAGTAAACCTATCTCTCTCATTCCAACGCTGGCTCAGCCAATCAAAATCGACTTCCTCGTTCTGTCTTCTATCTGACCTCGAAGTTCACCCTCAGGAACTCCGAGCAGTAAATACCTGACTCCTCCCTACATCCACTACATTTTCAAGGGTCAAATCAGGCCTAAAATTAAGTACTGCATGTATGGGCAGGAGCTGCCCAATCTCGATAGATTACAAATGCGTCTCCATGTCCCTTTAGATGAGGAATCCCTTTTGCTGCTTTGCTGTTATTTCCATGATCAGACGAACTATATGCCTTAGTTTTGCCAGTTCTAACATTAACCCACCATGCTACACACATTGTAGCAAATCTCATTCCTCCCATTTGGTGAGATATGAGTTCCACTTCAAGTAACTTCCTTCCACGAACCGATGTTTTATGGAACTGATCCCAAGAGAATGCTTCACTGATCCCTTCAATATTAATCTGTTCAAGTCTAAAGTTAACCGTTATCCTCCCTTCATATCCGCATAGATTGTGCCTCTTACTCTGTAACCCTCTATCTTGAGTGACTCTTGGGTCTTGTAGGTGAACATCATTGCATAAAAAGAAAGAAACTAACAGAAAACTATTTTACAATCTTTTAAAGGAAGTCATGGCCATTCACAGATAATAAAGGAATGGAATTTGTGAAAGTCATTATAGCCTTCACTGTATGGGGACAATGGAATAAATCAACACCAGGGAAAATAGTGTAAAATAAGATCAATTTTGAGGATAATACATTTAAAAAAATGCAGTCATCCTCGATTTTAGTAAGAATATTTCAGGGTGATTCTGTGCAAGGTACCCTTACTAATCTAATGTTAGTTTGACACAAGGCCAATAATGTGGAATTGCTAGAGGGGGTCAAATTTAAAACCTAGCTAACTACTAACAGTGAAATGTTCATATTTCCTCAAAGAAATCCCCAAAGATGATCGGGAAATCTTCACCCATGTACAGTAGAATTATATACCACTGAAAACCTCTTGGGTTCAGTAATCAATTTTTATGTGAGAACGTAACTAAACCAGTAATAGGGATAACAATGCAGCAAAGAGAATTTCGAATAATAAGTATTTCAAAAACAGACATATACCGCCTGTAAAAGCAAAATTGTCCAAATGGTGTAACAGCAAATTTGTCCAATTGTTAGATGAAGATTTGAACCGTTGTATAGCAGAAATGATTAAAGATATCTTACTGTAATTTTCCGAGGTTTTTTTTTTAATGTTATTGGTCTCTAGTTTTAACAATAAGTATGTATTTAGCTCTAAGTTGAAAGAATGATCATTCCTGCTGTTGTGACATACTGATCCAGTTTCATCTCTACTGTTCCCGCTTTTTAAAACTTATTCCCCATTCTCTTGATGGTTCTTGAATGGAATTTGAAGATGGAAACCAGAGAATGAGTATTGGTACCATTACTGAAGACCTGTATGATCTTTTTCCTCTCACCATTGCTCATTTGGGAAGACATAGTGGGGCTGACACAAAATGATGTTAACATCTTCTATTTGTAGCTGAATAACACAGTTTTTCAGTGTTTTTACAACAAATGGTGCCAAGATGGCTAAACGTTTTATCTGAAAACCTGGAAAAAAAGAAACTCAATTTGTTTAGTGTTTTTACATATTAAACATTTTGTGGAATGGACAATTATGATGTTACACGATTTGGACAGTTTTGCTCTTACACCCGGTGTAAAATGAGATCAATCATTCGGCCATTAGCATTTTAAAAATTCATTTCACTACAAGAATAGCAAT
Source organism: Acanthosepion pharaonis (assembly GCA_903632075.3). Classification (NCBI taxonomy): domain Eukaryota; kingdom Metazoa; phylum Mollusca; class Cephalopoda; order Sepiida; family Sepiidae; genus Acanthosepion; species Acanthosepion pharaonis. The sequence goes on from CAHIKZ030003526.1 coordinate 1,567,111, forward strand.
AAAACCTACTAAAACGCAAAAGATTACCAGTGTAATAGATTATAAAAAAAAAAAAAAAAAAAAAAAGGAAACATTAAAGTGAGACAATAAAAGAACAGAAATTAAGTGGACAGAAGATAACGATTATTATTGCATTTCAATTTTTAAAGATCAAATTTGAACGGAAAGCAAGAACCCGGAAGGGAGGCCCATAAGCGAGATATGCAAAAGAGGAAACTCTTAGCATAGAACTTACGGTTAGATTTAACTATTTAAACTGTAAAATGATTAGGCCTAGCCAGAGAAAAAAAAAACGTAACCAACAAGTTTCGGTTTCATTTAGCCATTTAAACTCTAAACTGATGAAAGCTTGTCGCCAGTCTAGATTTACGTGTAAATTCATAAAGTCCAGGTAACAAAAGGGAAAGTTTATCACAACAATTACCATGTAGATATTTACAGAAAAGGCACAGGGAAGCTACGTCAAAGCGGTGAGAAAGTCATTGAAGCCGAGATGTCATGTTAAGAGCCTCTAAATACATTTCAGAAGCATCATGGGCAGTCGACGTAGTGTGATTTTTAGTAATCTTGTCTCGCAAAATTAATTACGACTGAATAGAAAGTTCGATCTTCACTTGGTGGCCTCATACTTTAGGCCTTGTGTCACACATCTAAGCTACACTTCCAAAATCACCATATCAGAAGCACCGGGCCAGATGTGACGGCAGTATTCAATGAATGGTCAAATACTAGAATTATGAATGTATAAGATAGTTACAAGATTGAAAAATTGTCCAGTGAATCAACTTTCCTAGATGAAGACTTAGCAGTTGATTCAACATCATCTTTTCACTTCATATCAGCGAAAAAGAAATTACCCATACGAAAAGGACAAAAGACATCTCACTCAGTCACGTAATACACGCATAGGCGATCATGTATCTTTCGATACATGACTGACGGGGGAGATTTTTTGGGGGCCCGTAGTAGGTTGCCATTTCTTTCTGCGTTAGACCAGTTGCCATCCAAAGCTATAGAACACCGTCTGTCCTGCTATCTACCCATAGCTGGCGGAGATGAAGAGTATCCATACCTTTCTCAGGGGTATTAGCACGTAAGTGAATGTAATGGATTCGACTGGAATTCGAAATCGGCTCTCCGATTCCTCAATCCGAGCCGCTATCCATTACTCCACCGTTACACTTCTTAAAATGTTTGATTCATTTTCTATGGCTTATCCACCCTTTGCGTGTCATTTAAAGCCAGAAAATAATTCTAGATTGTAAGATTTCTTTTTGTAGTGATAGATATCATATTAATTAACCCATACCAGGGGGTAAAAGAGGCAAATTCCTAACATTCCCAAGAATATTTGCACGTAAATGAATATCACAAATCCAACTGGAATTAGAACTTGGCTTTCCGATGAACAATTCCTAGCCATTATCAATTACACCAGCCGTACATCCAAACTTACATCACCTAATATTCCCAAGCGGTCAAGTAGATGCTATTAAGATGAGAATTTTGCATATTAGTATGTCAGAACACTTCTTGAATAAAGAAAAGAAACCGATTAATGAATTTATTCTCATTTATAATGTTTATAAGTTGATAATGTTTATAAGTTGATAATGTTTATAAGTTTACAATGTTTATGAGTTTATAATGTTTATCATTTTTATAATTTTTCGTCCAATATTACTGAAGTTTTCTTAAACATGACGTCCTCGGTCTGACAATAAACTACGTCAGACTGCAAGGCTTCTGTGGTTCTCAGGAACATTGAAACACCTTAATTGCTGTTGTTTTCAGCTCTATCCGGAGTGGTAGCACCTGTTAGGGTCCCAACTATGGGCAAAGGGGGTTAACTGCGGTCAAAACAATATGAAAGTATAAAAATATATATTTTATATAATACCAGAAGAAATATTGCCATCAACACATCTTTGAAATAGAAATCATTACAAGCAATACATTTGACTCTCGTCAAAAAACCTCTTTTCAAAAATATGCGTCAATGAAACCTGATCTAGAAACTGATTTCTTACAAACGATACATGTTCTATTCATAGGAACCCACTGAGGTGTCGATATGGCGTAAAACAAAATAGTTAAAACATGACTGACGAGGGAGAATGTTTTGCCTGTAGTAGTTTGCCATTTCTTTCTGCGTTAGACCAGTTGCCATCCAAGGCTATAGAACACGGTCTGACCTGCTAACTATCCATAGCTGGCGGTTCATAAGAACCCATTGAGGTGTCGATATGGCGTAAAACAAAATAATTAAACCAATAAAACCAGACTCTAAACAAAAAGTCCTCTTTACAAAAATACGTTGATGAAACCTGATCTACAAACTGATTTCTTACAAAGAATACATTTTTTATTCATACGAACCTATCCTAAAATTCCTGATGGCATTAAATAACCCAAGGAAGCGGAAATAATCCAAAATAAATCTTAAACAAGAAAAATGATACCAATAACCCGGCTAAAACTATACCCATCTATATGGCCTTGTACCATACTACTATACCCTTAGTAAATATTATCTCTTTCACGTAAGACAATGGGTAGGAAAACCTTATTCCTGTAGCGAGTGAGAATTTCCATGAGATGCTCATTTATATGGCCTTGTGCCTGACTACGCTAACCTTAGTAAATATCGTTTTAATGTAAAACTAGTTAAAAATTATGTATTTCTCTAGAGATTGAGTTTCTACTAGATGCCCATCTATATGGCTACTATATAAGGATATATTCTATTATTTCTATAGTGAGTGAGAGTTTCTACGAGATGCTCATCTATATGGCCTTGTACCAGACTACTATATAAGGATATATTCTATTATTTCTATAGTGAGTGAGAGTTTCTACGAGATGCTCATCTATATGATACTGACACTTCATAAAATGGCAGTTGTAGCTTAAAAAAAGAATTCCATCAAAGATGAAGACCGAAAATGATTATGCTGAAAATAAAGAGATCAGTACAGTTCGATCGTCAAAGAGGTCATCCCCGCATGGTCGGATAAATTAATGCTTGTCTATGTTCATGATACAATGTTTTTTTTAGCGACATATCAACATCGATGGGATCATTTAATGCTGAAATCCAAATAATTTGAACACAATTTCATCTCTTCAGCTACATATAAAATGTATCGCTGGACATCTTGCTTTAAAATTGTATTGTTGGCCATTTCACTGTAAATATATTGTTAGTCATTTTGCTACAAAATGCATTTGTGGTAATCTCTATCTATAAAAGCCAGGATGTGTGTGTGTGTGTGTGTGTGTGTGTAACGAAAGCACGGCCGCAATTTTCTACGGATTTGCACCAAAATTTACATGCACATGCTCCAAGTTAGCGGGAAGGCCAAGACCGACTTTGCATTTTCCAACACCTATCGATAGTGGAAATAATCGATGTTTTTAATGCTTCTACGGCTGTTTTCATGTAGTTTGCAGCCATTTTCTACTGGCCAGGGTGAGAGCCTATATCTGGCTGCCACGAATAGACAGGGAGATTCTATTGGCCAGCGTGAGAGCTAACAACTGACTGACACGAATGTTAACTAGCATGCTAGCATGCAAAAAAAAAATCGATAGCTGCATTCGTTACAAGTAGGAAAAATTTAAATCTCCATGGCACTTTGCTACAAGTGGCTCAATCTCTTGCTTAAACTCAACGTTGATTCTGATTCCGCAGAACTGGGTTGGGTGTGAAAAAGAATTTGTTGTTAACATTCTTTTTTTCATTCGGTTTTTCCAGTTACGAGTTCTTTTTTAAAGCTGATCGTTTTGTGTTCATTTTGTTTAGTTCTTTTTTCGTAACAGATTTAATGTTTAGTATAGAGCTTAGAAAAAATTCGCAGTGTGAGATAGGCAAGAAGTAAGGCATGTAGCAACATCAGCACGGCAAAGGGCATTCCTTTAAAGGCAAGGAAGGGCAAAAATATTTTAAGCCAAGTGATAGCGATTGTTGTATGAGTCGTACGATTTTTGAATCAAGCACGGGCAACGCCGGGCCATGCTGCTAGTTCTGCTATAAAATGTATTTGCTTTAAAAATGTATAGATGGTCATTTTACTATGATTAACTATTGTTGGTAATTTTACTATAAAAAATCTATTTTATCCTTTCATAGTGTTTTGTTTTTGTTTGAGTGTTCAGTATTTGCTGGGGTCCTAGCAGGTGCTACCCCTCTGGGTCAGGGTGGACATAGGAATAGCAGCAGTTAAGAGGTGGTACTACGCTTCTCAAAACCTTTAATCTGCCGTTCAAAGGCCTTGCTGCCGGATGTAATCGTCATACCTTGGACTGGATATGAATTGTTTGAACACTGTTCAGTAAGATTACATCATAGATCAGTAGTAGTGTCTTCAATTTTCACAAGACGCCCATAACATATGGCCTTGTATCATACTATACTAACCCACGTAAATATTACTGAGTTGAATTAAAAAAAAATAAAAGTCTTTCTTGCAGTGAGTTTGAGTTAATACAAGATGCTCATATTACATAGCCTTGTACCAGAATTTAGTTAGTAAATATGGGCGATTTGATGTGAAAGAATAATTAGAAAACATTAATTTCTGTAATAAATTACTACGAGGACTCCATCATATATAGCCTTGTGCTAGACTACTTTAATCTTAGAAAATATTAGTGTGTTGACGTTAAGAAAAATAAAAAAAAACTTGTCTTCCTGTAGTGAGTGAGAGTTTCTACGAAGTGCCCATCATATGTAGCCTTGTACCTGACTACGCTAAGTTTAGTAAATATTAGGGTTTTTACATAAAACAATAGTTCGAAAACAAAATTCCCGCACTGCATGAGAACGTATACGTGAATCTCCTTTATATGGCCTTGTACCAGACAAATCTAACCTGAGTAAATATTAGCGCTTTGGCGTAAATCAGTCGTTACTAATCGTTTATTTCTGTAGGGATAAAGTTTCAATATATATATATATATATATATATATATATATATATATATATATATGGCCTTGAGTCTGACTACACTAACCTTAGTAAATATTATCTCCTTGACCTGAAACAGTAAGCAGAAATCATTATTCTTATACCGAGAGTTTCCACGAGGTGCTCATCTATATTGCCTTGTACCAGACTATTATATCCTTAGTAAATGTATCTTTGATCTAAAACTAAGTAAAAAAAAATCCTTATTCCCGTAGTAAGTGAGAGTTTCTATGAGGTACGCATCTATATGGCCGTGTACCTGACTACTCTAAGCTTAGTAATTTTTAGCGCTTTTATGTAAAAATCTAGGCAGAAAATGTTTATTTCTTGAGGGGTTGAGAGTTTCCACGAGACACCCATCTATATGGCCTTGTACCATACTAATATTATCTCTTTCACGTAAGACAATGGGTAGGAAAGCCTTATTCCTGTAGCGAGTGAGAATTTCCATGAGATGCTCATTTATATGGCCTTGTGCCTGACTACGCTAACCTTAGTAAATATCGTTTTAATGTAAAACTAGTTAAAAATTATGTATTTCTCTAGAGATTGAGTTTCTACTAGATGCCCATCTATATGGCCTTGTACCAGACTACTATATAAGGATATATTCTATTATTTCTATAGTGAGTGAGAGTTTCCACGAGATGCTCATCTATATGGCCTTGTACCAGACTAATATATAAGGATATATTCTATTATTTCTATAGTGAGTGAGAGTTTACACGAGATGCCCATGTATTTGGCCTTGTACCAGACTACTATATAAGGATATATTCTTTTATTTCTATAGTGATTGATAATTTCCACGATATGTCCTTCTGTATGGACTTGTAACCGATTACTCTAAGCTGAGTTAGTATTAGCTTTTTGACGTAAAGAAGTCTTTTGAAAGAGTTTATATCCGTTGTGAGAGTTTCCACAAGGCACCTATCTTGTACCAGACTATATGTCCTTGTACTATATTCTTGGTAAATATAATATTTTCTGACGAAAAAGATATCTTGTCTAGAAAACTGTTGCTACTTTAATGTGTTCGATTTTCACCGGTAGCATTTAGAATTTTTTTTTTATAATTCGTAAAAGATCACAACAGTGTTTCATCTTGATATCATATCAAAATTTATATATCTATTTCTATCTTTTTTCTTTTTCTTTTCTCTCTTTTTTTTTTTTTTTTGAATTCGTGCAACTAGGATTCACTTACATTTGGTGCTGACCTGAAGGGCACTTGTTTAACTTCGTCGATAAAGTCAGAACAAGCGTAAGTTAGCATGTATGTATATTATAAATGCAGGCATGCTCACTCCCTGCGCCGTGCACCGCCGTAGTCAAGTAGAACGCCCGGCGTACGTGCATGCAGATCGCGTCCTTATTGGCGCATGCGCACGTCGACGGAAGCCATAGAATATGCAGAATCGTGCCAGAGTAATAATTCCGGGTGCGTGTAAGTGCACTCATATTTATAAGACGCCGGAGAAGGAAACCTGCGTTTTCAGTGATGTTAGCTTGGGGCGCGACATGCGAATGGTTTTGCAAAGTGAGAAATTTGCAGTTAATAATGGTAGGAGTGGGCGGGCCGGTGGTGCTGGGATTGGTGCTACTGACCCGAAGGCATGGAAACAGAGGATATGAAGGGAAAGGACGCGGAAAGTGGGCGATGTCAAGCGCGGTAGGGGAGTCACGTGTGCCGCAGGTGAAGGAGATTTCATTTGTATTCATCAACTCACTGATTTGCGACAAATGCAGAGGTGATTTTAATTTTAGAATGCATAAAATGTTGGTTAATGCACCCTGTCCTGTGTAATTACTTACCGCTTTAACTTTCTGCATGCATATCAGCCAATGCCCACTCTACACACACGCACATAAACACGCACGCACACTTCTTCTATGGGACGTGTCCCTTCAGGACGTTGGCGATCATGACCCTCTACAATAGGCTGTCCTTCCTAGCCTTTACTAAATTCTCTCTGCTATCTCTCTTAAGCCCTGTTCTACCAACAATTTTCCGTCCTGGGTATGACGATTAACTACATCCGGCAGCAAGGCCTCTGATCGAGAGGTTTTGAGGAGCGTGGAACCAGCATTTAATTGCTGTTGTTCCCAGGTCTACTCTGACCTAGGGTAAGAAGACCAGTTAAGATCCCAGCCATGGACAAATAGCGAACCCCCAAACAAGGGACCAAACGTCTATAAAAGTATAAAAATAGATTTTTATAGTAAAAATACAAGCAATAGATTTACGAAAAAAATATTACCAGCAATACATTTGACTCTTCTAGAATAGACCCACTTTTCAAAAATACGTCAATGAAACCTGACCTACAAACGGATTTCTTACTATTCATACGAACCTATCCTAAAAAATTTTGTCGGCATTAAATAACCCATTGAGATGTTGATATGCCGTAAAACAAAATATATCAACCAAACAAACCAGACTCTCAACAAAAAAACCTCTTTACAAAAATGCTTCCATGAAACCTGATCTACAAACTGATTTCTCACAAAGATCACATTCTATTTATACGAACCTATAAAAATCTTGTCGGCATTAAATAACCCACTGAGATGTTGATATGCCGCAAAATAAAATATGTAAACGAATAAAACCAGACTCTCGACAAAAAAACCATCTTTACAAAAATGCGTTAACTAAAGCTGATTTACAAACTGATTTCTTACAAAGAATATATCTTCTATTCATACGAGCCTATATATATATTCTGCATATTTTGTCAACATATTTTAATTTAAGTATGTCTGATTAAACAATTAAAACCCACACTTAACAGAATTAATAGTGAATATATTACAAATGTCCTGAAAATGCTTATAGCTTTCTTTAGAAATATCTATGTTAAAATTAAACAGTTTAAATAAATCAATTAAAGAATAACCTACTAACAGGAATTAATTCCTATCTAAATTACCTCCCTTACATTAAACGTTTACAGTATGGAAATATTTCAAATTTACCCTTTTGTGACTTTGCGCATGACCGGAACTGTTAACGTTTTAACCACAAAAGCAACACTTTCCTTCAGACAACGCAATTATTTATAACCCTGAAGATGATATTGGAATATATCGAAAGTACTCGTAAAAATAAAAATGAATAGATACAACTATGGTATCTTCCTTGATCTCATTAATGCCGAAACAACAAAGCTTATACGAGATTACGAAAGGATATTATTGAAAATAAACAACACAACATGCCTAAATTGTTTAATCAAACATACCAAAAACGTTTATTAAATATAAATTATTAACCACATGACAGAAATGAAGGACGGGCATTAAGATTCTATGTCCGGAATTTTGGGGCACGACTGTGTCCTTCATCAACGACGCGAGAAATAAAAAAGAGAAATGGGAATATATATATATATATATATATATATATATATATATATATATATAAAAGTGAACACGGGTTAGTGGTGCATTTGGGTATTCTGCACCACTAACCCGTATATATATAAATAGCCGAGAAAAATAACAGCACACGTGGCCTGACGATTTATATATATGAAACAGACTGTCGCCTCTAAGTGTTGACTTTATGTTCACTTTTTATATTCACACGCTCTATCTCTGATATTGAGCACTTTATCCCATAAATATAGCACTCCTTAAGACTATATTTCTTTATATATATATATATATATATATATATATGTGTGTAAGCAAATATATGGATATAGATCCGACAGTATGAAGAAAAATACAGAAAAAAACAAACAAAAATTTTAATATGCAATTATGCTGTATTAATGTTAATATAAAGTCCTGCTGATTGGGGAGCACAGTGTACACATGCCAGACATTCTCACTTCTGAAGATAGTATTTTCTTCCCAGCCCTCAACTTGTGCTCTTTGCTTGTGCCTGCTCCATCTATTGTGTACCCAGTTGTAGTAGATGGGAAGCTCAACATACAGCTGCGTTTGGGCAAACAGGTCACTGGCATAATTTGAAGAATGCTGTCAAAGTGGTTTCTGGTGTATTCTTAACTACGTCTCGAGCAGTATCTTCTGTGGAATATACACACTGGCCATTTTTAAGATATAGCTAGATTCATCCCTGTTGGATGCCGCTCGTGGATTTCGAAGCCCAGTATACGCCAGGTTGCCCCGTTAGAAGAAATATATCCGCCCAACTGATAGATTATATATATATATATCGATTTTAATATTGAATGGAGTGAAAGGTTTAAATAACAATTTTTTATTAAATTTTTAATTTCAGTTTCGTTTTTAAACGCGATTTGAATTTATATTGTCTAATTACACCACCGAGATTAAAAATAAAACTTAAGAGGGAAAGATACGTGGCGCATGACGATTACGGACATTTGGACTTTTTAAGAAGGATGTCTATATCCACAGCTAGATTTGTTTTTACACATATGCTATATTGCACGAAAATGCCTTTCAAACAGGTTATTATTTGACAGACAATAACAACTACAACCACGATATGCCTTTTTAAGGGCATGTTGAAATATGAGCTTAGGTAAAGTTTCCATTAGCAAATAAGCTCAATTTAAATGTTATTTTACGTTTAAATGACCAAATGAATCGAGGCAATTTCTTTGTATTTAATAAATTCGAACTGGCGAATTTAATGATGCACATGGCGAAATATGAAGCGAATTATTTCTTTTGCAATGTAAACGAATTAATTTTTGTGCAATGTAAACAAACCATGGAGACCGTATTCAAAAAAAGATTATGCTGAATTAATGTGTTAATCTAAGATTTTATTTAGAAAATAACCTTCGATTCGTTCAGAGGTTGGCCCCTGATTTTGTTTTTTAAAAAACGAAGAAAGATCCAGATCTTTCTGGAATTTTAAGCTTTATAAGAGTTATTATTTGGTAACACCTGGATCTTAATTTCTTTGTGAGACCAATTATCACCCTTCTTAAACAGAGTAAACGGCGTTTTGCGTAATACCTGCCGAGCTGCGATTGTAGGGGCCTTAGCGGTCCCATTATAGCATTTTATTTTAAAAAAAAAGATCAATTAACCTAGTAACAAACGAGAAATTAGTTTAACATGTATGCAAAGTTTCATTCATATTGGTTCACGGGTTTAAGCGGCATCTGATTCAGACAAACAGACAGAAATTGACATCTATATATTTACACACACACAAAAATATATATATATATATATATATATATATATATATATATATATATATATATAATGATGATGATTTGAAAAGTCCTTGCTGCGACCCATTTTCCAGAATAAGTATTCTGATGTTTGGGCATTGAAATCTTGGATCGGAAAATGGGTCATTCCACGAACTTTTCGTATATATATATATATATATATATATATATATATATATATATATATATATATATATATATATATATATATGTATATATTTGTACAGACACACAGACATACACACATGTGGTGAGCGAGGGAGTGACAGTGAAAAAAAGAGAAAGATAGGGAGCGAGATATAGAACTAGTGTGTACTTACCCCGTTTTGTCATTGTGTACGCTTCAAGGCAAATGTTTATGAAACATTGTTTCGAACTCAATTACAAGCTGCGCTTTTCGAGATTACAACGCTGTGATGGGGGGGTGTATGTCTTACATACGGTGTGTAACTGATTCACTGTGTATTTTTATCTTCCTACACGATAGAAAATGAATGTGTGTACGCTAACGGCTGACTATTTGAAACTCTGAGTGAGATATACATACACATCTAGATACATATGCAAGAACACTAGAGCTTACTTGACGTAAAAGTCTTTCGGAATCGGATAATACCATTATTTATCACCATAAACACACACACACACACACACATGCACGCACAAACACGCATACACACAAACACGCACACACACAAACAGATATATATATATATAGTTTGCAATTGTGTTAAAAAAACATGCATACCATATACACCTACGCACATATATATACATAAATACATGAGCAAAATTTTATCTCCTCCATTCTTTCTGTATGTATGTATGCACATACAGACACACCCACACACATATACACACACACACACACACACACATATATATATATATATATATATATATATATATATATATATATATTCTAATTTGTAATTTGTAAGGATTATTCAAAAGAGGACTTTAATCCAATGTAACACCTTAAAACCAATATGAATTTTTAAGATGTTTTTTTTTTAATTTATCATTATATATATATATATATATATATATATATATAGTCAGATTACTGTCTGCACTATTCTGACAATTCAAATGAAAGAAGCGATTACAAATTTTGGTGGTCCTATAAATCAAAGTCCTGCAACTCGCCATGTATGAAACGTGTTTTAATATCAGTGCTCATGTATTATTATGTCTTTGAGTTTAATAATCATTTTAGTCCCCAAATGCTATAATCAATTCCAATAACAGTGCTCTACTTGATGACTTTGATATTTTTACCTCCTTTCTTTGAAACCAAATGCCCTTGGAAAAGGTATGAATCCATCTCCTTCCCTAGCTATGGAATTGTCTTTCAAAAATTTTCCTCCTACAGCGATGGACATGTCTCAAGAAAAATCATTTATTGTTATTCATAAAACAATTTAAATCAAATAATCGCACCCCAAAAGAATTATTCTCACAATCCCAAAGATATGTTTATTTTGTAAATAACCCATAAAAGGTTGATAAGCTGCACTAATCCCTTACCAAAAAAAAAAAAAAAGAAAAGAAAATTACAAAAAAGGGCAATTGGCTAAATCCTTGAACATGAACGAAGTTGATTGAAAGTACTTGGAACAATACAAAGAATTTTGGCACGTTTCCACTCGGAATCAAGCGACAACATATTTGAGATCTGTAGAACATTGCCTACATGGAATAACGGATCATTTATTTCCCATTCTAAGTAATAAGACCTGTTTGAAAGATGTGCTGCCGTCTATTAGCGCCAGCGAAATGTTGATGTGAAAAATTATGTTTTATTAAAGAACGAAATAATTTACTCAGACGTTGAAAACGAAATCATTTACGAATTCCCGGTGGTCATTATACGACTGGCCATCATCAGAGTATCACCTGATCTTACTAAACTTGTTTTCAAACTATGTTGGATCCGAAATAAAAATAAAACGAATGAATATATAAATAAAAACAGAGTTGAAATGAGTAAAGTTAACCCGTAAAAATGATAAATTAGAGTAATAACAAAAGATTGCAAAAACACCTGGCGCCAATATGAAAAACACGATTCACATTGTGTTTCGCCAATGTAGATTTAATTGAAATAAAATCCATTTTTCTGATGACGACTTGCTTTTCTTTTTCTTTTTTTTTTAATCATTTCACACAAAGGTAGACAATGGAGCCAAGAAGACGCGAGTGGTTACTGGGTGTTAGAGAGTACGAGAATATAACATTACCGAGGAGAGAAAACGATAAAAAAAACAGGAATTGACACTGCATTAAATTTTTGAAGATCAAAGTTGACTGAAAACCATAAAGCCGAAAGAGAGTCCCACAAGCGAGAAATTCGAGAGAAGAAAATGTTATCATAAAAGGGTTATATCTAGCCATTTCTAAAATGGTGAGACCTTGCTGACAATTTAGTACTGCGCTTAAATTCGTAAAGTCTGCGTAGCAAATCAAAAATATAGAAAAGGGACGAGAAAGCTAGGTCACAGCTATGGAATTTGACTGAAGCAGAGGTGCCTGGTCAGAACCAATGACATTGCAGATGCTTTTTTTGTATTTGATAAAGAATTTCTTTATATATAACAGAAGCACAAGACTAGATGTGAAAGCAATATTCAATGCATGGGTGTATGATAGACTTATAACTGTGTAAGGGAGTTTCTGGCGATAGAATTTATTAATTTGACCGACACAGTGAATCAAATTTTCTACCAGCAGATCTAGCGATAGTCTCAAGAAAATATTTTGACTTTATGTCAGCAAAAACGATAAGTCGCATGGAGAAAAAATAAAGTTCTGTTATATGACTAGAACGGAGAAGTTTTGTTTTGATTGCTTTAATTTTAACAAGCCATCATCTGTCCCAGTTAACAACAGACTGGAGGCCACTTTTGAGCTCAGCTGCCAATTTGACTTTATCGATCCAGATCAGCGAAATAAAACATTCTAAATTCTCCAGTGTAAATGTCATTCCATTGGATTTTAATCCAAGTTTTAAAAATCACACACACACACACACACACACACACACACACACACACACACACATATATATATATATATATATATATATATATATATATATATAACATTTTGTCACGTCAAAGTTAGACTTGTCCGGAAAACGGTTATATTAAAGAGTGCTCAATACAGGATGCAAAAAAAAAAAAAGTATGTGCAAATCTATATTAAAGTTAAGTTGATTTGAACATAATATATATATATATATATATATATATATATATATATATATATATATATATATATGTGTGTGTGTGTGTGTGTGTGTGTTATATACTAATTGGCAAAAAATTTCCGATATCTAAGGTTTAAAATTAATTTTAAAAATTAGAAACTTTTCTTGAGGCTTTCATTAAAGCGAAAGGATTAAATTTACTATTTCTAGTGAGCAAAATAGTTTGCAGTTTGTTTCATATAAAAATTATATTGATTGGGTCCGATTCACTTTTTGGGACTAAAAATAACTGATTAGCGCCCTTTATTTTTATTAATCTGTCATCGCAATATAATTTTCTTTTTTAAAAACTCTTCTAAAAATAAAATATACTTTTTTTTGAGGAATATTACCTGATTTAAAGTAAAATTAATCTGATTTGAAACAAATTATTTTTTTACATTAACTAGAAAACAACAGAGAAATGCATTTTAAAACAAACAGTAGCGGTGATTAGTTACTTGTCAACGCTCATGAATCACCTAGTAAGTGCTTCTGAAGGTATTGACAGATTTATTTTTGTTCTACGGAGACTTTGTCTATTAAAAAAGAATTTAAGAAAATGACGGGGGAACGCTATTTTATATATATTTTTAAGTACTCAGTAATATTTAAAATGTTGGAAATATTCTCCGTAATCTAATTTTAGAAATGTTGACTTCAAATTTACTATAGTCATCGATCTTATTTTCTGATAATGTCGTTTATGGTCACCCATAGTTTCAAAATGGACACGTTTATATACAAAAAAAAAAATTAAATATTATTTAAAAAGTCTTTGGCCGTGATGATTTGTATTAAGCTTTTTAATTTTCGCTTAGTAAATGTAGTTTTCACTTTATAACTTAAAAACCTAAGGAGATCAAATGTGCTAAGGAATTTTTAAAAGATTTTTGAAACTTTATAAATTATTATAATTTTAAAAAAAATGAAACAATTCCACTACGAGATGCTTATATCTGGATAGTTTGTTTAAGATTTTCAAAGATACATTACAATCTGCAGGGACTGCCAGGTCAATAAGAAAACCCATTCCGTTCTTGTGGTCTTTGATTCCGATGTCTGGCCGATCAGCTTTGGTTGTTCTCTCCGTGTGTATTGTAAAGTCCATAAAATTGTTACAGGTTCTATCTCTGTAACTGGTTCTGGGTGGTGTTCCTTACCAGTTTCTTGCAGTTTACTTCCCGTAAAAGTTGCATATTTTCTAGTGCAGATATTGGCTGGTTTTCTATTCAGTTGGGGACGGGGGGGAAATACCGCGCACCCTGATAGAAAATGGCCAATTATTTCTGGATATTTATCACGGAATTCGCATTTGAGATCAACACAATATCAATATATGTGTTTGGTTATATCTAAGCCACAGGAATTGGTCCTGTGCAGAAAGAATAAAAACTTCGGTTTATCTTTTACCCCTGTACTACGTCACCATTGATTGGTATGGAATTTGTCTACATTAGCTTATTTGAACATGAAGAGGCTTATCTTGCCTTTGTCTTGTTTTTGCATTATTAGTATTATTCCCTTTGATTTATGCTGTATACTAATTTCCTTCCTGCTACCAACCAAAGAACTAACGTCAAAAGTTGTATCAAGCAATTTTCCATATTTGTTTAAAAAAAATAAAAATAAAACCTCCTAAACCCACAAGCATTTCATTGTTCTTTCTGTGTGTATTATAAAATCCCATAAGATTATTAAAGTTCCTATCTCTGTAACCTGGTATGGGTGATGTTCATACCAGTTTCTATCTGCTTTCTGGCTTGGAGCATTCTCAGGTCATTATTAAAGATTTATGAATATGATATCACAGTATGGGCGCACTTCCAAAAATTAAGATGATCAGACACTTGATGCAGATCTATTCTCTGATCGAGCTCTAACAGCTCAACAGGGAAAATCTGCTTTGTATCTTTCGATACCTCAAAAAGCGCACTAGTATCGTTTCAGCGATGTGGCCATGAGTTTTCTCCAGTTACAATGAATGGACACACTCTCAATGTGGCTCCACGGTAGGAACGTCTATTGGATTTCGAGTTCATTCCCGATTTCAATAAAGAAGCTGGAAGGTCAAAGTTCAATCATTATCTAGCCACTTATCCTTATAATCTTCAGTTCCTCTTTCGTTCATTTGTCACATTCCAGTATCTGTCTATATTTCTGAGATGAGGTATTATGTACACTATTTACATTATTCGTACTATTGTTCTCATATTTGTCGCCATATTTATCACAACGTCTCGGCATTGGCACGCTCCGGCCTTCTTCAGGTGGTTGGGTAATGAGGAAGAAAATAAAAGGAAAATTGTGCGTGCAGTCAGAATATAATGAGGTCATATAATGAGGAAAGAAAGTTTAAAGAATTTAACACTCATAAGGCTGCAAAATCAGAGGGAGCGATGAGTAAACTACTTAATGAACATTATTTACATTATTCGGACTATTGTCCTCATATATGTCACCATATTTATTACAACGTTTCGGCCGTTGTACGCTCCGGCCTTCTTCAGGTGGTTGGAATGTCGAACTGAACCCTTTATTTCGCTCGCTGGGGTAGACTTTTCTAGTTCCACATGCCATGTCTAATGGATGTCAGTTATCAGTTATCTTCTGTTAATTCCCCTATCCAAGTTCTCCACTGCCAAAGAGTGTGAGTTCAATACCTGGTTAATGCAGGTAATAATAAATTCCTTCTTGCCGTCAATTTTGACGGCACAGGTACATTAGTATTAAAAAATTATTTATTTACATATATGTGCAGCTTAAACGAGGATCGTGTTTCAGTCCCTGTCAGTTCTTGTTTAATATAAGTAAGATTAGCATTTTATTTCATCATCCTCAGCTTGTGGTGTTGTCTAGCTGTTCCGGTCTTTGAACAGTGACATCATAAAATAACAAAAGGTTGTCTCAGCAATTGAACAGCCTGAATGTAATGCTAGTCACTCCACAGTCAAGATATTAACGTTGCTAACAATCGTTGTTTAAATCACTGAATCGTTCAGAGAGTTCTTCTGTTTATCACTTTCGTAGGAACTGCAGATTGATGAAGGAATGAGCAACTTTCACTTCAAGGCTATGGTATCCCATTATAATGAATGATTATCCAAATTAGTTAGAATAGTAAAAGTTTCCTTTTGTAATAACTGTTGTTATTCGTGGGTTTTGAGTTTGAACACGAAAGGGTTAAGTAGTATCATGGTTAGACATCAATCTTGGCCTAAAATTAATTCCTGAAATTCCTTTCTCGACGTCTTCATCGTAAAACTAATAACACACGGCCATTATAAGTTATCTCTTTTTGTCGTTCCTTGCGAGAATCTCCAGTTTATTAACTTCGGGGTCATTAATCTCTGCATGTGGAATTTCTATTATCAAAAGAACAACAATCTAGAATTAATAATCCGAAAAATCAGGCAGACGAAGAACGCATCCAGCGGGATTGGATTCTTAATAAAAGTAAATTAGGTCGATGGAATGAACCTTAAGCAAGTGAAAAGAGCAAACGAGTTTTCTAAATCCCTAAATTGCTAGAATATGCCGAGTCAGAAAGACGGAGTAAAAAGATGCTAATTCCTCTTAAGTGGTTCATTATCGCTGATCAGGCGTAATTTACGGCGAATAAACTCGAGAAGTCAAAGTAATTAGTAACAACTAATTTGCTTTGGTCAGAGTCTTGTTTGCTTGATAACAGTCTGGCTGCGTTTGGGGGCGGGAATAGCATTCAGCTGGAGATATTGGCCAAATGCTTCAAGATGTCCCTCTCTAGGGAAAGGTGTAGCCATTTGATTTTTGTCAGCTGCACGAATGGTGTATAAAGCTAAATTTAAGGCCTGATTCTTTCGGGGAAAGGAAATTACTTCCATAATATTTCTAAAATTAGTAGGGTGATTGTATCAAAGTTGAGTGGCGAAGGCGAAAGTGAACAGAATGGGGACTTGGTATTTTTACTTAAGTGTTGATGAGAAATTATATATATATATATATATATATATGTAGAGAGAGAGAGAGAGAGAGAGAGAGAGAGAGAAGAAGAAGAAGACTTTAATTATCCATTTTGCGGAGAAGTTTCCGTTCTAATGAGTTGAATATCTCGGTGTTCATGAACTAAAAATTATAAACGAAATAGATAATTACAGTCTCCGTCTTCTTATTGTCATTATAATGCTCTGTAGTCTACATTGAGCTCTCCCTGGATTATATATCCTCCTCGGAATTATCCCTTCCAGTCAAAAACTGGTAAACACACACACACACACACACACATATATATATATATATATGCATGCATGTTTCATAAAAAACGACAGACAAGTTACTACAGTTAAGCTTTTTATTTTTCTTGTGTTCGAACAAGAGCTTTCTTTTCTGGGCAAAGGGTGTAAGACATACACAGAACGCACACACTCAGTTAAGCTGAAAAATCGAACCATCCTTGATAATGGCTAAAGGTATAGCCAAAAGCGCTTGGAAATAGAAAAACATTTGAACAGTTCTTACACACCCTTTGTCCAGAAAAGAAAGCTCTTGTTCGAACACAAGAAAAATTAAATAAAAAAGCTTAACCGTAGTACCTTGTCTGTCGTTTTAAATGAAACATGCATAAAGTAAGGATTGCTGCCTAAATATTACAACTATATATATATATATATTCTCTTGGCACGTTATTTTCATAGATACAATTTATTTAAGTAAATGGTCTGTTTTTAATTAAACAGTATTAATTATATTTACCGGTCTAAATGTTACATAAATTTCGTAAAAAAAATGCGTTCTCCAACAGGAATCGAACTTGTGTCCTACACGGAACTTTTATTTGATGCGACATGCTATGCCACTTAGCTATTTAATTTGGACTTTGCTAAGCAGACGTTTCTCTATAGCTAGGTGATATAGCCCGTCAGATCAAATGACGGAAGTGTTTTATTTTCTGAACACAAAGTGTGTAAAAACAATCCAAACGTTTTGCATTTCCAAGCGTTTTCGGTTATACTTTTAGCCATTATCAAGGATGATGTAATTTTTAGTTTTAACTGAATGTACGGGTTGTGTTATGTATATATTTAAAGTTACAGGGATTTTTTTATTTTCCAAACACAGTGAGCACATTTTGGCCGTGTTCATAGTTAATGATATTCAGTATGTTTTTTTTTTTATTATTATTATTAGGACATCCATTATTTTTAATATTTTTTAACATGTAGATAAGGTTATTCTGTTTGTATTTTCTATTGGTAGTTTCGTATATTCTTGTGTGTTTTAAATGAGTTCTAATAGAGATGTGGTCGGATAGATGTAGCGTAAATCGTCTGGATAGGCATGTAGTAGTTCGACCGATGTAATATATGGATATAGGACTTCATCAGACTAAGTCTATGTTTAAGTGAATGCATCTACACATAGCACGATGAAAGGGCGACGATGAGAATTTAAATAAAAAAATTAATATACACTTTGGGTATATAATCTCGCCGATTTGATTTAGATTCATTTTGTTTTGTTTGTGAATTTATCACTATTGTTATTAAGTATTCTCTGCGTCACCCACTTGCCTTCGTATGCCTGTGTCGTTTACATGAACGTAAACATAAATTTAGTCTGATGAAGCTCCAAAGGACAAAGCGTATCACACGAAAACTTCCTCACCTTTGTTATACATCATTCCACTAAAATTATTCCTGTTGTATAAAAAATTATTTATATACAGTTTTTCCATATATATATATATATATATATATATATATATATATATATATATATATACACACACCGAGGGAGCCAAACAAACCTACCTAGGTTTCACCTAAACGCATCGTATCGGGGTTTTTTCTTTGGGCTTCAAACCTGCCTCTGTACGATTTTTTTCGACAGACTTTCATATTTGTAGCTCTTTCTTTTTTTAAAACCTTTTTTTACCTCGAGATTGATTTGATTATTGGCAAATCAAAAATGCGAGGGTTTTTCGAAACGAGTATAGTTATCTATATTTGTATGTATATATATATATATATATATATATATATATGACAGTGTTCGTGCCTGAGTGTGTGTGTGCACGTGTGTGAATATTGAAGTCAACACCCAGAGGCGATAGACTGTTTCATGCTTAAACTTAATACATATGTATATGTGCATGTAGGTATGTGAATGTATATATATATATATATATATATATATATATATATATGTGTGTGTGTGTGTGTGTGTGTGTGTGTGTGTGTGTCTGTGCGTGCGTGTGTACAGTCAACGACGAAATTATTCGTACACCCATCAATTTTGAATTTTTTTATCCATTTCTCAGAATCTAATGCCCGTGTGATGCCACGGTTTTTATATGTTAATAAGCACGAAAAAGAAAGGAATATAAAACTCAATTTTTAGAACAATAGGTTAAATACAAATTTGACAAGAGAATTATGGAAAATAGGAAAAGACAAAATTATGCTTACAGTATTAAAAATAGAAAAATTTGAAACTATTTTCACAATATTAATAGTCAATAGCACGGCCTCTCATCTTTATAACTTGCTGCAACCGTTTTCTAAAGTTTTCAATGAGATTTGAACAAGCCTTTTCTGGGATTTTCTTCCATTCTTCAATGATAACATGTTCTAATTCCTGAAGATTTTTTGATGACAGACGACTTATTCAAAATTCAATTAGATTCTGCAAAATGGATAAAAATATTCAAATACTCAGAGTCAGATATATAAATATATGTACAAGGGGCCCTGGACTTAGTTCGGAGATTCTTTCCTACGTAACCTGATATTCGACGTAGGTCGGAACTCACCTACATAAGCACCCACGAGTCTGCCTTACCCTTTGGAACCATAATGAAGGGCGACCATCAAAACGGCATAAACGAGAGATAGCGAATGTATTCCAATCCAACAGGGCGTACAGCTGGTGAAAAAAAACAAAACAACGCTGTCTTTCTCATATAGCGCCGCGTGACGATCTATTATATTATGGGAGATGACAACGTAACCACGAAACGTCGAACGTCGGGTCTGACGTAACCCGAGGACCTCTGTAGATATAGAGGGTGCAAAGGAAAAATTGTCGTCTAAATTACGCAAAAATGATAATGAGATTCACATCTCATTTTAAAAGATATATTTACCAATATTAGGGGCACCTCGAGGCGGTGTAATGGTTAGCAAGCTTGGCACGCTAGAACAATTACGACTGAGTAGTGAGTTCGATCCTCACTGGGTGCCTCCTAATTTGGGCCTTGTGCCACATCTAAGGTACGCTTGAAAAATCACTATATTTACCAAAAATATTGAAAGCATTGAAATCTGTCTTTTACATATTTTTATTAAAACAAAATTACAGCCTCTTTCGATTCACTTCCCTCTCCCCCTCTCTCTTTGCCGTAACACTCATTTAGATATATCTGTATTACTGTCGTCTGTCTCCTCTCTCCTTTCCATTTTTCCTTTTCTTTTCCCCCCACTACCCTCCCATTCCTATATATCATTTCCGTTAAGTTAAACATCTAAATAGATCACGGTTCGGTCACTCCTCCTACCCCAATATAAAGCATGCTTAAGAGAAATATGAAATTAACCCCTCCTTATACTCTACCTTGTCTCGTTAACTACAACTATCACCCTCCCTGTTAAATTACAAAAATTACACTACCTATCAATTTCTAATCCCATTTTTCCTTTCATCTCGTTGTTGGAATTGTTACCTGATGATCCGGAGTCCTTTAAAAAAGAATTTTGGTGAAATAAATTATTGTAATGGTACCTTAAAGTGGTCTGTTTTTCATTAAATATTAGCTCTGTATTCACATTGAGCTCTCAGGATTTCATCCTCCTTGGAATTACCCATTCGGTTTACCAAGTTCTTCGTAACTTATATATATATATATATATATATATATATATATATATATTGATTAGCAAATAAAAAAGTCGAGGGTTTTTCGAAACGAGTCTAGTTATTATATATATATATATATATATATATATATATATATATATATATATATGTTTCACCTAACGGGATCTTCAAGAAAGCTGTCTTTTTACTCGTTTTTTTTTTGGGGGTGGGGGGACTTGGAGCTTAAACACTGGAGGATTGTTTTCATAGTTCTTACTTTTTTTATTCCCCATTTTTCCTCGGGTACCGATTTGTTCTACTGGAAGTTGAGCTATCCGAGGTTTTTCCAAACAAGTACCACCATTTATATATATATACATAGAGAGAGAGAGAGGGAGGTGGGAGAGAGAAGATTATTGTTGTTCCAACGAGAGAAAAGTGTATAGTTTAAAAGATAAAAATCCGCAATGATATTTTAATTAAATGATAAGTTAAACTAACCATTCTTCGCCTAAGGAAGGTCACGATACCCGAAGCACGAAATATACAGAATAAAATTTTCACATAATAATAAAAAAATATTTCGCGTCTTTTTCTCTCTTTAATATATATATATATATATATATATATATATATATTCTTGCTTTTTTTTTTTTAATAATATAGCGATCATTACTTTTTTTAATAAAATAAAATGTTGGAAGGTCAACTGATAAAAATCGTCTGAGGATACCGTAAGTGTGAAACGAAGGTAGCGTATTCAAATGATTTCTTAACGTTTAAATTCAAAAGCTGTACATATTTTATGGTCTTTTTTTTCACAAATGTATTGAGCACTTTTTAATACTAATGTTTACTGGTCTGATTCAACTCTGATCATTGACTTTATATATATGTATATATACAGTGTAACCCGGATATAAGAGACCCTGATATAAGAGAAACCCTGATATAAGAGAGATTTTCTCCGGTCCCAAATTAGAGCCTATGTTAATGTATATAAAATAGACCAAACCCGGATATAAGAGAAACATGGATATAAGAGACTTCTTCTCCGGTCCCGACAACTCTCTTATATCCGGGTTACACTATATATATATATATATATATATATATATATATAGATAGATAGATAGATAGATATTGGGGAAATTGTATGACATGGTGGAAAAAGTTTACTTGTAGCGTTATTTTTAAGGGACAGGACTTCATCAGAGGAGTGATGGGATTTTTTTTATCAGCCGAATTCATTTAGAATTTTTATTTCATTATTCTTTCCGTCACTTTTGTAAGTCGGTATTCCATAGAAGATCTTCCAGGAATGGTGAAATGATTTAAGAGACAGGACACACAAATTTCAATATTGATGGAAATAATAATAAAAAAAAACTAAATAGGTTAGGCAGATGAAAACCAAAAATAAATCATAAATAAAAATATATATATATATATATCATAAATTAAAAAAAAATAAAATAGTAGTTTCAACGAGAGAAAAGTGTGTATATTAAAAAGAAGAAGGTTGTAATGTGGATTTTTAAAAAAATATTATATCCAAAATTATGGAAAAAAAAGCATCGTATTTTTATCTCTTCTTCTTCTTACATATATATATATATATATATATATATATATATATATATATATATACCCAAAGGTGCCATACACTGGGATCGATCTCGATCAATTCCGATAACATCAGGAAGTCGCCTTCCTGACAGATCAACCATGGTGACATTAGAACGGAATGGCTTTGGAACGTGGCTTAAAACCATACCCCGTTTAACCCTCACCTTGTCAGTGAAATTGGGTAGTCTGAACTCTTGGGAGGGGGGGGTGATCAATACCTGTGGTAGCATGAAGACACAAGTCATCGTGGCCGAGAACTTGAGCGTGCTGGACTTGTTCAAATTGTTGATCACGCTAGGTAACACACTCTTTCCCAGAAACTGTAACTAAGTTCTGCTCAGCATAGTTGCAGTATAAACCACAGTTGGTCTCTGTGGGTGTTCAGCAAACACGAATTGTGCCTGAGGGAGCCTCTGCAATAGGGATTGGCTAGCCGCCATATTTAGACGGGTGTTCCCTGAATACGAGTGACCAGCTATTATATATATATATATATATATATATATATATATATATATATATATATATATATATGTATATATTGGAAAATGATGCAACGTATTTTTCATAAATATTCGTCGAAACAATAATAATCAAAACAGCGAAATTGAAAAAAATTAAACTCGGTATTTCTCTAATAAGTGTCTATGCGTAAAACAAAAAAAAAAATCGGTGGGTATAAGATCCTAGTGTGTATAAAACAGAAAAAAAAAAAAAAAACTGAATTTCTTTTTTCATATTTCTGAATAAGTATGAGACGAAAGAGGTTCCTTTAAAAATATGCGTTCCATCATTTTCAAAGCCATATTAATATATATATAGTTTTCATTTTCATTCCTCCCTCACACGAGTCGCCGAAACGGTATTAATGTTGTGGCAATGTTTCAAAGTACTAAAATAAAGATACGAAAATTAAAGCTAAAATAAAAAAAGTGATATTTTTTTAGTGATATTTTTATTCATTCCACCCTGAAGAAGGCGTACGTAACTCAAATCATCGAAACGGTATAAATGTTGTGGCAATGTTTCAAAGTACTAACAATGCGTTAAAAAAGAACATTAAAATAAAGATTCGAAAATTAAAGCTAAAATAAAAAAAGTGATATTTTTTCAGTGATATTTTTATTCATTCCACCCTGAGGAAGGCGCACGTAACTCAAATCATCGAAACGGTATTAATGTTGTGGCAATGTTTCAAAGTACTAACAATGCGTCAAAAAAGAACATTAAAATAAAGATACGAAAATTAAAGCTAAAATAAAAAAAGTGATATTTTTTAGTGATTTTTTTATTCATTCCACCCTGAAGAAGGCGTACGTAACTCAAATCATCGAAACGGTATTAATGCTGTGGCAATGTTTCAAAGTACTAACAATGCGTTAAAAAAGAACATTAAAATAAAGATACGAAAATTAAAGCTAAAATAAAAAAAAGTGATATTTTTTAGTGATTTTTTTATTCATTCCACCCTGAAGAAGGCGTACGTAACTCAAATCATCGAAACGGTATTAATGCTGTGGCAATGTTTCAAAGAACTAACAATGCGTTAAAAAAGAACATTAAAATAAAGATACGAAAATTAAAGCTAAAAAATAAAAAAAAAGTGATATTTTTTCAACATTTTCAAATGTTATCTTATTATTCCCAATTGCAGAAACCCATAGGCTATCATATAACCCCTGATTATTGCTATCAATAATATCTAATTGATCTTACAATACCAATAATCATCAGGAAGGGATTGTCTACAGTGTATATTATGACCATTTACCTTTGGGGTTGTGCCAGGTAATGGGAAATCTTGGGGGAAGTATTTACTAGCCTTGGAATCCAGCACGACCTTTTCGGCTCCGTCGTCATGGGTGTGGTCCTCTGACATCTACCCTCCAGGGACACTCTCGTTGTCGCCGCCAGAGGGTAGTGATCACGAGGTTCGATGATAGAGTCCCGTTAATCACGTGAGCGCATTGGTTTTTAGCCGTGAGGTAGGAAATCATCGCCGGCCGATGCTTCTGAGGGCGGGTGTACTCGTCTCTCTTTAGGAAAGCGGAAGGTGAAGGATTGCATAATTTAAGATGCACGATTACGTGCACATGTATGGGGCGTTAATACGTGCACACGCCTCGTCGCAGACAGTTCATTGTACACTAAACTATGCATCGGTCGAAATTAGGCTGGCATCGAAGTTAATATTATCCAGCTTTTGAATACTAGCTGACTACCCGTCCTGCGGACAGTGAAAATAAGACGTGATAGAAGTTTTCGATTGTTTTTATTATCCCCCCCCGCATAACGCAAGCAAAGAAGCAAACCTCTAAGACGCGGGAGTGGGGTACTTAGCGTGAAAGAATATAAGAAAAAAAGCCTTATTAAGGAGAAAGAACAATAAAAGAACAGAAATTAAGAAGACAATATATAACAATTGACATCGCATTTAAATTTTTGATTATTGAAATATATTTTTCCAATTATTATCTTAATACGTATTACTCTGGGGGATCAGTTCATTGCTTAATTACATTAGAAAACGGATCCCTCAGTTTATGTTCAAAGACTCTCATATTAATACTAGTGGAGTCAATGTCTTCAAAGATGGCGATGTATGCAGTAATAGAAGTTCTCTTTTTTTTTAATCATTTCGCCTTAAGCAAGGCAACAAAGCCTCTAACATGCAGGGGTTAGTGAGTGTGAAAGTACATTATTAAGGGCCGGGGACAATTAAAGAATAGAAATGATGAAGACAGAAGATAACGTTTGACATTTCATTTAATTTTTTGAAGACAGGAAAGCAAGAAGCCACAACGAAGAAGTGGGAGTAAACAAACTTTTTGCATAACACATACGGTTATATCTAACTATTGCAAGTATAAAATGAGGAAACCTTCCCTTCAATCCAGTACGGCGCTTAAAGTGATAAAGTCTAGGTACCATCGAGGAGAGTTCGTCGGAACAATTACCATCCGTCTAAAGTTTTTGTATAAACAATATTTTCATCAAAACATCCATTTTCTAACTTTTTTTTGTTGTGCCCTGGACTATAGAGAGTTGAATAGGAGAAAAATATCTGAATAATATTCTAATCGAAATAATAATAATAATAATAATAATAACGTAGACAAAGTGCAGGGTTGAAAGCGGAAACTGAAGGTTTTATCCTTGTTGCGCAGGACCAATGCTTGCTAACTAGGAATTATCAAGCACATATACTAAAATATTGCGTTAGTCCAAAATGCAGATTCTGTGATAAATATCCAGAAACGATTGATCATCTTGTATCAGGTTGCACGATATTGGCACCCACTGAATATAAAACCCGACATGACAGAGTGGGCCAATATCTGCACTGGAAAATCTGCAACTTCTACTGAAAGAAACTGGTATGAACACCACACAGACCCGGTTACGGAGATAGGACCGGTTACAATTATATGGGACTACACAATACACACTGACAGAACAATCAAAGCTAACCGCCCAGACATTGTTATTAGAGACCACAAACAAACAAAAAAGTGCCTCCTTATTGATATGGCAGTCCCTGCAGACTGCAATGTATCTTTGAAGATATTCAAAAAAGCTGTCAAAATACAAGGACCTTGAAAGAGAAATCTCAAAAATGTGGCACATGGGAACATCAACAATTTCTGTTGTAGTTGGAGCCCTAGGAATGGTTGGAAAAGATTCAAGCAGACTAATTGAAGGGATTCCTGGAAGTCCATGCCTCAAAGAGATACAAAAAATTGTTCTGACAAGTACAGCTCACACTTTACGAAGGGCTTTATCTATGTAATTTTTTTTTTTTTGTCAGTGGAAAGTGTCATGATGCCATTTCTAACCTTACGTCCCTGGGTGGGACCCGGAAAGAAATGTGTAACCGCCAGAAATCAAAGAAAATAAAAAATAAAAATAATAATAGCCCAGACATCGTGGTCAAAGACCATAAAAAAAAGAATGCGTTCTCTTATTATCATGTCTGTTCCTGCAGACTGCATACCATCTTTGAAAATCTTCAAAGACAATCAAAGAAGGATCTCAAAGTGGAAATCTCAGAAATGTGGCATAAGATGACAAATAATTCAAGTTGTAGTTGGAGCCCTCGGTTTTATTGGAAAATAGCACAACAGATGAATTGAACGGATCCCTGGTAGCCCAGGCCTTAAAGAAATAAAAAATTTATATTCTCATAAGTACAGATCACATATTAAGAAGGGATTTATCTATGTAATATATTTGTGGTCTTTGGTTGCTTCTTTCTCATTTTTTTACAAAAATACTCAACGAATATGTCATGATGCCATTTCTGAAGTTAGGTCTCTAGTTGGGAACCGGAAGGAAATGAGTATACAACAGAAATCAAAGGAATTAATAACAACAATAATAATAAACAAAATGATTAACGTAACAATATTTCAACAGTATATCTGCCTTCTTCAGATTATATCTAAAAATCAGTACAGGTATAAAAAATATTTTAAAATGCAAGTTTTGTACAAACGTCGCTTGTCTTCATAAAAAAAAGGTTGTATTGGTAATCAACAAGACAAATCAAATGAAACGCAGAGTTTTTTGAAAACAACTGAAATGTGAATAATAATAATAATAATAATAATAATAATAATAACAACTTGAAATCGAACTCTCAAAAATGTTTGGAAAAAATTCCAGTAGACGAATTGAAGGGATCCCTGAAAGCCCATGCCTTAAAGAAATACAAAAAATTGTTCTCAAGAGTACAGCCCACACCTTATGAAGGGCTTTTCCTATGTAATTTTTTTTTTTCGGTTTGGATAAATGTGCTAAAGCCACAGTTTTACGAGGATCACTACAACAAACCTCCTCTCTGGGGTAACAATCAAAGATTTAGAGCAAGAAGAAGCTTATAAGTAACTCGGTGTAAATGAGGGCGAAGGAATTCCCCAGAAAAAATGAAAGAAATAGTGCGAAAAGAGTACTATAGAAGACTGATATTAAGAACTGAACTGAATTCTCAGAACAGAATTATGGCCATTAATAACCTTGACATCCCAGTGGTTCAATATAGTTTGAACATCTTGAACTCTAACTGATATCAGACGAATGTATCCTAAGACAAAAAAAGATTCTTTCTAAGCATAACATGCATCATCAAAAGGCCAATGCAGACCGTCTATACATACCCCGTAAAGAAGATGGAAGATGTCTCATTCAATTAGAATTGTCATACAAGAAAACAACTATTGGCTTACTAACATATATGGACACAACAAAGGACTGGATGATACAATTAGACAAACGACACGAAGACAGAAAAATATTCAGTCATAAAAGACAGTTGTAAATACAAAAGAGATTTACATTTAGTAGATTCTGTAGAAAACCATAACAGAACCCAAGAAGCAGCAAAAATTATGAAAAAGAAAGTCAAAGATAAAACAGATGAAACAACGCAAGACAAACCTCTACATAGCCAATATCAACAACGTTCTAATAAAGCCGAGGTTGATAAATTTAACACTCATCGATGATTACGAGCATTTCAATTAAAGACTGAACCGGGAAAGCTTTATTCTTGCAGTGCGAAACAAGAATCTTTTCATTAGAAACTTTCAGGCAAATATCATACGTAACAGTGTGGATCCAAAATGCATGTTTTATGACAAATATCATGAAATCATTGACCATCTAATCTCAGGATGTTCTGTACTCGCGCCAAATGAATATAAAAATCGTCACGATAGAGAGGTGGGCAATACTTATACTGAACGATGTGCAAACACTTTGGAAAAGATGTTAATAAACACTGGTATGAACATCACCCAGCACTGGTTACAGAAATAGAAGACATCGCCATTCTCTGGGATTATATCATCTTTACAGACAGGAAGAATGAAACAAATAGGCTGGACATATTAGTCAAAACGCGAAAAGAAAAAGAAAACTTGACTACTAATTGATATGGCTTGCCCATAGTAATCAAAGAATTTGAAAAACTATCGAAGAATAAAGATTTGGAAATGGAAATAGAAAAAATGTCGAAAATGAAAACAAGAATAGTACCAGTCACAGTAGGTGCGCTTGGAATGATAAAAAAGGAACACAACAACAGATTGAAAAAAATCCCTGGAAATCCCAGCTTAAGAGAAATACAAAAAATTGTCTTGATAAGTAGAGCTCATACTATGAAGAACTTTGTGTAACACAAGTGAATTTATGGGAGTTAGAAAAAACAAAATCATGAAATGTAGCCATAGCAACACGCAGACTTGGTGGGTAGTGTGACCATAGCAGAAATCAAAATATAACAACAACAACAACAACAACAACAATAATAATAATAATAATAATAATAAAGCAAATATAACCGACCGATACAGAAAAGATGAAAAGATAAACCGCTTCACGGTCAATACTCTGCCCGTACCAAACAAGCTGATATAGACAAACCCCGTACCCCTAAGTGGCTATGTTGTGCAGGGTTGAAAGCGGAAACCGAAAGTTGCTACACAAGACTAATGATTGCTGACTAGAAATTACCAAGTACGCTTACTTAAAAAAATGTGCTAGCCCAACATGCAGATTCTGTGAATTTATCACAGAAACAATTGACCATCTTGTATCAGGTTGCGCGGTTTTGGCACCGACTGAATATAAAACTACGTATGATAGGATGGGTCAATATCTGCACTGGGAAATCTACAACTTTCATGGAAAGGAAAATATAACAAATTGGTATGAACCCTACCCAGACCCAGTCCCAGTTAATTTTATGGGACTTTAGAATACACACAGACACAACAATTAAAGCTAATCGAACAGATATCGTGATTATAGACTACAAAGACAATATATTCCTTCTTATTGGCATGGAAGTCCCTACAGACAGTAATGTATCTTTGAAGATCTTCAGAAATCTAACAAAATACAACGACCTTGAAATCGAAATCTCAAAAATATGTACATGAGAAAACCAACAATTTCAGTTGTAGTTGAATTCCTCGGATTGATTGGAAAATATTCCAATAAAGTCATTAAAGGGATTCCTGGAAGCCAATGCCTTAAAAAAATACAAAAAAAAATCACAATTACCGCCCACACCATACGAAGGGTTTATCTATGTAAAATATGTCGATTTTTTTTTCAAAATTGCTCAGTAGAAAATGTCATGATGCCATTTCTGATCTTAGGTGTCATGATACCATTTCTAATCTTAGGTGTCATGATACCATTTCTGATCTTAGGTGTCGTGATACCATTTCTGATCTTAAGTGCCGTGGTACCATTTCTTGTCTTAGGTGTCGTGATACCATTTCTAATTTTAGGTGTCATGATACCATTTCTAATCTTAGGTGTCATGATACCATTTCTAATCTTAGGTGTCTGGGCAGGATCCGGAAAGAAATGAGTGCACACAAGAAATCAAAGCAATAATAATAATAATAATAATCACAATAATAATAATAATAATAACGGAGTGAATGGATGTAAAATAAGAACGCTCATGTTAGAGTGAACAAACGTTTGCAGGTTTTTTTAAAGAATGAGATGTCGTATTTTCAAAGGGAAATGTTGATTATTTTATATTTTAATTATCCATTTATTCTTAGTTTATTATATCAGCGTTTTATTATAATTATAATATTATGCATTTTTATAATCTTTCATCATTAAAATTTTAAATACATATTTGTTTATTTATTTCAATATAAGTCTGCGTATGCGTGGATCATTTTACTTTTAAAATCAGCGTTACTTAGCAAGTTTGATTGTTTAAGAAGATTGTCTCCCTTTGTCATATAGGAAGAAAATGAGTAACTACCGACATCAATGTTCCAGCGTGACACTCTGGGCCTGTGGATATTTTTTTTCCGCCAGGTGTATAAATAACGGTGTCAGGCTACTGACTACACTGATTATTGAGTGATTATTGAGTGACTATTGAGTTGAACTATCCAGTCGAATTAGTCTGAATTATTGTTTATCGCGGATTTGGGGTTTGATTTAGAATTTACCGGACGTTAAATCGAGCCGCGCTACTACTAGGGATGAGATGGTTAATAATCATTTGTTGACTTTTAATTCTTTGTTCTTGTTAAGCATTTATTTGCGGTTGTAGTTAAATACTGTTTTTTTTATCTTAACATTGAAGTCTTGAGTTTTACTTAATTATTAACGGCCGCCGTACGTCACAAAACAGTCAGAAGAACATTTATTTTTTTAAATTACTGACACACTAATAATGCTACTCTTGAAGCGTAACATTTCTCTTTAATTATGAAACAGGAACTAAATTCCGAAATAGTAGAAAAAGCAATTAGTAATGTATGTTTTTTTATCTTTGACAATTCGTTTTGTTTTGTTTTGTTTTAATATAGTTTATTTCTTTTTCTCTCATTTATTACTCTAACATTTTTAACAACATTATTTTCTATAGTTTTATTTATTTATCCTTTTTTAAGAAACAGAACCTAAATTTCGAAATTGTAGGAAAGACATTTTGAGTTGTCATGTTTTGATTTGTTTATCGCTGGCTATTGTTTCACTATCATCGATTTCTTTCTGTATCATTTATCATTCGACCGTTTATAGTAAGATTTGCCTATAATTTTATTCATTTATCTTTTTCTTATTTATTGGTTGTAATGTAACATTTGTAGGA
Organism: Acanthosepion pharaonis; assembly: GCA_903632075.3. Classification (NCBI taxonomy): domain Eukaryota; kingdom Metazoa; phylum Mollusca; class Cephalopoda; order Sepiida; family Sepiidae; genus Acanthosepion; species Acanthosepion pharaonis. Next base: position 1,598,617 of record CAHIKZ030003526.1, read on the forward strand.
AAAGCGGCATTTTCTTTTGTTTACTAATTTTATTGGTTTAGAATAGTCAATGTCTTCTATCATTTATTTTTCAAATATTTTTAACAAAAAAAAATTTTCTCATATATTTGAATATAATATATTTGAATATAATATAATATAATGTAATATAATATATATATATATATATATATATATATATATATATATATATATATATTGATTTCTGTTATTATCATTTAAAGTAATAATAATTCTTAATTACATTTCATAACGAACCGTTTACTCCGACATCTAGTATAAAAAATATATGTATGATTTTATGCTGGTATATATATATATATATATATATATATATATATATATATATATATATATATATATATATACTTCGGTTAGATGGAACTTGTTAGCCCATACGGGTGGTTCGTCTAAGAAAAGGAAAAATCTGACTCTGCAGCTCTGCGCCCATACTGAATCATGGGAAAGGCTTCAGGCCTAAACCTCGAGATCAAATCTGTAGCCGGAGTCTTTCAGTTATGTTCAACTTTGTTCTGGCAACTCATACGAGACTCACTTCCTTGTTGGCCCGTAGAGCCATAACAGATGCTGCGCCGTCAACCATCAACAGAGGTATAACTTTTTGGGTGCAGATCCATGCTCTCTGATAAAAAGCGTCGTTTGGATCTACCGACTTCGCCCAAAGTGTTGTGAGTTCAATACCTGGCTACTGCATTAGTGAACAAAAACTCGAGTAAAAAGTTGAGTAAAAGGGAGATTTATGGACGAGGCATGGAACTAGAACAATCTACTACGATTGACAAAAGAAAGGGTTCAGTTCGAAATACCAATCACTTGAAGAAAACCGAACGTAAAACGACCGATACATCGTGAATATAGCAATAAAGATGAGGACAAAAGCCGGAACAATGGAAATAATGTAAACATACCTTAAGATGTTTTACAGAGAAAATTGAAAATCACTTAGAGAAATCAAAATAACTTCTTTGAAGAAATACATACATTTTATGAGAATATTTGCAGCAACCCATATAGTTCCAGTGTAGAGTGGTTCAAACGAGAAGAAGAAAGAATGAAGGATAAACCTGTGCAAGAATGGAAAAATATAATCAAACATAATTTTTGGCAAGCTCTAACAAAATTCCCAAAATGGAAATCTCCAAGAAACGAGAAGGTACCCAACTTTTGACTATCATCTGTCATCAATTCATTAAACACTTGATTTATCAATGCTAGTTAATAACCCAAATGAAATTCCAGTATAAATTGCTCAAAGCATTAAATATCTCCTGCCAAAAACAGGTGAAACAGATGATCCAAAAAATTATAGACCAATGACATGTCTGTTCACAACATATTAACTGAGCATGTCTGTTCTGCCGAAGGGTACTTACTCTTTTCTCGATATAAAAAAAAACATTCTTCATCTGGAACAGAAGGAATGCCAAAGAGGTTCATATGCTTGCAAAGCTCTACTACTAATGAATAAAATGATCCTGGAAAATTGCAGGAAAAGAGTAGAAATCTAAGCATAGCTTGGATAGATTACAGTAAAGCCTTTCATAGTTTGCCACACTCGTGAATCCTTAAGACTTTAGAAATGTACCAAGTCTCTTCGCTGTAAATTTAGTTATATCAGCTATGTTTATGAATACAAGTTTGGTTCGATAGGACAGTTCATAATTATGAATTCTGTATTTCATACCATTTGCCTGGTTTCATGGGAAAGTTTATATGTAAATTGTCCAGTGATTTTGTACGTTCACCTTTCATTAGTAATTATCAAATTGTGTATTTCGTGGAATCGTGGGATTTCTATCTATTATTTATGACATATAATTAGTATGCTTGTTTACAAATTTGATAACACAATTCTTGATGAATTGTTTGATATTTTTGTTTAATGTCTCTGACTCTCCCTGCTAAATTCTACCGTGATGTGAGGCAAGCATGATTTTGGGCCTTGGGGAGTGCTTTGGGAACTTCGATATCTTATCAACGGTTGCTTTTTTTTTTTTTTACAAACATTTATATATGTTTCAAATTAAACTAAGCACAATTGACTACATTATTTACATTATTCGGACTATTGTCTTCATCTTTGTCGCCATATTTATCACAACGTTTCGGCCGTTGTACGCTCCGGCCTTCTTCGGGTGGTTGGAATGTCGAACTGAACCCTTTATTTCGCTCACTGGGGTAGACTATGTTTAATGAATGTCAGTTATCAGTTATCTTCTGTTAATTCTCCTCTGAATGTTCTCCACTGCCTTAACCGGGTATTGAACTCACACTCTTTCATGGTACTGGATCTAACTAACGCCTTTATCCACTGTGCCATGTCTCCCTAAATCTCAGCAACCATTTTTTATAAGTTCTCATATTGCAATTTTTGCTGTTATCATTGCATGTTTTTACCAGATCTCATATTGCAATTTTTGTTGTTATTATCGCTTTTCACTGGACGAAATAACGGGTTCAGTTTGACATTCCAGCCACCTGAAGACGGCCGGCGCGTACAACGGCCGAAACGTTGTGATAAATATAGCAACAAAGATGAGGACAATAGTCCGAATAATGTAAATAATGTACATAATACCTCCTCTCAGAAATATAGACAGATATTGAAGATTCAAGTTTGCACCAAATGTGATATGAAAAAAAAAATAGTTTGAATATCATTAGCAAAGGCAAGAAATCTATTTGATCGCATAATTTTCCAACAAATAAAATCTAGATGAAATTGAAATGCTTCGGTTGGTACACCTGTCATATTTTAAAGAAGATACTCCGAATAATGTAAATATTGAACCTTCAAGTCCCCGAAGAGGACTTTTTTTATTCAATTGTCACCCATATTATTTATTTCCTTTTATTTCGTCATCAATGTTCATTGTTTTAAAAAGCAATGATTAAAATTGTAATAATACGTAAACATATAAAAATGAATTTATACATCTTTTTTCTTCTTGAGAATTGACAACAAAAATAATAAACACTATTTATTTAATTGTTTATTTGAATGGTTGGCAAAACATCTGCTAATTTGATTCGAACTTTATTAAAATGGCAAATAATGAGGATTATCCTTACAGTTGATTCACATATTTTATTAACTTATGTATAAATTTATGAATAAAAAATTATTTTCATAGTTATTTCTTTATAAATTGGTCAATTGTAATGATTGCATTAGTTTGAATTGTATAAGGTTTTAGAATATAAGTGTAAAATTATACTTGTAAATAATCTAATAGAAATTGCGTTTAATATTTTTGTTGTAATCTCACAAGAACAAAACATGTATAAATCTACTTTCATTATATGTTTAGGTTTTATTACAATTTTAATCATCTCTTTTGAAAACAATAAACATTACCAAGGAGTGAAGATAGTTAAAAGAATAGCGTTGTCAACGGAAAAACCGTCCTTTTAAACATTTTGTTTTATTTTTCGGGTACCAACCACCATGTGTGCCGTATATAGATAACATGCTTTGGTAGGTTTGTGCTGTTGCCGACCACATTCAGCATATAGATCACACGTTGAAGTGGCACCCTTCACTTCTCTTTTTTTTATGCTCATACAACATCATAGAGTAACCCTCTACACTGAGTTGTTCTTGGGCCTTGTATTGTGTGAACATTAATATAAATAAATATTTGGAATTGTTTGTTTTCGTTTTGTTTTTTTACAGTTCATGTGATATAGTAATATTTTTTTTGTGTTATTGGTAAGGGCTTTGTTGGATTTCTTGCGTCCCAGTCTCGACCCATTTCCCGAAATCTTATCAAACAGAAGTGGGACGAGCCGATAAGTTTTCAGCACCATCTGGTATGTATACGTGTATATATGTGTGTATGTATGCGTGTATGTATGTGTGTAAGCGTGTGACCTCTCATGTATGTATTGTCTAGTTCCCTTCTCTCGGCTATCGAAGGCTAATTGCTTATAATTACCTCCTAACACACAGAAGGGGTCATTTGGAGGTTGCCTTTCTTGTTCAATAGCTTCAGTTTCTAGTTGGTTTGTGTATTTTCGGCCAAGTTAGTACAGGGATGAAATGGAAAAAAAGATGGGAATTAAATGATAAAAACAAGAAAAGAGAAAGCTTCAACAATTCTAAAAAAAAAAAGAAGAAAAAAAGAAAAAAAGTTTCCTTTTCTTAATCTTCGAATACTCCCTACTCACCTTTCTCTCTTTTCTCAAAACGAAACGTTCCACTGATTGCCGACCCTTCCATTTTTTTTCGTTTAGTATCCTCCGCCTCCTCTTTCCCGTTAAATCAACGTATGCTTCATTCTATATATATATATATATATATATATTGGTTTCCCATCTTACAATTGGGAAGGTTGTCAGATCCGTTTTCAAGAGCGCGGGCCACAGAGCCAGGCTTTCTCGGAGTTGGACGGAGTTGATTACTTCTTCTCTTATTCTGTCGCACCCAGCCTGGTAATAATAGGTCGCTGTCAGCCCGTGGGTATTCCAATCAGCTCTGTGGGATTTTTATTTTTATTTATTTATTTTATTTATTTAATTTTTTTTTGTGGGTATATTTTTTCTTTAATTCTTCAGCCTACATTAGCGTCGTGTCTTTTCTTTGTTTTGCTTATTGCTTTTTTCGTGTTATATTGTGCTCGCTTTATGAAGTCGTTTAACTACCTTTTTTTTCTATCATTCTTACCTTTCTTTAATACATCTCTTTATATATCTCCCCTTGCTCTGTGATTTGTTCTTTCTTTCATTCCATTTTTAAATCCATTTTTCATTCTATACTTGCTCTACTTCAATCCACCTTTCTATAGTTTCCCCCTATTTGGTTGTTCTTTCTTTCTGTCTTCCTTCCTTCCCTTCTTTTCTTTCTTTCTTTCTTTCTTTCTTTCTTTCTTTCTTCCTTCCTTTCCTTCTTTCTTTCTTTCTTTCTTTCTTTCTTTCTTTCTTTCTTTCTTTCTTTCTGTCTTCCTTCCTTCCCTTCTTTCTTTCTTTCTTTCTTTCTTTCTTTCTTTCTATTGTTAAATCCATCATTCATTGTATCTTTTTTTGTCTTTCTTCAATTCACCTTTCTATATTTTCCCCCTATTTGATTGTTCTTTCTTTCTGTCTTCCTTCCTTCCTTCCTTCCTTCCTTCCTTCCTTCCTTCCTTCCTTACTTCCTTCCTTTCTTCCTTTCTTCCTTCTTTCTTTTTTTCCTTTTTTCTTTCTATTGCTAAATCCATTTTTCATTGTATCATTTTTTGTCTTTCTTCAATTGACCTTTCTATATTTTCCCCCTATTTGGTCGTTCTTTCTTTCTTTCTTTCTTTCTTTCTTTCTTTCTTACTTAATTCCTTCCTTCCTTACTTCCTTCCTTCTTTCTTTCCTTTCTTTCTTTCTTTCTTTCTTTCTATTGTTAAATCCATTTTTCATTGTATCATTTTTTTGTCTTTCTTCAATTCACCTTTCTATATTTTCCCCCTATTTGGTCGTTCTTTCTTTCTTTCTTTCTTTCTTTCTTTCTTTCTTTCTTTCTTTCTTTCTTTCTTTCTTAATTCCTTCCTTCCTTGCTTCCTTCCTTCTTTCTTTCCTTTCTTTCTTTCTTTCTTTCTTTCTATTGTTAAATCCATTTTCATTGTATCATTTTTTGTCTTTCTTCAATTCACCTTTCTATATTTCCCCCTATTTGGTCGTTCTTTTTTTTTCTTTCTTTCTTTCTTTCTTTCTTTCTTTCTTTCTTTCTTTCTTTCTTTAATTCCTTCCTTCCTTGTCTTCTTTCTTTCTTTTCTTTCTTTCTTTCTTTCTTTTTCTTTCTTTCTTTCTTTCTTTCTTTCTTAATTCCTTCCTTCCTTGCTTCCTTCCTTCTTTCTTTCTTTCTTTCTTTCTTTCTTAATTCCTTCCTTCCTTGCTTCCTTCCTTCTTTCTTTCTTTCTTTCTTTCTTTCTTTCTTTCTTTCTTTCCTTTCTTTCTTAATTCCTTCCTTCCTTGCTTCCTTCCTTCTTTCTTTCTTTCTGTCTTTCTTTCTTTCTTTCTTTCTTTCTTTTTATTTTTAAATCCATTTTTCATTGTGTCTTTTTTGTCTTTCTGCAATCCACCTTTCTATATTTTCTACTTTTCTACTTTTCCTGACATTCTTTCTTTCTCTGCTTCATTCTTTCCTTCTTTCTTTCTCCGCTTCTTTCTTTCTTTCTTTCTTTATTTTCTTTTCTTCTTTCTTTCTTTCTCTGCTTTTTTCTTTCTTTCTCTGTTTCTTTTTTAGTTATTTATTTATTTATTCATTTATTTTTAGCTTTCCCTTGTTAAGTCGATTTTTCATTCTGTCTTCTTTGCCATCCTTCAGTCCACCCACCTATATTTCCCCTTTTACCGTCATTCTTTCTTTCTTTCTTTCTTTCTTTCTTTCATTCT
>CAHIKZ030003526.1:1610000-1655000 GCA_903632075.3 Acanthosepion pharaonis
GCTAAATGCGTGACCTCTCCGAGTTCGAAAGTGGGCAAATTGTTGGAGCTCTCATGGCAGGAGCCTCGATCACTAAGGTTGCTGAACTGTTTGGTTTTTCAAGAGCTACCATATCAAGAACTATGATGCAATTCGAGAAACAGGGCAAAACCTCTAGCAATCGTAGCAATTTGAGCCGGGCTTACTGACAGCTACCGACGTGCATTGAAACGCAATGTGGCAAAAAATCACCGGACTACTGTGGACAAAGTGACTGCTGAGATGAATAATCATCTGAATAGTCCAGTTTCTACTAAAACTGCTCGTCGTGAGCTCCATATCATGGAAGAACAAAAAAAGGAAAGGAAAACTACTTCTCTCCATTCGCAATATTCAGAAGAGGCTGAAGTGGTGCAGAGATCACAATGCCTGGTCTGCAGACCAATAGATGCAAGTCATAATCTAAGACGAGTCCAGTTTTTCTCTTTTCCCAACTTCAGGGCGAGTTTATGTGTGGAGGCAACCCAAAGAAGCTTACAACCCTGACTTCCTTCTTCCAACAGTGAAGCATGGAGGTGTATCAGTGATAGTTTGGTCCGCCGTATCATGGAAATGTCTCGGTTCAATAGTTGTCCTGTATGCTAGAATCAACAGCAAAGATTACCTGAACATTGTGGGAGATCATGTTCATCCAATGGCTTTATTCCGTGATGGTGACTTCATCTTTCAAGACGATAATGCTCCAATACATACCGCATGGAAGTGAGAATAAACACATCGAGTGTCCTCACCAATCACGAAATATCAATATTATTGAATATTTGTGGTGCATTTTGGAGTGACAAGTTAGGAGTCGCTATCCTCCACCATCGTGTCTTAATGGAACAGTAGCTGAAAATTCCTCTGTACGATTCCATTCCTAGACATATTAAAGCTGTATGTGAGGCTAAAGGAGGACGAATTCCATATTTAATAAACTTTCTTTGAATTTAACAAGTGTTTCAATTATTTTGTCCAACCCCCCTCTCTCTCTCTCTACACATATATATATATATATTATTTTGCAGATACGCGCATGCGCATGTATACACACGCATGCACTCACCTACACAAAAGAGAAAAAAAATCAACCTAACATCGAGAAGAGTCACATCCCAGTTGAATCCCAACAAGCGCATAAATTACGTCAAACTTAGTAAAAATAATTAACGAAAAATGAGAAAATCGGCAGTCAATTGCTGAAACCTCCTGTCAAATGGACAGAACAATTACAAAAAGGTTGATCACCAAAAATCTGGAGTTTAAAACACACATATATATATATATATATATATATATATATATATATATATATATATATATATATATATATATAAATTTCTTTCATCTAAGAAAATGTCAACCACTATATTACTGGCGGATAACTCTTTAATGCAAGATAATTTTGTAAATAAGCCACCTTAACTCAGATGTTCTTTTCTTCATGAAAAAAAAACAATATATTTTCACTCAAGAACTGTCTGTGTGGTCTGATGTAAAATCCTGAAAATTTGAAAGAAATATACTTTTCCACGAGTTTATACAGCAATTTATTTTTGTTTAAACATTTCATGAATATGTACAAAATTTTGAAAGTAAAATTTAAAATTATAATCCTGAACGAGTCTTAAAAGTCATGAGACAATTCGAATAGCAATTAATCGGTTATGTTTTGGGCCGAAATCAATGTGATAAATCAATACAAGGAAATCGACTTTTACACGAGATTATACGGCAATTCCATTCTGTTTAAATATTTAGTGCATACGCACTAAATATAGAAATGTAAAAAAAAATCGTGTTTCTTTGTCCTTATTTCTTTTAATCTCTCAACGATGTTGACATGGCTGTCATAAAATGATGTCATTCCTTGTGACGTAGACATGACGTCACATCACGTGTAACCACCATTTTCCTGTGACTACCGCTTTCACAGTAATCAGCGCCGACTGAACAATACAAAATTGATTCCTGATTGCAAATTAATTTGATCAAAGGTTCATTAAATCCTGCAACTGAATTCTCTTGACGATGATTCTTGATTATCACCCAGAAAAGTTGTCATCAATGTTTCCGTGACCTTAACACACGAAATACCTCAGTTTTTACCTACCTGACAATTTCCAGGTTCGAATTAGGGAATTTGATGTTAAATAATCGGAAAGGAGCTTTTACATTGAATATTTCTTTAAATGCGTCTTTATTAATACGTCTAATGGTATTTAAATCAATTACTGCTATACTGAGGTCTATACTTGGAATTTCTTGCTATTTTTTACCTACTTAAATTAAAAATCACCATTCTTATTGCAGACAGCTGAAAAATTACAGATCCTAAGTGATGTAGCAAAAGAAAGCAAGAAGAAATGATTATCAACTGTAAGACGAAAACATGAGCTACGAATTGGAGCTGTTCGAATGAAGAAAGTATTAGGGTGTTACACACACACACACACACACACACATATATATATATATATATATATATATATATATATATATATATATATACCATTTTATCTGACGTTCTGCGAATGAACTCATAGAATAATCTTTTTGTAATATTTTTTTGCTTCTTAGTATCTCTGGTCATCCTGTGAAACTGTTGTCTAAGGTTATTGAAATTTTATTTCAGATTAAACGCCCACTTAAGACGAAATGCCAAGTAGACCAGAATGTTCGACATCTTCATCTCTTTGCTTTCAATCATGGTCACAAAGTTCCTCGAAATTTTTGTGCTGTGTACGGAGATGGAATGCCAAACCATTAATGGTAAGGTGCAAGTTGAACAAATGAACAGGCTCAGACAATTCAGCTGAAAAGACCTGGCCGGTGATACAGCGTCATTACACAATATGACAATGCTTGTCCCCTCGTCACTAACGTGACCAAACATGCAAGTAAAGAGCTCGGTTGGGAAGTTCTGCTACCCCCGCCTTATTCTACTGATTCAGTTCAAATGCCGGCTGTGTATGTTGCGTTCACTTTCGCAAAAATAATCTTGGAAAATGTACGAATCCATTTTTTTCTTCTCACCCACCTGCTATAATGACAGAACGGACTGCCTTCTGTAGCTTTGATGTTTAATTAGTCTAGAAGGTCAACACTAAAGGTCACATGCAATTGGCCGTGGAGTTTTATGCGATAACAATCATCTGGCCGCCTGTTGCTTGTTATCACATAAAACACTGCGTAGCGGATTTTGATATCATTGAATTAATTATTATATATATATATATATATATATATATATATATATATATATATAATTCAATTTAATTGTTAGTTACAGATACTTCTTATGTAGTGAGAAATATCACTTTGAAAGTATAGTAAGTGAAGTTTGGAAAATGTTCTATAGAGAGATAGAGTGTGCCCGAAGGTTGCTTAGTCAGAGAATATTTTGCGCGGCAGAGTTTTGACTGGCGTGGAATTGATGGGCATCTCTGACTGCTTAAAATGGTTAGAAATTCTTTAACGTCTGACTGCAATTGGTTAAGACGGGTGTTCTTGAAGATTACATATTGGCAGCAAGGAATGAGACGCGAGAGAGAAAATTTAGGCTCAGAGACGATCGAGCGCCAAAAAGATTTTTCACGTGAATATTACAGTTTTTGAGGCTTTTGACCAATGAGAAACTGAGCTTGCTAAAATTGGAGTTGTGATTGGATGGAAGGTACGTGGAAGTAAAATGGATTGTTCTGAAAGGGGTGAAAGGATAACGTGGATTATTCCACAGTTTTAATGATAATGGGAATTAAAAAGACATTTTGCTTAGAATATCTTCGGAAAAAAAAAACATTTAAAATTTCTGGGACACATTAAAGAGGCATGAAGAATTTGACACTCACAGGACATATTAAAGGCAAAAAAGGCGAGTCATATTAACCAACGTTAAATATGTTAAATGGATGCCACAACAGGAACAAGAAGGAATAATTAGGGGACAAGTATTGCTTCGTGGTAGAGGGGATAGGAAGTCTTGGAACGTTAGTTTAAAAAAGCAAAAATATATCTAATTGCTTTAAACGTTATATTTTTTGTGGATACACATGTAGAATACCCGAAGCCATGCTTGTTTAAACAGTGGGAATTACATCAAGTGGTCTGTGCATTTGATAATCTTAATAAACATATGTTGCTGTCGGGGAGAGTTCGAACCTATGTTCCGTTTTGTATTGTAAACCATCGTGCGTCTACTCAAACATGTGCATTTACAAAAATATGAAGTTTAATTCATAAGAATCAATGCCGAAATCTAAATAAAAATCTATTTATTGCTTATGAATAAACTTGTTTACGTTTGTAGAAGCAGATATTAATTTTCGGGCAGATATGGATCATCGAGATCTGAACGAAAGGCTGCGTGCTTTTAAAATTGTAATTGCGCCATACTCTACTGTGAAGCTTTCCCTGAATGAGCTGGGCAAAGCAGATCAGCTGGTTGTTGCAACTCTGCTATAGGCCATTTTATTTTAGTTTTAAGTCAGTCGAATACACATATCTGTAAATGTAATTCACTCAGTTATAAAAAAGAAAACTGGGGGTATATACAACCATGTGTATCAGCAATTATATAGGGCTTAAAATTATAAGAAATCTTACCTTAGTCAGAATGGAATACTCAGTCTTCCCCGGTGGACGAAATAAAGGATTCGGTTCGAAATTCCAATCACCTGAAGAAGGTCGCTGCGTACAACGGCCGAAACGTTGTGACTATGGCAATGATGATGAGCATAACACTCTTAATAATGTAAGTAATGAAAGTAATCATCATACCTCATCTCAGAGATACAGACAGATATATTTACATTTTCAAATACACGCTTCTCGAGCTCAAAATTTATAGACGTTTAATTCTTCAGGATAAGGCACTTAAAATGCTACACTCGTATTATCTTTCTTCTCGTGCAAATCAGTCTGTGTGGAAAAAAGCTTTTGCATATTCACTTCTATATCAACAGTGTCATTATTTAAAAGCTTACCTAAATAATGCCTTTGTTGAACGAAATATTAATTAGTAGAATATTATACTAATCCCATAGGATTAGTATAATATCTCTAACTGTAAAAGGCAGGATGTGTGTGTGTGTGTGTGTGTGTGTGTGTGCACGGCCGCAATTTTCGATGGATTTGCACCAAAATTTACCTGCACATGCTCCAAGTTAGCGGGAATGCCAAAACCAACACCCATCGATAGTGGAAATAATCGATTTTTTCATGCTTCTACGGCAGTTTTCATGTAGTCTGCGGCCATTTTCTACTGGCCAGTGTCAGAGCCAATAGCTAGCTGCCACGAATAGGCAGGAAGATTCTATTGGCCAGCATGAGAGCCAACAGCTGACTGAGACGAATGTTAACTAGCATGCAAAAAAAAAATAGATAGCTGCATTCATTACAAGTGGGAAAAATTTAAATCTGCATGGCACTTTACTCCAATTGGCTCATTCGCTTGCTTAAACTCAACGTTGATTCTGATTCCGCAGAACTGGGTTGGGTGTGAAAAAGTATTTGTTGTTAACATTCTTTTTTCATTCGGTTTTCCAGTTACGAGTGCTTTTTTTAAAGCTGATCGTTTTGTGTTCATTTTGTTTAGTTCTTTTTCGTAACAGATTTAATGTTTAGTATAGAGCTTAGAAAAGATTTGCAGTGTGAGATAGGCAAGAAGTAAGGCATGTAGCAACTTCAGCACGGCAAAGGGCACTCCTTTAAAAGGCAAGGAAGGGCAAAATATTTTAAGTCAAGTGATAGCGATTGCTGTATGAGTCGTACGATTTTTGAATCAAGCACGGGCAACGCCGGGTCATGCTGCTAGTAGTTAATAATAATAATAATAATAATAATAATAATAACCAAACCCTACTAATTCAAAAAAATTCCTAGAATTTAGTATTTATGGTCACAATCTTAACAACATGAGATATGCAGATATGCTCTTGTTAGATTTTTACGATTTATCAACCTTTTGTAGGATATTTAAAGCCCAAACCTATTTTGTAAGAATGATTTGTTTTCGCAAATTAATATTGCGTTTAAAGTTTATTGAGAATAACAGTATGATGTTCAACTATTTAACCGATATCTGTGGGGAAGAGATGGATGCATGTCTTCGCTAAGTTTATTTGCGTGTGATGGATGATAGGCGATTGACTATAAATCAAATAGCCAATGCTATTAGCATATACCATAAGAGAGTTGGTTGACAATATTCTACACATAAACTTGGCTTGATGAAGGTTTCTTCTCGGTGGGAGCCACATATTCTGAATCCTGATGAAAAGCGAACCAGGCTGATCACATCACGTGGAATATTGGCAGTGTTTGTGGCAGATCCAGACAGTTTCTTCCAAAGTTTCTAAACCCAGGATGAGTGTTAGGTTCATCACATTGAACCAGAGACAATCCACCGCTCCTCATCTCAAAGACGGCCATGATCGTTTCATCTGCAGGGAAGGTGATGGCCTCATTTTTTTTCGAGATGCAAAAAACAATGTGTTTATTGACTTTCTTCACACCATCAAAGTAGAATACTGTGTCAACTTTGAGGCAGTTAGGAAAAGTTATCAAGACGCAATAAAACTGAAGAAAAGGACTCTCTTTCATCAGGACAATGAGATAACACACACGTCCTTGGTTTTAATGGCTGATTTGAGAGTGACCATAGCTTTGAACTAGTAAATAACTTTTCTCCTGATTTTGGCCCCATCTGACTATCATGTGTTTTCTACACCAGGAAATCAGTATCGCACTAATGATGATGTCATATCTGATGTTGATGACATACTGACCAACAGGACAAAAGCTTCTTCACTAATGCGATACAAACACTGCAACACCGATGGAAGAATGTGTGGACCGTAAGGGTGATTATGTTGAAAATAATGTTACATTTGGTCAAATTCTAGGAAAGCATTTTAGTCAGCATTAGAAGCTTTCAACTGACCCGCGTGTGTAATCTGGTTAACTTTTGGATGTAGTTTAACAATTGAATTGAATTTTATTTGTTATCTTAGAACTCGTAAAATTTAGAAACATGTAAAGACTGGAAGAAGTTAAAAGATTGTTAGCTCTGAATATCCACATTTCTCCTATGCGCAATTTTACGTAGACTCTTTTGGGAGCTGCTTATTCGTATTTCTAATTATATATTAGGGGTGGGGAGTGTGACGTATTTTTTTTTACTTTAATCAATCGTCTGATTTTGTTTGTATGTCAAAGATATACTAGTCAAGAGCTGAAAGTCTTGCGTCGCTGCTAGTAAACAGAGAAGCTTTAAAAGCTTGTGGCTCGGCTTCTGGAAGGTCTTGGAAATACTTGTAAAAACTAAGTATTCAGGTTACATCATATAAAAAGGCTGAATTAGATAAATAACTGAAGATTATAGTGTAATGACTCAACATACAAATACACGTCCCTAACAGTCAAGCCAATTAGCTGACCGTTAACGCTTACATGAGCATGGGCGTTGTTTTACATTCGTCTTGGAAGGCACACACGTATTTTTCCGGGCATTTTTTAGGAAAAAAATTGCGTCTTGTAAACTGGAAAATACAGTAATTAATTTTTTTTTCAAGAAAATGCTGTAAATATTTTACCAATATTAATTTGAAATTAATGATTTTTAATACCTCGTCTAATATTGTAAATGTGAATCATATCGGAGATTCGGGATCTGTAAATATCTAAAAAAAACTGTGATTTTCCCTAACATCTTAATTAAAAACAAAAGGACTTTAATAGTTGAAGAATTTCCCTAGCAAATTAATGAATATCTGAATTAAGGTATACTGAATTTTGAAAAAATGGTATCCCAGTGCAAAGATTCTTAAAAATTATGGAAACAAATATGCATCATTTATATCCACCCAAAAAGTGATTGTGTTTAACATTAACATATAACAACGAAAGGAATGCTTAGAGGACATATCCATTACAGATAATTGCTTATAAATAAAAATAAATAGTATTTCAAGTCGAGCACATAAGTTGGTGTAGCATGACGTTATGTGTAAAGTTTAAGTGGAAAGAGACGATACCAATTAGAATGCATTAATATTATATTTTCTTTCTTTCTTTTTTTTTTGTCTATATCCTGGTATTCTAAAGAATACCAGGATGTGGCCAACGGAATCATGGCTAGTACACTGGCATTCACGTTGTTCTTGAAAGTACTGGAACAAAAAAGAAACATGATCTTCGGATAGTTTATCTACAATTTATATATATAAAATAAAAACACTATACAAATACATACATGCAACAAACTATTTCTTATTTAACAGTTAAAATATTTAATCCTTGAAAATGTATAAATGTATAGCCGAAAGCGCTCGAATAAAACGAACATTCGGACAGTTTTGATATAATTTATCATCTGAGAAAAAATTATTAGATCACATGAAAAATTGTATAAAAAACTAAATAAAAGTACCTTGTCTGTCGTATTCAATGAAATGTCCATGAAATTTATCTATCTATCTATCTATCTATATATATATATATATATATATATATATATATATATATATGTCTAGCCTCATTGATGTGCTGTGATACAGTAAAATAGTCTATCTGCGGATGACAATATATATACGCCCCCCGAAAAAATAAATTTCAGTCGAGCACTTTAGTGAGAAAGCGCGAATTTGTAAACAGTAACTGTTACTGCTGATAATGCAAGGCTCTTCCATAAATCGAGCAGTCTGAGTCACTGGCGTGTTTATTGAAAATAAATAAGTAAAGTTCACCTTCCTATCTGCCGAGAGCCGATAGCGTAGGGGAAAAAACTTCGACTGATGCCACACTGATTCTACACAGCGAAACAGTCTGTCGATATATATATATATATATATATATATATATATATATATTAGTGGTAAATATACACATACATATGCAAAATATATAAATATATATACATAGGTGCATGCACATACATGTATATTTTTAATAAATAATTCCAAGAGGATAGAATCCAGGTAGAACTCAATGTCCAGGACAGAGTAAGGATATGATAAAAAGGCTTAAACACTAATACTCCATGGTCATAATTTATTCCATTGGAATCGTAAATACGATCTAATTCATCAGACCTAAAAATTCAAAAAAAGCTTTTTGAATTTGTAGGTCTGATGATTTGGATCGTATTTACGATTCCAATGGAATAAATTATGACCATGGAATATTAGTGTTTAAGCCTTTTTATATACATATATATCGTGGTCACTGAAAGATTGAATGATATCAAGCCAAAATAACTTTTACAAACACATGTGTATCTTGTAGTTGTATAGTTTGGACCATTTGAATTTTGTATGAAAACATTTTTAAATCCAATGTCAGAATCTTCTGTAGCGATGTTCTGACGATGCCTATTTAAGCAGAGCGACGATGACTAGAAGCTGATGGATCCTCAAAGACACTCTGCCGTACAGCTTCCATCGCCGCATCAATACGCACAGTGCGCTTAGGACATTTTCACCGACTGATCCAGTTCTTTCAAACTGGGCAATTAGGTTCCGAATCATGTCGCCGGTATTTTCTCTGAGTTTGAATAATTCATCTTTCATTGGAATAGAAAAACTCAATCAGTTTTACTCGTTGCTAGACATCATACGTCAACATTTTAATCTTCAAGTGATGCTCTATAACATACAGAAAAAGAAAAATAACACACACGCACACACACACATATATATATATATATATATATATATATATATATATATATATATATATATATATATATAATTTAATGAAAAACAGACCACTTTAAGGTACCATTACAATAATTTATTTCACCAAAATCCTTTTTAAAGGATTTCGGATCATCAGGTAACACTTCCAACAATGAAATGAGAGGAAAAATGTAATTAGAAATTGATGGGTAGTGTAATTTTTGTAATTAAACAGGGAGGGTGAAGGTGGCGGTTAAAGAGACAATACAATACAATTCGGTTTACCAAGTTCTTCATAACTTGAATATATATATATATATATATATATATATATATATATATATATATATATATAGTTAACTAAGTCTACTCTACTTATTGCATTGAGCACTTTATTTAGTTATTTTGCCAACTCGTATCGGTTTTTTTTTCTTTGGGCTTTGAACTTGCATGCTAGACGATTATTTTCGGCTAACGTACATGTTCTTGGTTCTTTCTTTTTTATACTTTTTTTCCTTTGGTATTGGTTTGATTATTTGCAAATCAAGACACCGAAGATTTTCCAAACGAGTATAATTTCTTATACTTATAAGATTACTACTACTACTAGTATATATATATATATATATATATATATATATATATATATATATATATATATATATATATATGGCACCTTTAGACAGTGCCTGAAAACCAGATCACAGGTTGACCCAAGCCTTGTGAGTGAAATTGGGTAGACGGAATACTTGGGGCACTCTCGATAGCTGTGCTAGCACGAAGTCACAAGTCATCTTGATCGAGGGTTTGAGTGTGCTGACCTTGTTCAAACTGTTGATCACGCTAAATAACACGCTCTCTCCCAGAAACGGTAATTAAGTTCTGCTTAGCATAGTTGCAGCATATACCACCGGTGGGCTCTGTGGGTGTTGAACAAACACAAATGTGCCCCTGAGCAAGCGCCTGAATTAGGGATTGGCTAGACGCCCTAATAGACTGGTTTCTTCGAATACGAGCGGCCATTATATATATATATATATATATATATATATATATATATATATATATATATATATATATATATATATATATATATATATATCTGTGTGCGTGATCCGATTTCTCTGGTTGGAAAATGTGTCAGGGGCTAGAATTCATCGGAGTCTTTTAGCACAATACGGCACAGTGCACTCCTGCATAAAGTTATTATGATTGGATCGAGAAGTTTAAAAGTGGCCGGACAACCGTGACGCACAAGTAAGGAGCAGAGCGCCCATGAACCTCAACCAATGATGAGAAAATTCTGCATGTTCAAGAGATAGTAATGGCGACGCGACGAGTTATCATCAGTGAGGTAGCATGTTCTCTGTTCCCTTTAGTAACTCAGCTCTGCTGTGGTCAGGTATTGTACTCACAACATTTTGGGTCAAGTAATCTTTAAATTACATTAACCAACGCTTTATCTATTGGACCATTTGTCTTTGGGAATAAAACTCTTAGTTGAAGTAATCCAAAAATTTACTTGACCCAAAGTGTTCCGAGTTCAATATCTGGCCATGACAGAAGGACGAAAAACTTGGAGAGTGAAGTTACTAACGGGAATTAACTGAAATTATGTATTCAAAAAAAAAAAAAGGGCGTGAAACGTGGAATTAAAAGAATCAACCTTCGTGGACTAAATAAAGTAATCGTTTCGAAATCGCAACGTATATATCTGAAAAAGGCCGGGTCGTAAAACATTGTGAATAGGACAATAAAGATAAGTACAATATTCCGAACGATTAGTTTAAATAAAAATATCGGAGTAAATTTATTGAATTAAATTATGACATATACCACGCGTCACGACCTTCTTAAATGATTTTCATTAATTTCAGAATATATATATATATATATTACACTTGCTTCTATTTTATGTTTTTAACGGTAAACTAAGCTAAAATTTAACATAGCTTTTTAAAAATACATATTAAAAATTGAAACCAAATTATTCATATAAATAATTTTTTATCATCAATATATTTGTTGGTATGAATGATAATATAATAGAAAAAAATTACCAAATTAACTTTATATCATAAATAATAGACTTTTTAAATAAATTTCACAATATAAAAACAAAATCGAAAAAAAAAGTTACGGGAAGAAAATTTTGTTAAAATGTAAACAGAAAACATTATTAAAATTAACTTTCTTCGGGGAGACTTTATAACATCTGAAATAAAACTAGTGAAAATTGGATTAATAAAATATATCTTTAAATCAGGTTAAAATACTACATTTCGGTATAAGATGTATGATAAAAAATTAACATACATTTTCATTTGTTATAAAGAGATTCCACAAAAAATAAATAAATTTGATCGTTAGTATATTTGCTCTTCTGAATAAAATTTCTCATAGAAGAATATTAAATTAAATTTTAAGCGAAAAATGTAAAATTAACTTCCAAGTAAGAAGAGCAGGTCTCCTAAATTAAATCCTGAGTGAATTTCGCATAAAAATGCTTGTTTTTGCAATGAAAATAATATAGCATGGCCGAAGTAAATAAAGTAAATAAATCTTATACTTACTTCAATTAAATAAGTTAAAGTTATTCCAAATGTAAAAAGCAAAAATCTCTTAAGACGACTACAAATGTAAACTATAGCAAATCCAAAAGCAAACTAAAACAAACTTTGCCCCCAGTGGAACGACGAGGTCTGAGATAGGCCTCTAGTTATGAGCGAGAGATGCACGATGACATGGTCTTAAATATAGATCGCCACGTGTTCAACAGGCCTATATATAACGAGAATGATAATGGACAGCACCCATTGAAAAGAGATTCCCCCAAACCAGTACTACACTCGAAAAAAATGATTGCTTTTTGTCTGGTGGCATATGAAGTGTATCGACTATCACGATGTGCTAATACAAAATGAAAAGTTAATGTGGAGAAGTATTGTCGATTGCGCAAATGTTTGGAGATAAAAGCGCCCGTCATTGGTTACTCGTAAAGGCGTGTTGCTCTTACAGGATAATAGACGACCACATATTGCCCGACTCATTTAGGAAATGATTATGTCATTAATATGGCGATTTTGCCCCATTGTTCATAATGATAGTAAGTGCTTCTTTGCATCTAAAATCTGAAGAATTTTACGCCTGAGGCATCAACAATTTGCTAAATAGATTGGATTATGATATCGATAAGGAGAGGAAATCTTATCTTGATTAAATATATCAACAAATACCAAAGAAGTATTTGTTTCTTTTCCATTTTCAAATGCTTCAGGTCTTGCATTATATATATATATATATATATATGCGATATCTATCTATCTATCTATCTATCTATTTATCTATCTATCTATATATATATATATATATATATGTATGTGTGTGTGTGTGTGTGTGTGTGTGTGTGTGTGCGTGTGTTTTATATTTTCTTTGTTTTTATTCTTTTTCTCACTTTATTTCTTCATTCCTTTCAATACCAAAGAAGCGTTTGTTTCGTTTTCATATTCAGCTGCGTCAGATTTTCATATATATATATATATATATATATATATATATATATATATATATATATATATATATATATATATATATATATATATATATATATATATATGGGGGGTGTACATATATATATATATTTTTTTTTCTTCCTTTCTTTATTGCTTTCTTTCATTACTTTTTCTTGCGATTCTCCTTCATTTATTTCTTTCATCCGTTCATTCATTATTTCTCTCATTCATTCATTCATTCATTGTTTTATCCTTCCTTCCTTTCTTCTATTTGTATCGCTAATAGTATAGATTTCTGTCTTTCTTACACTCACTTTCACTTTTCACGTGAACCTATATGGACGAAATGTACACACACAGACATATTCATTGGGACAATCGTATTTTCCCACGATGGTAGTGAAGAACTCTCAAGAATGGTTTCTTGGTGCCAGCTATTTGTAATTTTATGTCTGTTTGAGTAGCCATCCTAGGGAATTGGAAAATGGAGTCGGTGATAATCGTTAATATGTATTTGTGCGCATGTGCGAGTTTCTCTAATGTTTATGAATACTACATTCGTCACCTCAAACGTACTGTTATTTCCCAAATATTCCACTGGGACCAATGCGCGGGAATTATGAGCAGGACAATTCCCATCAGGCGTCTAGCCGCAGAAACTGCTCCAGTCGGAATGATATTCTGATTAGCAGAAACACTACTTTACGAAGTCTGCCTCGATATCTCTCCGGATACTGTTAAAAACTGATTTCTTCGGTAAGGTTCGAACTCACATAATCATAACTCGCTAAACGAGTTTTTCAGCCTTTGCCCTGAGTTAAAAGTCTTCAGCCCTTTTCAGTACGATATCCAAATCGTATAATTTACACATTTTCTTGAACCAAAGATATTCAAATCGTATAATTTACACATTTTCTTGAACCAAAGATATCCAAATCGTATAATTTACACATTTTCTTGAACCAAAGATATCCATATCGTATAATTTACACATTTTCTTGAACCAAAGATATTCAAATCGTATAATTTACACATTTTCTTGAACCAAAGATATTCAAATCGTATAATTTACACATTTTCTTCAACCAAAGATATCCAAATCGTATAATTTACACATTTTCTTCAACCAAATATATTCAAATCGTATAATTTACACATTTTCTTCAACCAAAGAAATACGTCTTATAAACGAATGAATGAATTTTAAATGAATAAATAACTGGATTTATTTTTCACAATCAATATTTGATTCAAAGCAAAAGAAATATATTGAGATTATAACGATACAATGGCTTTTATTTTCATTATTTACATTATTCGGACTACCGTCCTCATCTTTGCCACCATATTTATTACAACGTTTCGGCCGTTGTACGCTCCGGCCTTCTTCAGCTGGTCGGAATGTCGAACTGAACCCTTTATTTCGCTCACTGGGTAGACTGTTTTAGTTCCACGTGCCATGTTTAATGGATGTCAGTTATCAGTTATCAGTTATCTCATGTTAATTTCCCTCTGAAAGTTCTCCACTGCCTTAACCGGGTATTGAACTCACAATCTTTGGGTCATGTCGCTGGATCTAACTAACGCCTTTATCAACTGTGCCATGTGTCCTAGAACTGTCTACGCCAGTGAGCGAAATAAAGGATTTATTCCGACCTTCCAACCACCTGAAGAAGGCCGGAGCGTACAACGGCCGAAACGTTGTAATAAATATGGCGAAAGAGATGAGGACAATAATCCCAATAATGTACATAATACCTAATCTCAGAAATATAGATAGGCTTTTATTTTGCTCTGAAAGATGTTATGAAAATTAATGACAATGTTTTAAAATCATGTAAATGAAGTTTTAACTTATTACTATTATTTTGTTTTTTAATAATCTTTTTTTATGTCAACGATCTATCGTTGTCACTCTCGTAATGCTCGATGTAGTAGAGACTTTGTAATCGCAGATACAACTAAATAACGCCGTTGAACAATACTGGTGTCAGACGCCTTCGAGTAACACTCGTACTAATAGTACTTGCTCGATAGTACTCGCTCGAATAGTAATCCCTATAGAGAATAGTGTAGAGAAGAGAATAGCGATCCGTATAGTAATAGAGGATAGAGTAGAAATGTTGATCCGAATAGTAATAGAGGATAGACTAAAAATGGAGATCAATTGCCTTGTGATAGATTTGGAGAGCAGAATAATATATTTTGACTATATCAGTATAGTATGGCGTCCATCAAGCTCGAGAAAACATGGATCTGCGTCCAAAGAGTTATATCTAGACAGCTTTATTTTTTATGTTAGATTAGCAGTTGCCCATGCAGCATGCCTCGACTATCTACGTCACCGATGTTGTCAAGGGAAAGGCAGGGGAGAATAGAGTTTAACAACAGCGTCGTCGTTTTGTCAGAACGATACTGAATATGACATCGGACTGTCTTAAGGACACCGGTTTTTTATTTCAATTCAGATTTGTCCTTCTCCTAGTCTGGTTGTCAACCATGGCTATAAAACTCATTTTCTACTAATGTTTATCCATAGATTTTTTTTCAATTTAGAGTTTTCTTTTCCATGGCCAGTTGCTACCCAAAGGTATAGAACCTATTTACTCATAGCTAGGGTGGGGGGGGGGGTTGGAGAAGACATGGATCCCAAGTGTATTAGCAAGTAAGTGAAATTTAATAAACTCGACTGGATTTCGAACTCGGCACAACCGATTCCTCAATCAGAACCACAATCCCTTTCTCAATATAATTCCTAATCCAATGGTCACTCTTTATCCTTGTTTTCACTGTTCTAAGGTCATACCCTAAAGATAATCAACATATAAGCTTTACTTGATAATAGTCCCGAAATGAAATAGCAATATTGGTGGTTTAGTGGGATGCTTACCAAATTTTAACTGAGGTTGTCATACGTTTATTAAGTTTGAAAAATAAGCCTTATTGAGATGATTAATTAATGACAAAGTTGTATTATTTTTTTTTTTTTTAAACTTTTAAATTATATTTTGTAGGTATGCTTGCTTATAGAGTATAACTAATTTCAATTAGTTCCTCTGTTTTGCTTCCATTTTATCACTTTTGCTATTATCCATCCCACATTGTAATAATAGAAGAACGATCTAGCGGTGAACCGATTTTCTATAGACTTTCATTTTAGTCTGTTATATTCTCTTTTAATTATAGTAGCATTTTTTAAATCGAAATTACGACCAGTCTCATTACGGTGAGCAACTAATGCATTGAGCGTGTTGTTTTGTAAAAGATCCCTATTGTGTTCATATAAATATTTTATTTAAATTCCTTGAGGTTTATCCCATGTATTCTTTGTGGCAATTATTACAGGTGATAGAGTAAATTCATTTTAGCAGACTTTTGTTTTACGTTGAATATGGAATAATTAGATTATCGGAGGATGTCAGTTATCAGTTATCTCCTGTTAATTCCCCTCTCCAAGTTCTCAACTGCCTTAATCGGGTATTGAACTCACACTCTTTGGATCTTTTCACTGGATTTAACCAACCACTTTATCCACTGTGCAATGTGTCCTTGAGGACATCTGTGTATATGTGTTGGTTAGATCCAGTGAGAGGACCCAACTGACATCCATTAAACATCGCACGTGAAACTAGAACAGTCTACTCCAGTGAGCGAAATAAATGGTTCAATTCGACATTCCAACTACCTGAAGAAGGCCGGAGCGTACAACGGCCGAAACGTTGTAATAAATGTGGCGACAAAGATGAGGACAATAGTCGAAATAATGTAAATAGTGTACATAATACCTCATCTCAGAAATATAGACAGAATGTCTTTTGCAAAATCAAATTATGACCAGTTGTGTTCCTGCATATTTTGAGCAAGTTTAAAGAGATGTCCCAACGTATTATATTTCTTAGAAGAAAACATTCGGCATTTATTGTCCAAGCTGCTAGTATCAAGCTTTTCTTCACTCACTGGTCATTCGGCTTGGATGGAAGTGTAACATCTGTTCTCCCTAATTCTAAAGCTAACGGTAATATTAACCGTTTCCTTATAAGGAAACACTCGACATTCATTGTCTGAGTAGGCAGTCTTACTGTACGTTTGAATGTATCAAATCTGTCTCTTCAAATAATTTTTCAGGAAAATATTTCTCATGTCCATTAACTGTTATTGCTCTTTCTAGTACTGATAGCTTTTTTTTTTTCCTAACCATTTGTTCGAAGTAGGAAATAAAGTCAACTTTTCGATTATGTCCTTATTTTCTTTTCGTGTTAGATGTAAGATCAATTTTAGTTCTTGCTGTTGAAAATCCCATGTTTGTCTTACTTGCTACGATACTTTATTTCTGATTCTGGAGCACCTGTCTACGAGTTTCGAAGAAGAACGGTCCACGCTAAGAACATCCATTCGATCGAAACCATTTTAAATTGTTGATCTGAGAAAGCAGTTCTGTACAACAGACAGTTTAGATATTTCTAAATGAGTTTGGTGGTAGACATTGAATTTTTATGAAAGTCTCGATCTGACTTGTCTATTTAAGAATATGATCCGAGTTTTTAGTTTATTGTTTTGTTTTTGTAACTATTTGCGACGTTGGACGAAAGTAGCACTATCATTGAGTATTCTATTGTTTCAATCCTCATCCCCTGTACTAAATTTCTCATAACTGATTCGTACACCGAGGTATTTAAAGAGTTTAGTATTTACTAATTCTACATCCTGAATTTCTAAGATGGATTCGATGTATGTGACATCACTGCTTCCCTTCCATTTTCAGCCTCATGGTCTTGTTTCCGGTCAAACAGCATAACAGTCTGCATCAGTGATTCCCAAACGGTGCGGTGCGCGCCATGGGTGCGGCGGAAGAGGATAGCAGATAAGTCGGAAGGGGATAGGAGGAACGGCGGAAGAGGATACCAGGAGCGGTGGAAGAGGATAGCAGAAGAGTCGGAAGGGGATAGCAGGAGCGGCGGAAGAGGATAGCAGATGAGTCGGAAGGGGATAGCAGGAGCGGCGAGAGAGGATAGCAGGAGCGGTGGAAGAGGATAGCAGGTGAGGCAGAAGAGGATAGAAGGTGAGTGAGGCGAGGATAGAAGGTGAGGCGGAAGAGGATCGCAGGTAAGGTGGAAGAGGATAGCAGGTGAGTCAGAAGAGGACAGAAGGTGTGGCGGAAGAGGATATCAGGTGAGGCAGAAGAGGGTAGCAGGTGTCGGAAGAGTATAGCAGGTGAGTCTGAAGAGGATAGGAGGCGTGGCGGAAAGCAGGTGAGGTGGAGGAGGATAGAAGGTGAGTCAGAAGAGGATAGCAGGTGAGTTGGAAGAGGATAACAGGCGAGCCGGAAGAGGATAGCAGGAACGACGGAAGAGGATAGCAGGTGAAGCAAAAGGGGATAGGAGGTGTGTCGGAAGAGGATATCAGGTGAGGTGGAAGAGGATATCAGGTGAGGTGGAAGAGGATATCAGGTGAGACTGAAGAGGGTAGCAGGTATCGGAAGAGTATAGCAGGTGAGTCTGAAGAGGATAGGATGCGTGGCGGAAAGCAGGCGAGGTGGAAGAGGATTGCACATGAGGCAGAAGAGGATAGCAGGTGCGGCGGAAGAAGATAGCAGGTGAGGTAGAATGATTTAAAGACAATCAACGATTTAGAAACAGTTCCAAAAAATTAATATGCCAAAAATAAACATGATTTCAAAATTTAAAATGTTATTATGGATTACTTGTTACTGCTTACATGAGTCCCAATATAAACAGATAAAAATAATTATTGACCGATTTTATCATTGTGATATTTTTGCATTTTTATCAAGTATTAAGAATATAGTAACTTGGTCCGCAAATTAGAGGAGAGAGTTATCAATGATAATGTTCTGACTTCGAATCTGCGGTTATCTCCCTTTAACACTATCTCTTTTTTTTTTTTTTTTAAATGTAATTTTCATCACATAAAATTTCGTGAGGAACGAGCAAATTTTCATTCCGAAAATGAGGCTAGGAGAAAAAAAAACTTTGGGAACCACTTTCCTAACGGATCAGACATCGATGAAATTGCATTATTTGTTACAATTGTCATGTAACTTGAATAAATTTTATATAGAAATAAGCAAATCACAATTTTTGTATTTCTACTCATTTTTTCTTATATGTGTATTACTTCCCCGACAGAAACTTTCGTCGGACTGTCTGCCTTCCGCATCTTTGAACGTCAGTTTAACGGATGTCTGGTATCCTCTCTTTCTTTTTGCAGTAAGGAAAAGTGTCTAAACCAGCTGACAGTTGGCAAAATAGCTTCTTTTTTTAGGAGGTTCCTGCTCTTACACTAAAATATATTTCCTGCATAATCAGACAAATAAAATTATGGGTTTCTAGTTGCTAGAAAAAAAAACACGTAAAGAAATGACGAAGGGAACATTGACACAACAGATAAAAGAAACTGTTTTAGATTTCGCGCCAAGACGAGTTATCAAAATGGCGGACAAATAGTAAAACATTCACAAATAAAATATTAGTTTTGAAAAATTTAATAGCACCATCTTCGGAACAGTGTTAATGCTATGTGGGACATTTTGATCGTAGGATTCCGGTAGGATTGGCATATGGAAAAAGATTTAATCTGTGTCCGGTTGTGGATTATTGCCGATTATTTAAATTAATTCCAAGAAAGCTCATATATTTCATTTTGTAATAGATATAAACCCGTGATACTCAAAATCGAAGGGAATATATTACACTATCAAAATAAGGACACTGCTGGTGAGCAAAACATGAATTTCCGATTGACCTATTGCTCTAAACCCCAGTCATGGAGAAAAACAACTTGGTCCACCTTAAACAACTACATTGACCAGCTATGTTATGCTTGAGGATGCTTCCCAAAAGATCTTCCGACCTTGATTCTGGACCGTGATGGTTGATGTGACAGATTCTTGAATATCCGAGGTAGCTCTTCTGATACAAAACAGGGTGTTTCAGAAGAAATGCTATCATCTGACAGGTAAATATCTGAGTAATTACATAGTCTAGGTAAATGAAACTAAACAGGCTCATTATTGAGCAAAATAAGATTTATCCATCAAAATTTGAATAATAAATGCAAAGGTAAGGGAATTTCTTAAACGATTTCACAAGTTTTCAATATCCGTATCCCCCTGTGGCAGAACACCCATCCAGTCGGTAGTCCAGCTCTTACCAAACACGCTGCAGTCTAGGGTTAGAGTCGTCATTGCTGCCGTGATTCTCTTGAGTTCCTCTAGGTTTCTCTTCAAACTCGCCTTCAGGTTTGCCTTGCATATTGCGCTTTTCCTGTCATCTGTCGCCGTTGATATCTGAACGAGCTGCAGCTTTTTGCCTGTCAATGCGCAAGCGTTTACTTGCGACACGCCAAACTGTCGTTGGAGGAATCAGGGTTTCCAAACACCACCTTCTTCTGGATTTCCTGGGCCTTCGTAGAAATACTTCCGGAACCCGCTCGACCATCACTTCCGATACCGATGATCATCCAGATACTTTTGCCCTACAGAGACATACTTCCGCTTAGAACTTTATGTCCAAATATACATTGCAAATTGTGTATTTTGAGCAAATTCTCTCATAAATGTACGTAGCACAGTCTTGTACGACAGTGTTTTAGAATAATCTTACACACAAAACGCCTATTCCTTTCCAGTGAATGTTAGTTCTACACCTGAAATGATAAAAAAGCATAAAATATCAAACGTCGAATTTTTATTTGTTTCTACAGATATTTCTCAAATTCAAGATCATTTGAATGAGAATTGGTCAAGTTATTAGATTACGAAACGCTGTATTTTCGTTTTTACAGACCCGAAGACATATGTCATATAGATGCCTGAAAACTTTCAGAATTCAGTATATTATTAATATTATCATTATATAACAATTGGTATGAAAAGTATTTTCGTATTTTAGAGATGTTTATTTTAAAGATTATTTCCTGTGAACAGTAAAGACTGTTTACAACACCACTATATTATAAATTAAAACAACAAAAAAAACACAATTACTATAAAACAAAATAATACGCTAAAACTTGAAGGAGCAATATACGTGATCACCTGTAATAATTGCCACAAGGAATACATAGAATAAACCTCAAGGAACTTAAATAAACGATTATATGAACATAAAAGGGATCTTTTGCAAAACAACACACTAAATGCATTAACTGATCACCGTAATGAGACAGACCATAATTTTGATTTAAAAATTCAACACTAATTAAGAGAGAAACAATGTACTAAGAGCATGTTTAAAAAGTGCTTTAATCGCTAGATCATCCACTTTAAATTTGCTTCCAGTTCACAGAGCGCCGGGATGTTTGTTTAAAATAAAGATCTTAAACTAATGTTTTATAGTTGAGTCACTCTACACGAAAATAAAAAAATAGACGTCTAGTTTAACATATAAAATTCGCTGTGTTTACATTTAATAGCATAACCATATATAATTTATATATAAGATTTTATATATAAAGAATAATTTCGATAGAAAGAAAAAATGTATTCCAAACTGGAATAAAAGGTTTTGTGGTGCATTTCGTGCGTTAGGATTTTATCGGACTGGGTTTGTTTACACTGGTGTGACTACACATGCGGATGAGCAAAAGACGCTGGGAGGTTCAAAATTTAAAAATAATTTTTTTTTCCTTTTTTTTTTGCTATCTAGCCAAATTCATCTATATTCTTTTTCTCTTCATCATCTCTGTTATTAAATAGCCCACATTGTGATAAGAGAAATCTGCCAAAGATGGGGAAAAGTTGTAAGCTGAAGGTAAATTTATTGTGGACTAGCAGCATGGCCCGGCGTTGCCCGTGCTTGATTAAAAAATCCTACGACTCATACAGCAGTCGCTATCACTTGACTTAAAATATTTTTTCCCTTCCTTGGCTTTAAAGGGGTGCCCTCTCACACTGCGAATTTCTTCTAAGCTCTATACTAAACATTAAATCTGTTACGAAAAAAGAACTAAACAAAATGAACACAAAACGATCAGCTTTAAAAAAAGGACTCGTAACTGGAAAAACCGAATGAAAAAAGAATGTTAACAACAAATACTTTTTCACACCCAACCCAGTTCTGCGGAATCAGAATCAACGTTGAGTTTAAGCAAGCGAATGAGCCAATTGGAATAAAGTGCCATGCAGATTTAAATTTTTCCCACTTGTGACGAATGCAGCTATCGATTTTTTTTGCATGCTAGCATGCTAGTTAACATTCGTGTCAGTCAGCTGTTGGCTCTCACGCTGGCCAATAGAATGTTATAGTTTCAAAAACCTTGCTGATGACACTGAGGAGATTGATGGATCTATACCGAGATGGGGATGAGCACTCCCTTGCGTTCTTGAAAACCAGGGATAAACTTAACACTTTTTACCGACATAGGAAGGATTTTTCCTTCAAGAAGCGGTTAAATAAATTCACTAAGATCGAGAAGAGTTCCATGATGACATGCTTAAAGCTAATTTTGTTTGAGACAGTAGCTTTTTAAAGGTAAAGCATTTGGATAAATCTTGAGGCTTCTCGGTGAGTGATAAAAATACTACTGAGATTTTGCTCACTGAGACGGGAGAAGTCGATAAGTGGATGCCCAATGTCTTTTAAAGTTGAGGTGGATACATAGATTGAGACGAAGATTTTCACCTTATCTGTCGAGGAAGATATAGCCTCAGGGCCATTTCTGATGACGGGTACAGTCGCTTTGTCTCTGATCATAATCTGGTTGGTGATCTTCGGGATCCAATTTATTTATTTTAAACCATGGCCTGGAAAGCTTGTGTAGACACTTTGCATTTACCAGAACTTTCTTGAAACGATTCTGAATTCAAAAGACAAAATACACTGCTCCTTGTAATAGACATTGAAGTAGTTGTTACGGTGAGATATGACTGCAGCGCATGCGGAATAAACCAGAGTTGGCTGTTTCTTTTTTTGTTGGAATGTGGACTTCCTTTCTGGAATGGAGCGTTTTACCGCTCCATTCCAGAAAGGATCTATTCTGGGACAAGGGTAGCAGTTTTGAAGGCAGTATGCTTGAAGAACTTTGGGAGAGGAGGTTTCGCCATGTAAGATCTAAAGCTGTATTAATCTGCCTTTGTGTAGCGAAAAACTCGTTCTATGAAACGGAAAATCAACGGGATACCTTTGGCTTGGCATCAATTTGGACACTGACTAAGGGATGGTCTGACGTGCACATGGTGGTAAAGCTTTTACTAAGTATATTTCATGGCAGTATGTGAGAAAAAGGTCGAGAATGTTCAGCTGATGCCCCGTCACATCAGGGACGCGGTTAAGTTCTTCGATAATTTTACAGTCGAACATTTGATCGCTTGTATTTTTCCAATAATTTTGCCCAAAGACCAAATATTAGATTGTGACATATATTCGTTCGTTTTTTTTCTGATGTTCTTCGAATTATCTCGAAGAATAATCATTCGTAGCATTTTTGCATCTGAGTAACTCTGTTGATCCTGTAACATATTTAACGTTATTGAAATTTTATTTCAAACTAAATACTCCTTCGAGAGAGAATGCCAAGTAGACAAGAATGAACATTTTTGACATCTTAAACTCTGTTTTGAAATCATGGCCACAAAACTGCTGGAGACATTTGTGCTGTGTATGGAGATGACTTCGTTACCATCAGAATGGCACAGAATGTTTTTCCCGTTTCAAGGAGAGGAGGTTCGAACTCAGACTCTCCGTGTACAGGTCGATCTTTTCAGTTTGAAGAGAACCAATTGCACACACTGATTAAAAATGAAGTGAGCCAGACCACTAGGGAATTGGCTCAGAATATGACAGGCTCTCATGATATTGTTTCATCATCATCCCCCAATGTGTAATGTCCAGAAATACAGCGCATGTGTGCCACGTGAATTGACCGAGAGAAACAAACTCCAATGTTTCTCCTTTGCAGCCATTTTACTCGCACAACACCAGACTACTCGTAGGTACAAAGAAAGTCCTCGGTCAAAATTTCTGCTACACTCACTATATTCTAATTTAGCCCTTTCAGACTACCACTTTTGCGGTCGATTTCTAACAATTTGAGGGGTGTTTCCTTCAACAACGATGTGGAGCTTAAAATGTGGCTTGATGAATTTTTCGTGTCAAAACATAGTGATTTTTATCGTCGAGGCATTAAACAGTTACTGGATCGTTGACAGGAGGTTGTAAACAATAAAAGGCAATACCTT
This sequence comes from Acanthosepion pharaonis, assembly GCA_903632075.3. NCBI lineage: Eukaryota > Metazoa > Mollusca > Cephalopoda > Sepiida > Sepiidae > Acanthosepion > Acanthosepion pharaonis. Next base: position 1,634,405 of record CAHIKZ030003526.1, read on the forward strand.
GTTGAATGATTCATCAGAACTGTTAATAAATCATAACTACTAAAATAAATTATAAAAAACGAATTGGTATAACAACGTAATAAAATAAATCTAATCGAATGCCTCTCTGATTTAATTTCACATGCAAAAATAGTGATTTACTATGCGTAGCTTAGATGGGAAATGAGGTTGAAGCTAATGAGCACACAATTAGGATCGAACTCACTACTGAGTTGTGATTGATTTAGAAAATTGTTAAACATTACATTACGTCTAAGTTCCCAAGCAAAAATTTATATCGACGTGAGAACACGAAAAGGAAAATTGTTTATAGAGAAATGTCATCTTTTGGGAGCGGCTGGGAAGTCCATATTTTCCAAGTACAATTTATCCGTTTTGTATTACAATTTTTTACTCTTTGTTTACTTATTATTTTTCTTGAATATTTTACTACCATTTTTCTCTTTTTCCTTTTTTTTCGTGTGCAATTTATTCTTTCTTTCCTTCTTCCTCTTTTTTGTGTGCATTTTCTTCTTTCTTTCCCTTTTTTTGTGTGCAATTTCTCCTTTTCTATCGCATCTTTCTTTTTCCTTCCTTTTTTATTCTCTATCTCTTTTCATTAATTTTCTTCTTTCGTTTCTTTTATTCCTTCACTTTCATTTTTTTCTTTTCTTTCTTTAATAACCTCATGCTGTTTTTCTTGCTTTATTTCTTCATTTTTCCTTCATTTTTCTTTCTCTTTCTCCCTTTCCCTTTCTTCCTACTTTGTTTGGGTTTTCTTTTTCTTTCCTCCGCTAATTTCCTTTCCTTTTCTTCAACTCTCTCCGTTTTTGTTCTTTTTTCTTTTCTCCCCCCCCCCATCTTTTTTAATTCCCCCCGCCTCCACGACACAATTTTCTACTTCTTCTTCCTCCTTCTCCTTTTCTTTCCAACCTCTTCTATTTTATTACTTTTTCTTTCTTTAAACCATTTTCTCTTTAACCTTTTTAATTCCACAGAAATTTCCTAGACAAAATGTTTACAAGTTTAAAGAGTTTCGTTATGGTTTTTGCAAGAAAGAACGCAAAGGAAATGACTGGAATGCTCTTTTGGCTGAAACAGGGAAATTTTTTCTGATACAAATGAAATTCTACAATTTTTCGGAAACCCATTGCCGTTTGACCCTAGAATCTATTGATTGATCAATTCGTTTATTTTTTTTTACGACTGGTCAACCATTTTGTGAGATATTTTAAGCCGAAATACATTTGTCGGATTGTAAAAAAAAAAACTTTAGCGAGTGAATATTGTATTAACAATTTTGCGTAAAAAACAATGATTTTTTCCAAATACATGTCCTAATATTTAACCCATAGCTGTAGAGAAATCACTGAAAGGAACAGACCTCCCGACAACTGGATTGCGTACTCCTAATACATTACATAAACACATATACAAGCATAGACATGAATGTAAAACACGCACATGGTAAGCAAAAATATATACACGCTAACACACAGGCGAATTCCAACACGACGCCGTTTTAAAGGAGAAATATATTGTTGTAACCTATGGAAGGTTACTGAATAGAATAATCAAATGAAGGTTGGTAATGAACGATAATACTTAGGACAAGAACAACACATATAAGATTCGCTAGTCAACTGTTAGAAGTGAGTCAAATGAATTCCACAATGAATCTCTAAGTGCAGGATATCTACCAATCGGCGCCATGCGGTCAGATGTACCACAAGGCCGAATTTCATGTGGGGTATCCGAGCCCGTAGGCTCAACCAAAAATTCCCCGTAGACCCCGCATAAAACGGGGTCGGGTAGCTACTTCCCGAGACGACACTCTGCTCTTCGACATAGTTTCGTCTGGGGATCTTCTCTGCCCAGAGACAGAGAGTTTGACCAGCACAGCTGGAGACGAATATCCAACTGCAGACTAACATACAGTATTTACTACTGTATTCATGTGAATGGTGACATACCCATTATCATCCATAGGTATACTGCAACATATATTAACGTGCGTGCGTGTGTACTTACAGAGATAACTCAAATACGTGTATACACATCTTCCCGAAGGATGTACACACTACTATTACATATGTATGTGTGTGTGCGCGCGCGAGCGTGTTTGTGTACTAAATAGATAATGTTCATATTAGGAAACTTCAGCGGTACCATTATAACAACCATTCATGATCGGGTGTCTGTCAAATCCGTAAACGAGCATGACTGTTGGTGACTTTTTTTTTAATGTAAATCATTTGTCCGTCATGAGACCAACAGCGAATTTTGAAACCACTAAGTGTCATACATACGTTTCCAGAGATTCAGCAAACAAAATGTTCCAACTGCATAGTTTCTTTGTCGATTTCCACATGACCAGAAGCCCGTTGTATCTTCAGGTGACTCGTCAGACTAGATCGACTTCGGCAGACTTTTGTGCACACGAGAAATGAATTGCAATATTATAGGCCCTGTTCTGACGTCTTCAATCTCTTTCCTACCGCTGTAAATGTGCAACCCTTTGTTTTTTCTATAAATACTTTCATGGTGATTGTTCAGATGAGATCTTGTCTATAGGTCTATTTAAGACTTCATAGAGATTCTGAGGTATTATGTTGGATGTAGTAAGAAAGATAAGAATGCGTGGTTTTTGGGTAAGGAATATTGTGGTATGTTTGGGCGAGTAATTGTGGCTAGCTAAGTTTAATTATCAGACAGAAGACCAGTCCCCGCCCCCAAGCCGCCCCCCCGTATTAGCCATTTTAGCATTGTATCACATTTCTGTATATTTTATAGATTAAATATCGTTCATCGCTATGGTTCCTACACTCTTCGAATTTAAGGGCAGTAGCAGGCAGGCGACGAGATTTCATAAATTTACACTCGATTTGGCGAGATGTAACCGTAAATTCTATACCAACAGTTTATTTTCTCGCAATTTTCGATTGTGGAACTAGATTCCGGCTTCACTATTTCTAATTTGCAAAAATGTTAATGCAGTGTCAATCGCTATCTGCTGCCCTCCTGATTTCTTGTTATATTGGAACAAAGTGTCACTGCCGACACAGATCACCCGAGAGCAAACACAGGCAATCCCACGTGACCGTAAAGAAAATGTATATATGGGAATTAGCGTGGTGTCTAAGTGATCACTCTCCGGATTACTCCGAAAGTTTGCTTGATAAACTCTCTGCCTCCAAGCAGAAAGCGACCCAGACAAGGCTGTGCCGAAGGGCAGAGTCTCGTTTGAGAGAACTACCCAACCCCGTTTTTACGGGGTCTACGGGGAATATTTGACCGAGCCTACGGGCTTGGATACCCCAATATAATCTAGGCCTCGTGTCGCATCCGGCCGCGTGGGGCTGTCAGTGAATATCTCACTCTCCGGATTACTTCGGAAGTGTGCTTGTCAAACTCTCTGCTTTCGGGAAGAGTGGAACCCAAACGAGGCAGTGACGAAGGGCAGAGTCTCGTCTGGGGTGGTAGACAACTACCCGACCCCGTTTTTAACGTATCTATGGGGAATTTTTGCCCGAATCTACAGGCTCGGATACACCACAATAAACTTGGCCTTGTGCCGTATCCGGCTGCGTGGGGCGGTTAGTGAATATCTCACTATACGGATTACTTTGGAAGTGAGCTTGACAAACTTTCTCCCTCTGAGCAGAGAGGAACCCAGACGAGACTAGGCCGAAGGGCAGAGTCTCGTCTCAGGAGAAGGTTTTGTACGGGGTCTACGGGGAATGTTTGTCCGAGCCTATGAGCTCGGATAACCCACAATAAACTCGGCCTTGTGCCACATTCGACCTCGTGGAGCGGTTAGTGAATATCTCACTATACGGATTACTATTCGGATCACTATTCGGTAGTTACTATTCGAGCGAGAATTATCGAGCAAGTACTATTAGTGCGAATGATATTCGAAGACATCTGACACCAGTATTGTTCAACGGCGTTACTGTAGTTGTATTTGCGATTACAAAGTCTCTACTACAACCAGCATTACGAAAGTAATTCGTTGACATTACAAAAGTGGCAACGAGTGTTCACTGACATCACAAAATTTCTCTTCCTCTGTTCTTTGACATTGTTTCTAAAATCCATTGTATCTTAGTGACTTTATTGCCTTATTTGTGGCGAAATCGTTTAAAATCGAAAAGAAAAAAATGTTGGTTAATAATCTGACAGCATGGTTATGCCAATGAATGTTACAGCCTGTATTGAACAGAAACCCCCACCCCCAACTCTTGGTAGACAAACCGCAACACGTTTGGATTGATATTACTACCTCTACCGGCTACTCTATTTGAACCAGGGTATTTGTATTTTGGAATAATGTGTCGCAATATACACTATACCTACCTATATCATACATCGCCATTTTGTTGTTGGCATTTTCAATTTTACACAGTCCTGTTAAATATTTGCGCCATTTCTTTGGCTTACGCTGTGAGCGGGAACCAACAAGTAGTTCTTCATACAACAGCTGCTTCGAAAGCAGTCGTCACTAAGCCGTACGACATGACCCACCCAATCATGTCGATACGAAGAATGCGATAAACATCGAAGCACGCATTCACCGACTCATGCGTTCTCCGATGCTTATCGCGTTCTCTATCTCCAAGAAATCTGTGTCGGGCGTGTGAATACCTAGAATTCTGTGTCAGAATGATAATTCCAATATTTAAAAAAAATCTAATATTTGCCCAATACAAGACCCAAGAGCCAGTCAAGATAGAGAGTTACTGTGTGCTGTTGGAGGACCATAATAAAAGGTAAGAAACGGAAGTCATAATTATATGCAAGAAAGATTGTTGTAAACAAGTCTCAATGCTGCACACTAGTTTTGACTTCATTCCGTGTTAAGCGGTGAGAATTTTGTTCTCGGCCTTTGGGTTAGGATCAAAGTGCGCTATCTGACCTTCACCTCTTTGCCTTGATTCTGGCTTTGCGTAGTACACGGAAAAAAAAAAAACTTTGAAAGATGCCTAGTTCCAGGGATAGCAACCATATGGCAACACCTTCCTTATTGCACTAAAGAGGCAAAGTTGATAAGATAACAACGCCAGAATGATAATGGTCGCGGGGAATAGACCATTTTTGTCCTGGGATCATGTTTACTCACATGGGTAACCCACGTTAAAGAAGACCGAGTATACTATCCCTCTACCGTGGAAGATGTGACGAATAAACACCGTTTCGATATGGAGAGGTACTGTATGTTTCCTACGTGTATTAACAAAAACAAATATTAACGAGGAAAGAACCGATCCAGAACCAGAAATATAGTATTCGGTCTGATGATATGAATATACCTATATTCATCGAAATAAATTTATTACTGAATTTTAAGCATGTTTCCTAATTAAAAATTCGCTTGAGGATGAAATGGAACTAATGTCTTTAATTTAATTACAAAATTAAATTCGGGGCTTTTAGCTTCCATTTTTGAAACATGGTTAGAACTGTGTAGCGAAAAAAAACTATTTTAAATCAATTAATTATATATATATAAATATATATATATATATATATATATATATATATAATTTTAGCAAATGGCAAATAGAAGGCATATTTTTGTGACGGTTACACACCTGGCCCAGTGTCGGATGGCGCCAACGGTGACGTCGCTCCTCCTGGTCGCTCCTCCTGGGTCCAATGCCGCTCCAACCCTTTGGTCAGATGATCACCAGCCTCGCCTTTCCCGACTCGCTTCCAATACCTGGTCACTAAAAGCAACTATACCGATCTCCGGTCTGTCTACCCACGCTGTGTTTAGATCTTAGACAGACGGGACCAGCAGGGATCGGGGCCGATACAAGTTGAGTCCGACGGGGTGGCAAAACACAAATAAAATAAAAAACTCACGACACCAAACAAAATTGCTGATAAAAAGGGTAACAACCTTTTATATCTTAAAGTCCGTTACATAAAAACAAAAGTGTTCTCATTTCCCGACCCGCTCTGTGGACTATGGCACCAAGCTTCTATCACACAACCTAAAAAATGTCGAATTACCTATATGGTTCAGTTCGACACTGGGGCTAATTTCTATCGAAGTTGATTCTTCTCTCCGACTTGAGTTGTATTTCTTCTTCTTCGTCTGCTTGGGCTGGTAGTTTTCCTGTTTCAACTTGGTGGAAGATTTTTGTTTCAACTTAGCCGCAACTCTCTGTCGTCTGAGGTGGTCTCTTCTCACTGCCGTCCGGAGCTGAACTTTAACTTCTCATCGACTTTCGGCTTGTCTGTAGCTCCAATTCTTCTCAGGCTTTCAGGCAATCTTCTTCTTCATCTACTTGGGCTGGAAGTTCTTCTTGTCTGAGGGTTCTTTTTCTCGCTGCCGTCCGGGGATGAACTGATTTTTTGTCGATTGGGGCCCTGCTTTTTTATTGACGCCGCAACAAACTGGGGTGGGTCTGTCGGCGTCAGGGTTTTCTCGATAATTCCAAAACTGCATTAATTCTGTCTTCTCCATTATCGCTATTGTTTTCGCCCCTACTTCCTCGCATTACCTTTGGTGGGGCGGCGCGCATCCATCTCTCTTAGTCTCTCGTATGTCAGGTGACCGCTTTTCAACCAATCGTTCCTGATCGAGCATTTCTTTCCCTTTTCTTCCGCAAGTCACGTGATCGTATTCGACCAATTGTTATTGGTCGAACATTTCTTTCCTTTTTCTTCCGCAGGTCACGTGATCGTATTCGACCAATTGTTATTGATCGAACATCCTCTCCCCTCTGTTTGCGGGCGTGGTTACATCGTTCTTGTTTAAAAAAACAAAAAATTTTTCCCTTTTTGCACGTACGCAAAATGACAATCTTTGGCTTTCTCTCACCTGAACTTTGTCAAACAGCCCGCTGCTAATTAGTCTTGACTTTAGAAAGGATCTTTTCCGCCTTCTTGGCGCCCTGTGAGCCAAAGCAATTGTCCCTCTTTTTACCTCTTTGTTTTTCCTGATAGTCGAAAATCTTAATTGTCTACATTGAAATGTCTCTACTTTATTAACGTGGGTGTCCAATTCTTAACAGGTCAAGATCTGTATATCGTTCCACCGGTAACTCCCTCAACCCAAAAAACACTTTTCTCTGATTAAAAAATTTCATTTCTATTGTTCTAAACCAAATTGATAAGGAGTCTCTCCACGCAAAAGTCGGTCAGATGCTTTGACGATATCTGGTCTACATCAGCGGCCCGTTTTGATATCATGTCTTTTTTTCCTTTTCTTTCTTCTTATTATTTATAATTCTATTCTTCCAATTGTCTTTCGAAAATCGGCCAAGACGCTGACCTAAATCTCTTTCTGACTCCTATCTCCACCCTCAATTGGGTCATGCGTCATACATTTCTCTCTTCTTTCTTTTTCTTCCTTCCTTTTTTCCTTTTTTCCTTCTTCTTTCCTTAGGATCGTCTAGTATGAATTATTTTCAACTCAGTTATTTTCCGTTTTTAAAAAATTAACAACCTGTTTAATAAACTTAAGAAAAAATTAAATCATATTTCTAGGAATATTTTAATAATGCAAGGTGCCACATTTTAATATTTTAATTTTTAGGCACATTCGTTTGACTTGACCAAATATATTTAGCTGATATGAGGTCTTCATATTTTAAGGATTTTTGAAAAATGAAATAAAATAAAATAATTAAAGTGGAGAATAAGTTTTAAAAAGTAAAAGTAAAGAGAAGAATACTTATGGAAAGAAAGGAAGGGAAAAAGAAAGACTGAAAAAAGATAGAATGAAAGAAAGAATGAAAGAAAAATGAATAATGAAAGATAATTACAGCGAAATGCAAACATATATGAGAAAGAAAGAACGAAAGAAATAAATAAAGAACAAAGTAATTTACGAAAGAAAAATGTGACAAAATATTGTAAATGTAGATAAAGAAAATTTATAATTATAAAGGACTAACAGCATGGCCAGGCGTTGCCCGGGCTTGATTCAAAAATCGTACGACTCATACAGCAATCGCTATCTCACACATTTTTTCTGAGCTCTATACTACACATTAAATCTGTTACGAAAAAAGAACTAAACAAAATGGACACAAAACGATCAGCTTTAAAAAAAAGGACTCGTAACTGGAAAAAACCGAATGAAAAAACAATGTTAACAACAAATACTTTTTCAGACACAACCCAGTCCTGCGGACTCAGAATCAACGTTGAGTTTAAGCAAGCGAATGAGCCAATTGGAGTAAAGTGCCATGCAGATTTAAATTTTTCCCACTTGTGACGAATGCAGCTATCAATTTTTATTGAATGCTAGCATGCTAGTTAACATTCGTGTCAGTCAGCTGTTGGCGCTCACGCTGTGCAATAGATTCTTCCTGCCTATTCCTGGCAGCCAGCTATTGGCTCTCACTCTGGCCAGTACAAAATGGCCGCAAACTACATGAAAACTTCCGTAGAAGCATGAAAAAATCGATTATTTTCACTATCCATGGGAGTTGGGAAATGCTAAGTCAGACTTGGACTTTCCGCTAACTTGGAGCATATGCATGTAAATTATGGTGCAAATCCGTCGAAAATTGCGGCCGTGCATTCGTTACACACACACACACACACACACACACACACACACACACACACACACACACACACACACAAACATCCTGCATTTTATAGATAGAGATTAATGGATACCGGCTCGGATTGAGGAATTTTAAACTCTATCGGGTCTGAAAAGTGAGGACTGAGCACCTCCCGCCCAGATATAACAACAATACTCCATTTTCAGCCCGATCTGGTTCTTGCAAACATAGAGGATAGCATGAGGAGTCAGGTACTTACTGGAATGGTAGAGGGAGTTGACCATTTTAACCGCATCTTTAGTGATGGATCATATGTAGGAATTCCACTTGGGGTCAGAGGCAAGTTTATGGCCCCAATAGTCTCTCAAGTCACGATGGAGTAATGGATAGAGGCTCGGATTGAAGAATAGGAGAGCCGAGATCGAATTCCAGTCGAATCCATTATATTCACTTACGTGCTAATACCTTTGAATCTTCTTCTTCTCCACTCCTTCTTAAATAGCAGGAAAGACTGGGTTGTATTGCCTTGGATAGCATCTTGTCTACCGCAGAAAGAAACTGCAAACTACTGGATGAAAAATTCTGCCTCGTCAGTCATGTATCGAAAGATACATGATCGCCTAACCGTATATCACGCATGGCACATAACTGACTGATAATTATAAAAAAAAAACAAACGATTCCCTGAAAAAGAGAATGAAATTACGGAAAGACGTGTAAAGTAAAGAAGAAGAAAACACATATTGTAATAACGAAGATGAGAAATTGTTTTTGAAAATAAAAAGCACACTAGAAATTTAAAAAAATACAATGAATGAAAGATTCAAGAGAAAATAAATGAATAAGAAACGAGCTACTTTATACAAATCAATATTCTGGTTAATTATCAATAGCTTGCAAATTCAAACGCCTTATAAATATGGCCTTTTGTCAGACTTTACATATTCTTTGTTGGTAAATATTCATGCAATCATAAAAGCTCACATAAAAAGCTACCTCACTCGTCTGCATGTCTTCAACCCGGTTCGAAAAAAATCTCTTAAAAGACTAGACTTAGGGATATGCAAGTGAGGCAATAGACGTCGGAGAAGCGAGGGAAAACGTATACGCATGCTGACTAATAAAGATGGCGTATTTCTAAAAATGGCTCACTTTGCAGTTTTAAGTACGTCAATTTTATTTTGCCAGAAACGTCTATTATCTTGGAATTTTTTCTCGGTTTGTTGCCTTTTGATTCTACGCACTATATGCTCCTGTGAGACTTGTTACTTACGTGCAAGAATTATGAAAAGCTTGGATGGCTTTTATTAGTTTCCTTTTTTATAGAAAGAAAGAAAAGAAGAACAGGAGAAGATTGGTAGGGAAAAGAAAGAAAGAAAGAAAGAAAGAAAGAAAGAAAGAAAGAAAGAAAGAAAGAAAGAGACAACAATTGTCAGTGAAAGAAAAATGATTGTATTTGAGAAAGAAAGAAACAAAGAAAAAAGCAATTGATTAATATTGGTGGGAAAAGAAAGAATGATTGTATTTGAGAAAGAAAGAAAGAAAGAAAGAAAGAAAGAGACGACAATTGTCAGAGAAAGAAAAATAATTGTATTTGAGAAAGAAAGAAACAAAGAAAAAAGCAATTGATTAATATTGGTGGGAAAAAGAAAGAATGATTGTATTTGAGAAAGAAAGAAAGAAAAAAGAAAGAAAGAAAAAAGAAGAAAAAAGAGACGACAATTGTCAGAGAAAGAAAAATGATTGTATTTGAGAAAGAAAGAAACAAAGAAAAAAGCAATTGATTAATATTGGTGGGAAAAGAAAGAAAGAAAGAAAGAAAGAAAGAAAGAAAGAAAGAAAGAAAGAAAGAGACGACAATTGTCAGAGAAAGAAAAATGATTGTATTTGAGAAAGAAAGAAACAAAGAAAAAAGCAATTGATTAATATTGGTGGGAAAAGAAAGAATGATTGTATTTGAGAAAGAAAGAAAGAAAGAAAGAAAGAAAGAAAGAAAGAAAGAAAGAGACGACAATTGTCAGAGAAAGAAAAATGATTGTATTTGAGAAAGAAAGAAACAAAGAAAAAAGCAATTGATTAATATTGGTGGGAAAAGAAAGAATGATTGTATTTGAGAAAGAAAGAAAGAAAGAAAGAAAGAAAGAAAGAAAGAAAGAGACGACAATTGTCAGAGAAAGAAAAATGATTGTATTTGAGAAAGAAAGAAACAAAGAAAAAAGCAATTGATTAATATTGGTGGAAAAGAAAGAATGATTGTATTTGAGAGAAAGAAAGAAAGAAAGAAAGAAAAAGAAAGAAAGAAAGAAAGAGACGACAATTGTCAGAAAAAAAAAATGATTGTATTTGAGAAAGAAAGAAACAAAGACAATTGATTAATAGTGGGAAAAGAAAGAATGATTGTATTTGAGAAAGAAAGAAAGAAAAGAAAGAAAGAAAAAAAAAGAAAAAACGACAATTGTCAGAGAAAGAAAATGATTGTATTTGAGAAAGAAAGAAACAAAGAAAAAAGCAATTGATTAATATGGGAGGGAAAAGAAAGAATGAAAGAAAGAAAGAAAGAAAGAAAGAAAGAAAGAAAGAAAGAAAGAAAGAAAGAGACGACAATTGTCAGAGAAAGAAAAATGATTGTATTTGAGAAAGAAAGAAACAAAGAAAAAAGCAATTGATTAATATTGGTGGGAAAAGAAAGAATGATTGTATTTGAGAAAGAAAGAAAGAAAGAAAGAAAGAAAGAAAGAAAGAAAGAAAGAAAGAAAGAGACAACAATTGTCAGGGAAAGAAAAATGATTGTATTTGAGAAAGAAAGAAACAAAGAAAAAAGCAATTGATTAATATTGGTGGGAAAAGAAAGAATGATTGTATTTGAGAAAAAAAAAAGAAAGAAAGAAAGAAAGAAAGAAAGAAAGAAAGAGACGACAATTGTCAGAAAAGAAAAAAAATGATTGTATTTGAGAAAGAAAGAAACAAAGAAAAAAGCAATTGATTAATATTGGTGGGAAAAGAAAAGAATGATTGTATTTGAGAAAGAAAGAAAGAAAAGAAAGAAAGAAAGAAAGCAAGAAAGAAAGAGACAACAATTGTCAGGAAAAGAAAAATGATTGTATTTGAGAAAGAAAGAAACAAAGAAAAAAAGCAATTGATTAATATTAAAAAAAGAATGATTGTATTTGAGAAAGAAAGAAAGAAAGAAAGAAAAAAGGAAAGAAAAAAAGAAAGAAAGAAAGAAAAAAAAAAAAAAGAAAATAACGAAGGAAAGAATAAGAGGAAAGCAAAAAAAAAGAAATTTGAGAAAGAAAAAGAAAGAAAAGAAAAAAAGAAAGAAAGAAAGAAAGAAAATTGGCAAGAAAAAAGAATGATTGTATTTGAGAAAGAAAAAAGGAAACGAAGACTGACAGGGAAAGAGAGAATGATTATATTTGAAAGAAAGAAAGCAAGAAGTTTCTCAAAGAAAGAAAGAAAATTGTATTTAAGAAAGAAAGAAAGAAAGAAAGAAAGAAAGAAAGAAATTCTCAAGAAAAGAAACAATGTTTGTCCTTAAGACAGAAAGAAAAAAAGAAAGGAAGAAAGAAAGAAAGAAAGAAGGAAATCGAAACTAATAGGAGCAAGTGAGAAGGCAATACATAAGAAAAGGTTAGTCATGAATAAAAAGTTTTTATAACATTGAATGCTTGTATTTTACATGAAAAACTTGATAAAAAGAAAAGAGTAGATTATACAAAAAACATTACTCGGGAAAAGAAAGAAAAAGAACGTAAATATTAAAAAGAAAATATAAGCGACAGTGTCCTTGAAAAGAAAATACCATTATTATTATTATTATTATTATTATTATTATTATTATTATTATTATTAGAAAGAAAGAAAGAAAGAAAGAAAGAAAGAAAGAAAGAAAGAAAGAAAATACAAAAAGAAGGAAAGAAAAATAAAGGAAAGAAAAGAAAGAATGTTCTAGTAAGGAAAGAAACTATTAATCAAAAGAAAATCAGAAAGAAAGCAACAAAGAAATAAAGAAACATACACAAAAGAGCGATAAACAGAAGAAAATTAAAAATGAATAGGAGAGAGATTAAAGGAAGAAAAAGGAACGAAGAATTGAGAATACAATTAGAGAAAAGGGAATAAAAAATACAACGAAATATGTATGAGACGGAAAGGCGGAACGACTGAGAATAATGGATGAATGAATGAAAAAAGGGAAAAGAAAGAAATCTAAATTAAAAAGAAAAACGATAAAGAAAGAAAAAAAATGAAATGTTTGTTGTTGCTGTGGTCGTTTTAAGAAACCCAATAATGGCGGCCAAGGCTCGCAACTTTAAAAAGCGACGAGATCAGAAAACGGCGTGAGTGACAGCGGCAGGGTTTTATCTAATGTGTGATTCGCAGTAGACTTAATGAGAACGTCAAGCAGACAGAAGCGAAAACTCAACCATAAGTCGATTTTAATTTGTTTCTCTTTTGTCGAATTGCGATAGCGAATACAGACCAAACGTTAGTGGATTGATTCAAATCCTCCATCTCGGAACCTGTTACCTCGAACCAATTTTTAAAGATGCTTGAATTACTACTGCCAAATAATCAATAAGATTTATCTATTTTTTTTCTTTGAATATCTGTATGATCGAACGTGTTTAGTTTCAACCAATTATTTTGAAGGAATTGTTTTATCGTATCGTTTTAACGGCGAATTTTCTCTCCAGTGTTTATAAGGTGCACAGCTATTGCCATCTTGGATGTACAGGGTGATCCAAAAATCTTGTACCTTGACCACATAATTTTCAACGCTTTGTCGGCTATTATCAAGAAGAGAGTTTCACATGAACGATACCAGAATACCCATCAGCTGAAGGACGTCGTTCGGAGAGCCTTTGCAACAATCAACAAAGCACAGATTCGTAAAATATCACAAAGGACATGGCGCCGTATCATTTTGTGCCATGAAAATGATGGTGTTCATACAGACCTCCTCAATGCGTGAATGAAAGGGAATAAACTGAATCCATTACATGTGCTTTGTATTACTGTATTATTTGTTCTTCAATTGTTTTTGGTAGGGGGGGGGACAAGATTTTCACACCACTCTATACAAATGCCAAGAAATGGGGGATGTGTTTAATACTAAATAACAATACAAAACTAATCCCTCACTTTTTATCATCCTTTCATTTGTTTACCTATAAGCATATTTTGTAATTTCATCTATGAATCTACAGGCTGGTCGGAAAGTCTTGTCATCCTACATAATATATTTTTCTATTTTAGATGGCTGAGACGAAAATGATGTATTCATATCGACCTTCTCGATGTGTGACAGCGTCAATGAAAGTGTATAAACTGAACTCAGTACATGTGAGTTGTATTACTATATTACTTGTTCTATTGTTCTCATTATTTTTTTTGGTAGCGAATGACAAGTCTTTCGGACCACCCTGTATATTTATCCCGGATAAAGATTCTCTTTCCTGTTGTGTAAAGCCGTTCCTGTTCCTCAGAAATTAAGCTGCGCACTTTTACACCCACACTGAGTTTTACATATCATTGTCCTCCTATCAGAAAAGTGCGGTACTTCTTTATTTCCATTGTGTGATCGTGGTTCTCCACAACTTCCAGTTTTTTGTTGTTCTAAAAGAATTTTAAAAGATATTGTCGCTTTAACCACCTTCGTTCTCTGTTCTGCTATCAATTCACACAAACTCGTTAAGTAAAGTTACACTCTGTTTTCTCTAACTTTTTTGCCTTCATTACGTCGTGTGAGTGTTAGATTCTCCAGATATTCTTTCCTCATTATGTGTCCCAGCTGTGTTTTTCTGATTTCAGTTACAAGTGTCCGTTTCGCTGCCAATTGAATTAAAGCTTTCTTAGTATTCTCGGAATCCGTCTAAAAATCTCAATGTTGCATTACAGATCTATACGAATATTATTATTATAAATAGATAAAAATAAAATAATAATAATAATATGGAAAATTATAAGTAAAATGAAATAAAACAATAACTTAAAAACGTTGTACAAAACAAATTAAATGAAAATTAAAAATAATAAAAATACCCCCAGCATGCAAGAAAAATGTTCCTGTCGGAAATACGGACATCCCGCCAAAAGACGCCAACCGTGCCTATAGAACCCAGTCTGCCCTGCATGAACCCATATTCCCTGCTCTTTTGACAGATTGAGAAAACTAGTCTGAATTCAAGACCGCAAAGAAGGCAACAGGAAACCACTTTCACATGACATAGCTATTCACAAATAACTGGAAGCTACGATCATTTCGGCTATCCATTTACTGAAGCTCACTAAATAAGTTATGCGTTGTTTGTCTTTGTCTCTCTTGCCTTCAATCTGTCTTGTAAGTATCAGATTTTCCAGTTCCTCTTTCCTCATTATGTGCACTAGAGATGTCAACTGTCTCTTCCTGATATTAAGTATAAGTTGCTTTTTGGTTCCATTTTCTCTAAAACTTCATCGATGTTGACATGTTTGGGCCATGGTATTCTCAGCATCCTTCTGTAGAACCACATTTCTGTTGCTCTAAGTCTATTTTCATCTCTGAGGAAATTGCCCAGCATTCGGCGACATATTGGAAGACAGACATTTATCATATATTTAACATTTGGGATTTATTTGAGAAGTATTTTAAAGTCCTATTATATGTACGTAGAAAGTACTTAGGAAATAAATGTGAGTCTCATTGTTACAGTGCATTTCTTGCCTTATTGTAACATACGGAAAATATCCCTGAATGTGAAAGGATTATGATAAAAATAAGCAGATGTAATGTTCGTAATATATTCAATCAGACATGAATTAAAAAGAACACACACACACACACACACACACACACACACACACACACACACACACATATATATATATATATATATATATATATAATTGTGTGTGTGTGTGTGCATGCGCGTATGTGTGTGTGTGTGTGTGCGTGTGGAGAGAGAGATATATGTGTGTAATGATGGTGATGAAAAGGCGTGAATTGTTGCTTTGTAGGAGTGGCAACGGAAATAAAGTAATTTCGAAAGAAAATAAACTTGCGTAGAAACCTTAGTCATCTTTGGGACGGATCCGTTTCTGTCACAAGATTATAAGCACATTTCATTTTCGCTCGAGGCAAGCGAATGAGGTATGGGGAAAAGAAACATATATATATATATATATATATATATATATATATATATATATATATATATATATATATATATATATATATATGAGGTTAATGAATATTGTCTCGGCTTGACAGAAATTCAGATGTCTCGTAATTTAAGTCTGTACTCCTACCTCCTATATATATATATATATATATATATATATATATATATATATATATATTTCTGAAGGGAAAGAGGGAGAGAAGAAAAAAATGAAAATGACAGAAAGGTCTGTAGAAATCTCATTATATAGAGAAAGTAATTATATTTTTTGCCTGACTAAACTTATGCAACAGTACTTCTTAATCTAATGAAATGAACATTTAAAAAATAACAAAATTTTGAAAAATATACAGCGAAACCAATAAAGGTCTGTTTGTTTGTTTAACGGCATATCGACTACTTATGGGTCATTTAATGCCGAATTGTTATTTTTTTTAAAAACATTAGTAATTTCTTTTACAAAAATGTATTGCTTGTAATACTTTTTCATTACTAAAATACATTGATGTTAATAATTTTTTTTTCCTTACAAAAATGTTCTAATATTAGTATTTTTTTTTCTATGAAAATGTATTGCTATCACTATAAACAATATATTTTAACACTTTCATAGTTTTTCGACTCCAGCTTGGCGGGGTAAATTATTTGCTCATGGCGGGAACGCTAGCAGGTGCTACCAGCACAGGTCAGGTTGGATCTGGGAACAAAAGTATTAGGTTGGTGCAAAAATAATGTCGTTTTTTGACGTTCAACTTAGTGTCAAAAAACGACATTATTTTTGCTCCGACCTAATAGTTAAGAGGGCTTACTACCAGTTGTAGTCTATCGACATACCCAGGACGGGTGGTATCATAGCTATTGCATATAAATATATAAAGCATCATTTTCAAAATTTATTATTCCCTCTCTATTTCTCTTTTTCTTTATTTCTTTCTAAGTCTCTCACTTTCTATCTCTCTTTCTCTCTCTCTCTCTCTCTCTATATATATATATATGTTTGTGTGTGCGTTTGTGGGGGGGTGTAATTTTTAGGAAATGGATTAAATCTGATATATTTTTTAAATTATTTGTTTAAACGTTATTTTTAATGGATACTCATATTTGAGTAAATGCTCTGTTTTTATTTTTACAGTATATACTCGAATGTCATGTGACATTTGAAGACCTAATTCTGAAGCTAATTTTAAGGGGGTCGCATCATATATGAGGCCTGAAATCAGCTTATGAACTGCTGACCCTGGCTACGCCAGTGACCAAACTATATATACATTGACTGTAGTCTAATTACCTTCAAAATTAGGTCTTCAAAAGTCGCATGATACACGAGAAAATACGGTTAATATTTAAGTTATTTATTTACAACCACCGGGCAGAATATTCGAGTAATTCTTTTTAGAAAAGTGTGCGCCATCCGGCAGGATTAGAACGTGTGTCCACGAGGGAAAACATCATTAGATCTGACGTGCTTCCGGGTTTTATTTGATCAGGCAGTTCTAAGATGACGGTAGGTCAAGGCACGTCAGATTCAATGATGGCTTCTCCTAGGAGTCTCGGGTTCGAATATTTTTCTAACAAGATTTCTCACATATTCAGGCCAGTAGATGCAAATAGTGTCTAATAGTAAAAACAGAGCATCTATTCAAATATGAGTATCCATTAAAAATAACGTTTAAACAAATAAATTAAAAATATGTGTGTATATATATATGTGTGCGTGTGTGTTTGTGTGTATATATATATACACATATATATATATATATGTATAGTAAGAAATATATATATATATATATATATATATATATAGAGAGAGAGAGAGAGAGAGAGAAATATATATAATATCTTAAATCAACTGCACAACTCCGAGTTTCATGCCGAAGCAATTATCAAGTGTTGGAATTATTTACCCATTCGGATATACATATATGGAGGCACGGTAGATTAATGGAAAGCGGGTCTCGGATTGAGAAAACAGGGTGCCGTGTTCAAATTCCAGTGGAATCCACTACATTCACTTACATACAATTACCCTTGGGAAAGGTATGAATATTCTTTTTCACCACCACCACCTCCGCCAACTATGAAAAAATAGCAGGAGAGACTGGCTTCTAGGAGAAGGTAACTCTGTATTCGTAACCGGCCTGGAGAGGATTGGGCTTCGTCAGGCAATCTTACCCAAGAAGCACCCCTTCTACTGCGGCTGCATTACATGTGGTATCCCTACGACCCTGATCAAGCACGATATATATATATATATATATATCGCTAAATATGACAGACAATGAAAATTTAATTAATTTTTATTTAGTTTTTTTCCAACATTCTTACAATTTCCTGTTTGGTGGGAGTTAGCGAGTTCAAAATTTGTTCATATCGTCGATTGTCCCAAGCGCTTTCGGGCACTTTAGCCATTTTCAGTTGCTTACATATATATATATATATATATATATATATATATATATATATATATATATATATATATAAAGTTGACATTGAAGTTAACCCCAGCGGTGACAGTCTGATGTTTGACGTAACAATAATCATTATTATTCCTAATAAATTCGTAATGCGCGAAGAGAATTATTCTTAAAATCAAAAATATCTCTCGGCTTTATATAACCGGCAACGACTTGGTAAGTCGGAGAAACACAAATGAGTCAACTGTCTGTTGTACACGCAAAAAAAAAGACCCTGTGTGAAGAAGGTGAGTAGTCAATCATAAACGTGTCCATTGTGACCAGCCGTGAGTAAACATTTTAAAGGAGATGTAAAACACAGTCCGGACTTTCAACTGCTGAGCACGTAACCTATATAAAATTCGAGGTTCTTCTCTAAAAAAATAATATTTGGTATTATTAAATGACCCATAAAGAGTTGATATGCGTGAAACAAACAAATAAATCCATGAATGTAAAACGATTCTGGTTAAAATGATGTTAAATAATTATTATTTATTAATGATTATATATTATTTTTCATTAAAAAATAAAAACTAATGATAAAATATAAATATATTTCTAAAAAATGCCGCCCATGTTTGTGTGACCCCACCCGGAGTGTTTGTGGCCCTAATACCTTATTTAGACTATAGGTAAGTCCAGCACTGAATAAAACTATTTCTAAGTCTTTCAAATATTTTTTTTCTTTTCATTTGGGATATTTAGAAGCAAACCTCTAAAATTGAACTCCACGCAGCCAATAAGTCCTGTCTATTTTTGAGTGGAACAAAAGACAACGACTTTTATTTCTTTCTTTTGTTATTTTCAACGTATAAATGTGGATTATTTTATCAATAGTCGTTTATTGCCTTTTGGCGACTCAGTGTGTGAATGACTAACCACTAATCACCCTTACACTGGCCCTTCTTCTTTGCGAGGTCAACAGACAATAAACAACTGTGATAAAATGATCCTCACTGATATGTTGAATGTACTAAAGAAGAAAGGTATGCAGTCTGTCTGAAGTTCATTATTCAAACTACAGAAAGTTAAATTTGCTTTCTACATTTTTTGTCAAATTTTAATTTTTATACTTCGATACAAAACTGTTTAAATTTATTATTAATAATTAATATATTTATATTTATTATTAATAATTAATATATTTATTATTAATGATTAATATATTTATGTTTTATTATTAATAATTAATAGGTTCATGTTTATTATTAATATATTTATATTTATTATTAATAATTAATATATTAATATTTATTATTAATAATTAATATATTTATGTTTATTATTAATAATTAATATATTTATTTTTAATAATTAATATATTTATGTTTAATTAGTAATTAATATATTTATATTTTTATTAATATTTAATATATTTATTATTAATAATTATATTTGTTTATTATTAATATTTAATATATTTATGTTTATTATTAATAATTAATATATTTATATTTATTATTAATAATTAATATATTTATTATTAATAATTAATACAGTGTAACCCGGATATAAGAGACCCGGATATAAGAGAAACCCGGATATAAGAGAGTTTTTCTCTGGTCCCAAATTAGAACCTGTGTTAATGTATATAAAATAGACCAAACCCGCATATAAGAGAAACCCGGATATAAGAGACTTCTTCTCCGGTCCCGACAACTCTCTTATATTCGGGTTACACTGTATTAATAATTAATATATTTATATTTATTAAGTTAAGCGATGAAATTTCCACAGTTTTCCTATTTTAATTTCCTGATGGATCTTCATGAGCTGCCCCTACTAGTTCGGTAAATTTTCGATACCCAAAGTTCATTCCGTCGTGTTCATTCATTCTATTCACTTACACCTTGGGAAACGCATAAATCCATCTCTTCTCTCGCCAGCTATGGATAAATAGCAGTACAGACTGGGTCCCATACGCCTGGATGTCGAACGGTCTAGGAGCAGGACAACTCTGAATTCAAAGCATGCGGTTGATCGTTTGGAGATCTTGTGGAATACTGTGCACCTGTTCTCTGTATTCGGCTCTCCCAAAAAGAATGCTTGGTTCTTCACAAAGCCTTCACCATCATAATCAAATGATATATGCGGGTGGTCTGGTCGTTGGTTCTAAAAACTGAGTTGCTTGACCCTCATACGTCGAAAACGACGGGAGAGCCCAGTATATATATATATGTATCAGTGTGTTTATTTTTAAAAGAAATGAGTTTATTTTTACACTATTTTTCACTTAATACAAGTTTCAAGAGCCACTCAAGTTAGACGGTTACTGAATGTGGTTGTTTTATAGAAAACGCATTTTTGTCCATATATAAACAATATTTGACATCTACACGATATATTTGAAGGGCATCTATAAATTATTTGCGCCAGTATATGCCGAGCCAATTGACTTGGCACATCAATGATTAAATTAGAACGGCAAACATTTTTTCACAAAAAAGAGTTCTCTCAGTAGTTGTTC
>CAHIKZ030003526.1:1660000-1747500 GCA_903632075.3 Acanthosepion pharaonis
ATAGAGTAATGGAAATTACATTTATTATTATTATTATTATTATTATTATTATTATTATTATTATTATTATTTTCTTTGATTTCTTTACACATTTCTTTCCGGGTCCCGCCCAGGGACCTAAGGTTAGAAATGGCGTCATGACACTTTCCACTGACAAAAAAAAAAAAAAAAAAAAAAAAAAAAAAAAAAATTATTATTATTATTATTATTATTATTATTATTCGTTTTATGAGATGCCTCCAAGATTCACCCTGAAACCTCAAGAGACATCAAGCCAATAAATGATGATTGTTGATACAATTGGTTTCATATGAATCTGATATCGCCAGCATCATTTTCATAATTGTAAGATTTCACTGGAATTTGTATAGTACAAGATGTTTCACAATTTTTTAAACAAAATGACCGGGCACAAATCAAGGACCACAAATGATAGAGCAATAGAAATTACATTTATTGAAAGGTAAAAGGATAACATTTTAGGATCTGCAACCATTTAGTGTCAAACATGAACCGAAAATGTCAAGAACAGCTCTAGACACACATGCTTCAGATGTCTGCCGTTCACTTGAAGGAAAGATTGAACGCAAAGTTGTTGATAACGCTTGCACATTCCTTCTGGGTGATTGCTTGAATCTTTTCCGTGATAGCAGCCTTCAATGCAGCAATGGTACGAGTGTTGCCCTAGTAGAGGTTGTATTTGAGGAACTCCCAGAGGACGAAATCTGGTGGGTCCAGGTTAGGCAACTGAGGTGCCCATTACACTTCAGCTTTGCGGCTGATGAGAGGATGATTTTATTCTTGCTTTTTAACTTGGTGTATGGTTCGTGTGTATGTTTTTAGGGTTATAGGTATGTTTTATTTTCCGAAAACGGTTAACACATTGTAGCCGTGTTCGTAGTTATTGAGTGTTGGATTTTATTTATTATTATTAAGGCTTCCATATTTTTTTATCTTTTTTTTACATGTGGATCAGGTTATTATGTTTGTATTTTCTACTAGTATGTTTCGGATGGAGTCTGGTAAGTTTGTGTGTGTGTTTAAATGGGTTCTGATGGAGCTGTGGTCGGTTAGGTGTAACGTAAGGCGTCTGGATAGGCATGTAGTCGTGTGACTGATTTAAGAATTCGGTTTGATCAGAACACAGTTCCTTAAAGTCTTTTGAACTCATAAATAATGTTCGTCCGTTGTAATTTTGATTTTACTGTTTTTCGTGCTATTATTTTCGAGGATAAGGTTAGGTGTTTTAAATTTATTTATCTACTACAAAAAATTTAAAACAGCTAACCTTATTTCATTGAATAAAAAAATAAAAAATACAACGGATAAATTAAAATTTTTAAATTTAAAATAGCTATAACAGAGCGCGTTCGCGCGTGTTATTAAAAATCATCCTAACAGCAGATTGCAGAATTTATCGCAGTGAAAATAAGTTTACCTTTGTAATTTACACCTGAAGATCGAAATTACTTGGGTTCAAAAAATCTGCGGTGTCTCCCTTGATGAATTTCATCTCTGCATCAAGAAACTGATTGGACAACTGGAAAGGATTAGTATAAAATAAGTAAAAACAATAGCTGCATATTATGCAAATAAACATGCATATATATATATATATATATATATATATATATATATATATATATATATATATTATGAAATGGACAAAGTCCGACAATTAGTTTAAGACATTTTTATGTTTAACATTCTTTTTATAGATGGTATTTATCAATCCACCCACGGGGATCGAATGTGGCACAAGGCCTTTTTAATGTGGGTAACTCTGAGCCCGTAGGCCCAGCCAAAAATAAATAACCATCCAAACCCGCCGAGGCGGGCCAGTCCCGTCAACGTCCCCCAACAAAACCCTACCCTTCGGCGGAGCTTCGTCCGGGTTCCTCTCTGCAAGCAGAGAATTCGACAGACACCCGACCCGGCAGCTCACAAAGCGCAGATTGATTCTTTGATTCTAGCCACCGGGCCGAGCGGGTATTCTTTTTATAGATGGTATTTATCAATCCACCCACGGGAATCGAATGTGGCTCAGGGCCTTTTTAATGTGGGTATTTCTGAGCCCGTAGGCCCAGCCAAAAATAAATAACCATCCAAACCCGCCGAGGCGGGCCAGTTCCGTCAACCTCCCCCAACGAAACCCTACCCTTCGGTGGAGCTTCGTCCGGGTTCCTCCCTGCAAGCAGAGAGTTCGATAGACACCCGACCCGGCAGCTCACAAAGCGCAGATTGATTCTTTGATTCTAGCCACCGGGCCGAGCGGGTATTTTTTTTTAGAGATACAAATATTTAAGTAAATACTCTGTTTATAATAAACAGTATTAAACAACATTTACCGGCCTGAATGTCCGAGAAATTTTCACAGAAAATATTCGTCCTCTTTGCTCTTGTCAAAACTTCCTCCCTCAGCCATGATTACTGCAGCACATATTTTTGTCATTCGTTGTAAAGTATTAGCTTGAAAATTTATTCCATTTTTTTTTTAGAATAACTCTAAGAAATCTTCTTTTTTTTTCACTCTTCTGTCAAGTTCATTCCATGCTAATTCTGGAGATGGCTTCAAACTTTTCAACTGTATAACGGAAAGGGAAAAGAATGGTATAATGAAGATGTAGGCTTTTCACATAATCTTATGCAAAAGTTTAGGGAGGAAATTTCCATCAATATTCGAAAGAACATTAACAATTACAGGATTTAAGAACATTATTTCCTGAATAATCGGCAATTACACTAGCTGTTTGGCCATTGGGTGGCTAATATTTCTTGAATGGAAACGGATAATCTTGCCATTACTATTACCAGTTAAGGATATCTTTAAATATATTTTCACTTTTCAATATATATATATATATATATATATATATATATATATATATATATATATATATAGTCTTAAGGTGTGCTATATTTATGGAATAAAGTGCTCAATATCAGAGATAGTGTGTGTAAATATAAAAGTGAACATAGAAGTCAACACTTATATATATATATATATATATATATATATATATATATATATATATATATATATATATACGCGTATAATGCGGCTTTTGAAGACGTAATTTTGAAGCTAATTTTAAGAGGGTCGCATCATACACAAGATATAAAATCAGCGTATGTACTGCTGGCCTTGGCTACGTCGTTGACCAAACTATATCCATTTACTGTAGTCAAATTAGCTTCAAAATTAGGTCTTCAAAAATCGCATGATACGCGAGTATATACGGTAAGTAAAAAAAATTCTTATAGATAACCAAAGGAAGGAATGGTATAAAGTGGGCGATCAGTTTTGTTTT
Organism: Acanthosepion pharaonis; assembly: GCA_903632075.3. NCBI lineage: Eukaryota > Metazoa > Mollusca > Cephalopoda > Sepiida > Sepiidae > Acanthosepion > Acanthosepion pharaonis. The sequence continues at coordinate 1,663,312 of CAHIKZ030003526.1, forward strand.
GTTCTTCAGTATTAAACACATCCTCTATTTCTTGGTTATAATAGATTCATAGATGAAATTTCAAAACATCCTTATTGGTAATCAAATGAAAGGATGATAAAAAATGAAGGATTAGTTTTTTTTTTTTATTATTCTTTAGTAATAAACTCACCCCCGGCCACATTTCTTGGCCACAGAATATGCTAGCTATTTCTATAATCTTCACAGGAATTAAGTAACTTCCAAAAGAAATTCTTATAGGTTGGTTTGTTATATATACCGTATATAAATGCGTATCAGGCGTCTTTGGAAGATTTAATATGGAAGCTAATTTTAAGGGGGCTCTATCATACATGAGATATAAAATTATCGTATGTACGGCTGGCCTTGTTTACGTCGTTGACTAAAATATATATCCATTTACTCTAGTCAAAAAGTTCAACTGTATTTAAAATAAACATAATTTTGATAAAACTGATGATTTTCTCTTAACTGTATCTAATATTAAAGCATGCAATATGCACATATTACTCGAAGTAACGTGTTAGGGCGAAAGAGGTACAATGAGTGACATATAGGGAAAATATGTTATAGGTTGAGCCTAGACTTGAACAGGTTAAGATTGTACTGACGGTGAAGCGTCCTCTAAGGAACCAGTTCTACAAAGTAGCGGTTCGTAGATAGAAGCTGCTTGAGTGGAACTTATATCTCACCAATGGAATACGAAGGGAATTCGCTAAAATACACGTGGTATGGTGAATGTTACATAAGTTTTATCACCCTTACAAATCTGGGACATTCGGAATAACCTATTTTATTTGCATTTTAAATTTTCTCGAAAGCAGCTGTCCTAAAACCTTTAGAACCCTTCTATAGATTGAAATAATAAGTTCGCTTTCGTATTTTACCAGTTGATGTTTCCATTTGATTTGGGGTACTTTATGTAAATATATTTTCATTTTTTTGTAAATAAATATAATTTGATTTGTTTTGACTAAATATCAGCTTCTGGGAGGTTTTTATTATTGAGGAAAATGTTTGAATCAACTGAATTGGCTATAAAGTTGGGTTCGATTTACTATGCATATATAGTGCAAAACTCCACCTTTACTTTGCGTTTGCCTTCATGCCAGGCGGTATTTACAATATAAATGCAAAGCGAACCGCTCTAAAATTTTATATTCACAAAGATGAGAAATGTGCGGTAGCGGCACGTGTTATATTCAGTCAAAGTCGACATAATTAAACAGGAAAAGAATAAAACATACCCTGGTTTTTTAAGCGCCATCTTAACCGAAATTATTTGGCTTTTCATGGCTGGCTGTGCTAGCAATATAACTGCTATCGGCGAGCCGAGATTTAATGTCGGTCAAACGTTCACTTTCGCATTTAAGAAAGAATGATTTCAACTCATTATTGGTTATAGAACTGGTTAGACTGCCTTCAGTGGAGAAATGCGAGGGTTACATCTCCATTATCATTCCCGAGAATTCTGAGCAATTTGCAGATTATAAAGGAAAATGACCCGTGGAGAACTATTATAGCCTGAGTTCTGATGTTAAATAATAGTTTAGCGGACTATTATTTTGAAGGGGAAGTCTTCCTTCGATTTCCTGGGGTCGACCGTTGAGGTCAGATAGAAGACAAAACAAGGAAGTCGATTTTGATTGCTCGGGGCCAGCGTGGGAATGATAGGTATAGAGAAAGGGTTTTCAGTTAGTCGAATGTTAACCGTCACACAATGTAGACGAGTTGACTTTTGTTTCTGATACGACAGACCAGTAGGGGGAATGACCCCTAGTGGACAGATAGTACATGTTGACATGAAAGTTAATAAAATTAAGTTAAAATTTCCAGCATTCAGTCTTTCATCTCGAGACCAAATTATTTAGCGATGGCCGGTAAAGAGAAGACGAGAAAGACCCACCCACCAGTGGCAACCCACAAGGGGCCTATGCAACACTGAATTATAGACTATTTCTTATCAAAGAATAAAAACAGCTTTATCGCAAATGTGCATTAGCCAAAAATATTCTTCGAATGTATAGATAATAAAACATTATATATATATATATATATATATATATATATATATATATATAGCTAAAGAAGTCATGGATTTTTTAATTTATTAATCAACGGTAAATCGTAATTATAATATATATATATATATATATATATATATATATATATATATAATTACGTTTCTATATCTATCTATCTATCTATCTATCTATCTATATATATATATATATATATATATATATATATATATATATATATATATATATATATATATATATATATATATATATATATATATATATATATATATATATATATATATATATATATATATATATATAGTCGGATCCACAAACTCACACCAATCCAACTAAATATGTTAGCGCTCTCAACTGATATTGGCGCTTTCCAATAAGTACTGCACATATATATATATATATATAATATATATATATATATAATATATATATATATATATATATATATATATATATATATATATATATATATAAAGTGAGAGTTATTATCTGTACATTAGAAGAATATTTTGGTTAAAATTTCTACAAAATATATTTGTCTATAATATCATGTCTATTCAGTATTTAGGCGATCATAGTTCTCCACAGGTTCCTTTTCTTTTATTTTCAGTAAAGTGTTCAGAATTCTTGGGAATGATAATAGAATTATTACCCTTGCCTTCTTCACTGGGGGTTGTCTACCCTATTCTATAATCCATAATTAAAAGAAGAGGTGTAATCACTTTTTCTCTCGGATAGAGAAATAACTCGAAAGAAGCGGTTTGAATGAAAGATAAATATCGGGCAGGATTCTTGTGAGATTGTTTCGTACAAAATGCAGAATAGAAACATTTTTTTTCTTAGCAAGGCAAGAAACAAATTTAAGCGTATTTATTTAGATAAACACACAATGACTGAGAGAACTCGATTCGCTTTACCAAAAATTCTCTCTCTCTCTCTCTATATATATATATATATATATATATATATATATAGTAATTCGTCGCTACAATCCAAGCGAATCTTCTTAACGCAATATAGATTTTTAAATATTAAATGTTAAAACTGACGCACAACGAACGCTCAGTGTATTCTATATCGTAATCAAATGCATACTAATCATAAACAAGATAAAAATATACTAAAAAAAATTGGTAAATACTTATATAATTTGCAACAGATCCTAGCAAAAAAATTAAGTTAATCATATACTACACTAAATCTAGTATATCCAACTCAATTATTCGCAATGAGTCTTCCCCACCGTCAGCGATTTGCAAAAAGACAACATAGTTTACAAATTCAAGTGCCCTCTGGAAGATTGTATCTTCAACGGATTAAATAATATTTATATTGGTAACACCACAAACTCGCTTTCACGACGTTTGACTCTACATTTGAATAATAACTCTAACATTTTTAGGCATTTAACACATGACTGTCCGCATACACAATTCCGGAAAATCCTTGTGGAAAACACAACTATACTGAAAGCAATAAACAAAAAGTAAAAATTCTTGAAGCTATATACACAAAACAGTTGAAACCTTACCTGAATAAAATAAACTATGAAAACTCCACAAATATACTCAAATGCTTAGAATTGGTAACAGAAGCCATTGGTTTATACCAACGGCTTCCCATACTTAACACTTCTCGTTTTCACTCTCGCGTGATCATGTGTGATGTCATATGCCGCAGTGCGATTTTCGCTTCCAGCGTCTCTTATGCACGAGTTTGTCGTTGCTTGGAAATATTCCATGCAAACAAAAACAGACTATCATTATTGCCATGTCCGTGTATCGTATAATATATTGTAATGTTATTGTCATCTTTGATGATGGCTTATGTAAACAGAAAGCTTAGAAAGGATTAAAAACATGTATCAATAGGGTGATTTTCTTTTGTCTTTCAATGATAATGTTATTAAACTTATCAGACGATATGAAAGGAATTTGCATAAAATAGACAAATATTATTTAATGAAACATTCATCATATATATATATATATATATATATATATATATATATATATATATAGATAGATAGATAGATAGATAGATAGATAGATATGATAAAGTTAATTGGAAATCCGTATGGATAATTCCAGGGAGAACATAAATCCAGAAACCTCAATGTAATAAACAGAGCAAGTAATAATTAACAAATCGAAGATTTCAGAAATTCATAGCAATATTTTATTTCGCGATACTGATAAAATTTGATTTCGTCAGACATTGCGGTTTCAAAAAATTAGTGGATTCAAAAATTTTCTTTTTAATTATATATATATATATATTTTTATATATATATATATATATATATATATATATATAAGCGATTTTTCCGATTAGACATGTTTGGTGACTCAAGCTTCTCCGCCTTTTGTCTTGCCAAAAAAAAAAATGTTGTTTCTATTCTGCGTTCGTCACGTAACAATCTAGCCTGAATTCCATCTTTCATCCAAGCCTATTCGTTCGAGTTTTTCTCTAGGCCGGAGAAAAATGATAATATCCTCCTTACCCGACGGGTGAAAGTATCTTTTAGCGTGATTGCATTAGCTCGACTTGAAGATTTTCGGTCAGAATCGCCGGGAAGAATTCTAGTGAACGGCGGATCGATCGCGTTGAGAAAGATGTCTTGACTTGTAAATCGTTTCCCGAATCCTGAGTCAATTAGGTCTTCGGTGATTCCCAGGCCTGAAAAAGAAGAAGATAACGAAAGTTAATCACCAAGTCTTCAGGCGAGCTTCGTGGCCAAAATTTTTATGGCTATAATCATTTGGTTATAGGACGAATGCGAATTTATCCGAACAGACATCAGTTTCTTGATAACAGAATTAGCGATAAATACCTGAAAATTTTACAGGGACAAAAAAAGAAAAGATTTTACTAAGAGCATAATGTTTCTGAAAACTACGATCTCATGTGCAGGATTTATTGAAGAAATACATCAAGAATATTCATTCACTCTAATATTCGGTAGAAAAAAATTTGTTCAAAAAGCCTTTTACTAAATAGAAATAAAAGCAAATCTAGCATTTGGTCATTTGGTCAAATTTCGTGAAAAGTGATCCAGCCACTGTGTTCGCAGCGTCAACTCGGACAAGAATATAAAAAAAAAATAACAAAAAACTAAAGGAAATTTTATCTTATCACCAACTGATACTTCTGCCTACTAACTTTAGCGAAATGCCAAAATTCCCCCACCTTGGAATTCGTCTATATTTGATTTAACAAAGTTTAAGAAATTCTATTTCTAGGGAACTAAAAGTTAAAAGATTCAACAATGAAGTTTTCAATTATTATTTTAATCGAGTTCACACCAAGCCAGGCAATAAATACACTAATACACAAGCAGTTTCCGAGTGTTAAGAATTAGAAAACCGAAAAATTACTAAGGAACAAGATCTAAAGATAATTAATCAGGAGAACAGCAGACAGGGATTGACATTGCATTTAAATTTTTGAAGATTAAAATTAACTGAAAAGCAGTTCGCCGGAAGAGAGTTCCCCAAGCGAGAAGTATTCAGAAAAGCAACTCTTTGCATAAAACTTACGAATGTTTACATATAGGGCATTGATATTCGGAAGGAAATAATTTGGCAACTAGGTTTCATCATTTTACAATTGAAATGGCTATATGTAACCGTAAGTTCTATACTAATAGTTTCTTATCTCGCACTTCTCGCTTGTGGAACATTCTTCCGGCTTCTTGCTTCCCAGCCATCTTCAAACATTTAAATGCAATTTCAATCGATACTTTCTGTTTTCTTAATGACTTTTCTTTTTCTCTCTCCTTAATAGTGATTTTTCTCTCAGCAACCACCTTGCGTCTTAGTGGCTTTATTGTCTTGCGTGTGATAAAATAATTAAAATGATCTCTTTTCAGGCTAGGTTTGAATTCATAATTTTCCTTCCCCTAGATTGGTTCTCACTTCGAGGCAAGAGAGCGCAGTCAGCTCTGATATTTAACCTTTAGCGGAGGGGGAGAAATTATATTTTCTGCGTGTGTCAACGCGACGAACTCAACCGATTTCTCAGTGAGTCGCTGTTACAGCCTTAATAATACAAATATTCACCGACATAATTTATTCGGTCTAAGATAATTATCTTACAGTTGCGAAAGAACGACTACTGCCCCCTGGACAGTTGTCCCATGAGAATTGCCCGCTGGACAATTGCTGCCAGAGAACAAATGCTCTCGGACAATAGAAAAGGCAACTTGTCTTTAAAGTGTTGCTTTTACTTCAATAAGAAAGATAAATTTCTAAAAGCCATCTTAAAGTTTATGGGATTATTCTGACCTGACCTAACCTGACCTGACCTGAACTGAACTGATTTGACCTGACCTGCCAAACTACCAGGTTTGGGGACAGCCAACGCACAGTCTGCATTCAGGGTTTAAAATTATCACAGTGCATCTACAACTATCCAAGCATATAAAATATTTCATATCACCCCATCATGGAGTTCGTCCAAAGTGTAACGTGATAAAAGGGAGTTTATTCACGATGGCTACATTTATGGGAAGCAAACAGAACTGGCAACTAGTGTTATATCTTATGAATGGGAGAAACGTCGTCATAGCAACTGTAAAGTCAAAGTTAGTGCCATTGAAGAGACATTCCCCAACGCAATAATCAGATGTTTCTACGACTTATCGCAAAGCATATACCGGAAGTTGCAATCTGAGAGATTGCAAGGGAAATAGCAAACTGATGCTAAATTTGCCCTTGAAATTCTTATGATACCATCTTTGGCATTCATTCCACCGGATAAAGAGATTGATACCTTTGAAACATTGCAAGAAACTATGCCACCTGAATTCGATCCTATCCAAGAGTACATCGAAGACACATATATTGGTATATCGTCGACATAACATGCTTTAGTACACATCATCAGTGATGTTTCTAGCCGAGGTTCATTAGGGGTTTCGTGTCTTTCAACGTCATACCCCTTCTCCACGAAGACCCAGGCGATATTGATCGGGTATCGACGTGTACTTTCCGTCAGCTACAGCTTTTCCCATCTTCCAAACTACAAACCATAAAACCCTTCTTGTCAATTTATTGTCCAGTTCCGGTTCACCGGCAATGTACGCTCTTCTATAAGAAAGGAAGGAAGCACTGCCAAAATTTCTATCTGATCAGGAATATGTCGGTGTGTTTGGCTTTAAGTGGTAAATACAGATTTGATCTCCAACCCCGGGAAACATATACACACACACGCACAAAGAGAAACGCACATCACATTCTGCTTACACCTATCCCAATTTTCATTTATGTTAATCATCAGGCGAAGGAAAAGCAAAAGAAAGAAAATCCTTTTCCTCCTTCCCACTTAATTATACCGAATAAAGAAATATAAATCTTATTATGCATTAGTATCTACTCCTGGCCTCCGTGGACTAAATACAGGGTTCGGTTCGAAATTCAAAAGTGTATCACCTGAAGAAGGCCGGAGCGTACAACTGCCGAAACGTTGTGAATATTACAATAAAGATGAGGACAATAGCCCTAACAATGTCAATACTGTAAATTCTTCCTCTTGGATAACATGAATTATAAGAATTGATTATTGTAACTATTTACACTATTTACAATTTTAAGACAATTGTACTAATCTTTATTTTCATATTCACGACGTTTCGGATGTTGTACTCCCCGACCTTCATGGTTCAGTGGATAAAATTGTTGGTTGAACTAATCCAGTGACTTGAGCCAAACAGTCGGGAGTTCAATACTGGCAACAGCAGAGGTGAACAAAATCATGGTGAATTGAGTTGAGGGAAATAACTAATACTGAGATATCCCGAAAAGGCATGGCACGTGGAAGTAAAAGTATCTACTCCCGGCCTCCATGAACTAAATACAGGGTTTGGTTGGAAATTCAAAAGTCTATCACCTGAAGAAGGTCGGAGCGTACAACTGCCGAAACGTTGTGAATATTACAATAAAAATGAGGACAATAACCTGAACAGTGTAAATACTGTAAATATTTACAATGCCTCATCTCAGAAATGTAGACAGATATTGATTAATAATTAAAATAATTATTAATTATTATTTTATATATATTAGTTTAACAAGACTGTTATTCATTATGTAATTAATAATTATTGTATTTGTGTATAGCCTAAAATTCGCAATTTAATGGTATAATTATAGTGATATAAATATATATATATATCCGATTGGATAATTCATCTTAACGGATAACAGATAAAACATGAAAATAAAACCCTAATTAATTTTATTATTATTCATTACCCCTCCCCTAAGTTATGCATTTTCTTAATTTTTTCTTAATGGGGCACTTGTTCAGCGGGTGGGGGGATGCCTAGGAGGCAATTGTCCAAGGCTTCAATTGTTCCCTGGGCAGTTCTACGGATACCGTGAAAAACAGTTATTTAATGCATGTTAATTAATTATTTTTTTGCATTAAACTAATTTGATGATATTAACAAATTGGGTAACTGTATACTTTTAAAATCCCCAATCCCCAAATGAAGATTGACGTCCGAGAATGAAATGAATGTTGATACATTGTCCTTGATTTTCCCTCCCGATACACAGTCAGTACTGAAATGGAGACTACCGGTTAGTGAACGCAACCTTCTACAACCCGAAATATATTTTGGCTTTAAATAAACCACAAAGGGTTGATAAACCGTAAAAATAAATTAGCCAATATTCCGTTAGGCGTTTACGATAAGGAATTATGCTGGAACTTCTTTTGTATAATAATACAAAAATTAAACAGAATGTAAATACTTTTTTCAGTCTAAGATAACTATCTTGTAGTTTCAAAAATGTTACATTATTTAATGTACTAGAAGTTTTTGCAACATTACGTTTCTTTCAATTTCGCAAATTTAATTTAAATAAGCTGATTTGTTTGGAAAATATCCTAACAAAAACCGTGCGTCGCAGTTTAATAGTTTCTTTAATTTCATTTTATAGGACTTCATGGTAAACAAGATATATTTTAATTTCTTACATTATTTACATTATTCGGAATATTGTCCTCATCTTTGTCGCCATATTTATTACAACGTTTCAGCCGTTGTACGCTCCGACCTTCTTCAGGTGGTTGGAATGTCGAACTGAACCCTTTATTTCGCTCACTGGGGTAGACTGTTCTAGTTCCACGTGCCATGTTTGATAGATGTCACTTATCAGTTATCTCCTGTTAATTTCCCTCTGAAAGTTCTCCACTGCCTTATCCAGGTATTGAACTCACTCTCTTTGGGTCCTGTCACTTTATCCCCTGTGCTATGTGTCCTTGAGGACACATGGCACAGTGGATAAAGTGTAAATAATGTACATAATACCTCATCTCAGAAATATAGACAGATTTTAATTTCTGTTTTCTTTTTAACAGCAAAGAATGAATTAGTAGGATTTCTTACACTTAAGCATGCAGCATACAACTAACCATGCGTAAATATTTCTTCCTGGAGCCAAATTCCAACTTTTTGAAGCGTTTGGACTTTGTCTATAGTTTTTGCAAACGCAGGGAGGACTGGAAACTGGAATCTTGTATATACAGAGTGCCAATAAAGTCACGATACAGTAACAATTAAGGCAAACCAATTATCAACAGTCCAGAAATTTATTATTAAAATGGTTCCGGTTAATTCTGGTTAATAATAAAATGCTATGGTAAACAATAGTAAATTAATTACCGCCACTGTTCGAACTGCAAGTTATCTGTTTCAATGCTTTGCTTTTTATTATAAATAACTGATAATGTGACTTTATTGACAAAACTAACCTGGCCGTGCGTCTTGAAATGGACCTCCAATCGGTTGTTAATTGGGGCAAGAATTGGCTGGTCAACTTTAACGCCTCAAAAACTAAACTACTCTCCTTCCCTGCCCCCCCATTAGAATGTCTGATAGTCAACTTCTTGAGAGCAACTCCCTGCGTCTGCTCGGTCTCACGTTGACTGCTGACCTGAGATGGAACAAATACATTAAGTCAATTGCTTCTTCCACCGCGAGGAAAGTTGGCTCTCTGTGCCGCGCCAGGAAATTTTTCTCCCCGGGATCGATACTTCAAATATACAAATCAACCATTCGCCCTTGTATGGAGTATTGCTGCCATATATGGTCTGGGGCACCTCCTGTTTACCTCGGAGTTCTTGACAAGATCCAGAGACGGATATGTAATATAATTGGCCCTGATCTGGCGTCTCGTCTACAGTCACTCTCTCACAGACGCACCGTCTTTTCTACAAATACTTTTATGGTAATTGCTCCGATGAGCTGCTTTCACTGGTTCCCAGACTCCATGAATTCAAGCGCCCTACGAGGCTGGCATCCCGCTCCCACACTTACACTGTAGAAACTTTTAAATGTAGCCGTCCTTTCTACTCCAATAGCTTCATACATCGCACCTCTCGCCTGTGGAACACCCTTCCCAATTACTGTTTCCCTGAGAGCTATAATCTCCAACTATTCAAATGTAATGTCAATCAACACCTCCAGTTACCTTGATCTACCCACTACCCTTCTCCTCATCCTTTTTTCTATCACTCCTATCTGCTTTCGCTCCAAATCTTCTGCAACCCCCTGCATCCTAGTGGCTTCACGCCTTGCTCGGGGCGTAATGCTTTAAAAAAAAACAACCCTGTATATAAAAATTTAAAAGATATGCAGAAAACAATATTGCATTTTTATTTAATAAGTATTTGTTATTTTAATCATTATATTGTTTTTAAAACAGTGGGAATATGTTGTATGATTAGTAATAAAACATTTAATATTTAAAAGAAGAATGAATGAAAAATTATTTTACTAAGCTACGTACCCTAGTAAAGATTAACTGTCCTTTGTACCCCTTATTTGTTTTCACGTCTTTCCAGTATTTAGTCTCGATCGGTTAATATATAGCTATTTTAGAGGGTGTGACTGACGGACTAACGGAAATCACAGAAATGTATATATAGATTAAATATTTATTCTTTACTTCGTAGCATTAACAAGTTGGGTTAAATTTCGAAGACGCCCTGTACACTTTTCCATGCCTCAATCCTGAAATGAAGATTGATGTCCGACAATGAAATGAATGTTGAGACGTTGTCTTCGCTTTGTCCTACTGATAGACGTTTACGATAATGAATCCTGCTGGAATTTCTTTTTACTATATAAGCATTCGATTCTAAAACACTTCAGTCTGATTTTCATGAAGGGATGCCGTAAAGAATGGCATTTAAAGAAAGTGAATCGACAGAAGGAATGTTTCAGAATGAAACTATACAGACCCCAGTGTAATTTCAATTGTCACTTAGCCAAGAATCTGCCAAAAAAATATAATTATTAAACATTATTTCTAAACAGAGTAAAAGAAAAATACAGTTAAAGAACATAATGTATGAGAAGTATGAAGGATTTTGTAAAGAAATTCTTGCAAGTCAAAAATATCCCTAAAGAATACTAGATGGACAACTCCGAACGCCATGTGTTTGCTGGATGAATGTCTCCAACAAATCGCAGCTAATCAACAAATTCGAAAGAAGTACGAGGAAAGTATAGGTGTGTGGGGGGTGACGCAATGTGAAATAAAATGGAGGAGATACGATAAAGAGAAAAAAAAAGTGGAAAGTTTAAAAAGAAACATCAATACAAAAAAGATATTAAAAGAAGAGGTAATAAAATGTTGAATATATTTCTAGAATTGCCATAATTATTATTATGATTGCTATTATTATTATTATTATTATTATTATTATTATTATTATTATTTGTGTATGTTATATTTCCTGCTTTGTATCGTGTCGAGTCGGGTCCAAACTATGGTCCTTAAGCTCATTTAGGAGATTCGTCATTTAATTAATAGCACTTTTCTTAGTATATGGCATGTTCCTAGTAGGACGATTTTCTGGGCAACTTGTATGTTGATGTTACCTGGGACATTTTTAGTACAATTGTCCATTCTTTTTCTCCCGAGACCCAGAGCTCCGATTACTATTGGTACAGTCTCAGTCTTCATTCCCCACACCCTGTTAATCTCCATTCACAGGTCCTTGTATTTGGACAATTTCTCGATAATTTTCATGGCGGGGTTTCACTCATATGGTATTGCATACACTTTCTGATTTTCTGGTCTTTTACGATAATATCAGGTCTGTTGGCTGTTATTTCCCTGTCAGTTTGAATTGGCATATCCCACAGGATAGTTACATCGCGATTTCGAGTAACTGTGTCTGGTTGGTGCTCATACCATCTCTCAGTGGTTTCGATTTTGTGCTTCTTGCACGTCTTCTTGTGAACACATGTCGCTATCTTGTTATGTATGTGAGTATAAAAAAAAATACAAGTCTTTATACAGACGTTGCTTGTCCTGAGAAAAACAGTCGTAGTGGTAAGGAGCGCGTCAAAGTGAGTGAAATGTAGACAGTGTGAATGCAATGCAATTTAAAAAGTGTGAATGCAATGCAATTTAAAGGTGCGCAACATGATGGAGATCGCGTTTATCTTAAAATTTTCTGTTAGTTGATTAGTACATATTAAACTAAACGATCTGAAATATATTTTTGCGATGTCAACGAATATTCATTGTCACTTTCGTAGTGATCGTTGTAGTAGAGACTTTGTAACCGCAGATAAAACTATAGCACGCTACTGAACAACGCTGGTGTCGGACGCCTTCTAATAACACTCGCACGAATTGTAATTGCTCGATAATACTCTCTCGAATAGTAATCCGTACAGTGATCCGAACAGAGGAATAGTATAGTGAATAGAGCAGAGAATTAGAGGTCCCTATAGCAATAGAAGATAGACTAGAAATAGCAATCCGAATAGTAACAGAGGATAGAATAGAAATGCGATCATTAGTCATCAGCTACTTCTTACATATATGTGTTTCCTCTATGGCCACTTAGTCTACTTAATTCAATAATGGGATCGCCTGTGTTTCTCTACTGGCGATCTATGTTCAAACTCAAGTGTCGGTAACGACATTTTGTTCCTATATAACATTATTATTATTATTATTATTATTATTATTATTATTATTCCTTTGATTTCTTGTGTGCACTCATTTCTTTCCGGATGCTGCCCAGACACCTAAGATCAGAAATGGTATCATGACACCTAAGATCAGAAATAGCATCATGACACCTAAGATCAGAAATGGTATCATGACACCTAAAATCAGAAATGGTATTATGACACCTAAGATCAGATATGGTATCATGACACCTAAAATCAGAAATGGTATCATGACACCTAAGATCAGAAATGGCATCATGACACCTAAAATCAGAAATGGTATTATGACACCAAGATCAGAAATGGTATCATGACACCTAAGATCAGAAATGGTATCATGACATCTAAAATCAGAAATGGTATCATGACACCTAAAATCAGAAATGGCATCATGACACCTAAAATCAGAAATGGTATTATGACCCCTAAGATCAGAAATGGTATCATGACACCTAAAAACCGAAATGGTATCATGACACCAAAGATCAGAAATGGTATCATGGCACCTAAAAACAGAAATGGTATCATGACACCTAAGATCAGAAATGGTATCATGACACCTAAGAACAGAAATGACATCATGTCACCTAAAAACAGAAATGGTATCATGACACCTAAGATCAGAAATGGCATCATGACATTTTCCACTGAGCAATTTTGAAAAAAAAATCGACATATTATACATAGATAAACCCTTCGTATGGTGTGGGCTGTAATTGTGATAATATTTTGTTTTTTTGCATTTTTTTAAGGCATGGGCTTCGAGGAATCCCTTCAATAAATTTATTGGAATATTTTCCAATCAATACGAGGGACCCAACTACAACTAAAATTGTTGATGTTCCCATGTACATATTTTTGAGATTTCGATTTCAAGGTCGTTGTATTTTGTTAGATTTCTGAAGATATTTTCCTCATGAAACTGTGCCCGACCCATAGACATGTGGCTACCATCGTGTTTGATGGATTTATTTAATGTGTATAGTTTTCCTTAATATGTAATCAGTAAAGGGCACGGTGATGTTCTAAAATTCTAGCATCTTGATGTTGCTAGAGATTTTGGTGGTGTATTTTCCATCCCTTTCTTCAGAAAACCAAAATCACGGATTATAACCAATATCGGTGTTATCTTCATGATTCACATTCATTCAATTATTATTTCTAAATCTTTATACTTGACAAAAATTTCTCTGTTAATATTATTATTATTATAATTATTATAAAAAATTATTTTTCACCAAGATTTGTTTTATAAGCACATGCTGAGTCCTAACTAATGATCTAGGGCAAGATATGCTTTTGTTTTTTTCCGCTTAAAAAGCTAACCATTAAAAAGCTAACCATTAAAAAGACTAAATGGGTAAAGTTCTTAGCAAGATAAAAGTTTTTATTTGTTAGAACTAATTTTTTGGATTGCCTGGAGAGTTAGCGTACCAAGCATTTGGTTTATTTGTTCTTGAGTTCCTTTCTTGATCAGTACCAAAAATCCAACCCGAAGAAGAACAGTGTTAGTTTTTAAGTAACACATTTTTCTATTTTCATCTCCAGGTATTTGCATTTGCTTATTTTTACCAAAATTATTATTATTATTATTATTATTATTATTATTATTATTATTATTATTATTATTTCCTTTGGTTTCTGGTGTATACTCATTTCTTTCCGGGTCCCGACCAGAGATATAAGGTCAGAAATGGCAAAATGACATTTTGCACTGAGCAGTTTTAAAAATAAAACCACATATTTTACATAGATAAAGCCCTTCGTAAGGTGTGGGCTGTACTTGTGAGAACAATTTTTTAAAGGTATAAGCTACAAGGAGTCTATTAGAATGTTTTGCAATCCATTGCAAACCATTTGAGGGCTCAAACGACAACTGGAAATGTCGATATCCTCATGTGACACATTTTTGAGATTTCGATTTCAAGGTCCTTGTGTTTTGCTAGTTTATCATTATTATTATTATTATTATTATTGTTGTTGTTGTCGTTTCGAAGTTGCACAATATTCTGGTGATTATCGAAGGAGACTGAATGACAGCAAGTGCATAAAAACAAAAGGACAGAAAGGCCGAGGTTGCAGTAGTTGATGAAAGGAAGGTGTAGATTGAATGAAAGAAAAAAGAAAAAAAAACAAGAGGAAAAAAAGTGGATTGTTCGTGTTTAAACGCGTGTCAGAAATGTCCTTGTAAAACGGATAGAGACAGACAGAGCGAAAGGAGGAGATGGAGAAGGAGAGGGGTAAAATGGGCGTGTGATAGTGAAATGAAGAGAAATAAAGTGAGCAATAGATAGAGAATTTTAGAGAGAAGGAATTGAAGTGAGAGACGGGGAGACGGAGAAAGAGAGGACGAGAGAGAGGGAGAGGTAGATAATGAGAAAAAAGTAGGAAATTGGCATGAGAGAGCTATAGATAAACGGTGAGAAGTAGAGCTAGATAGCGACACGGATAGAATAGAAAAAGGAGAGAGCAAGGAGGAGAATGATCAAAGAGAATAGGAGAGAATAAGATTATGTGAATGAGAGCGAAGAGAGAAGGATAGAGAAAGATCAAGAAGAAAGAGTAAGGAGAAGGAGAGAGGAGGAGAAAAGAAGAGTGACAGAGTGTAAGAAGGAGAACATGAGTGGCAGGGGACGAGAGGAAGAAAGAGAAAAGGAGTAGCACGTATGTAGAGGAAGAGAGCATAGGTGAGAAAGAGAGCGAAAATGAGAAAACTCGGAGAGAAAAGGAGAGGTGGGAAGAGATGGGGAGGAAGAACGAAATTCTAATATAAAATCTCAAGGTAAGAAAAGTATTTGTTCTTTAAACATCATCTTGTCGTTGTAGAGCGGAAAAAAGGAAAATATATCGATAGATTTTTTAAAAATGGATAGTATTTAAAACAAACACGTAACAATAAAAAGATTATAAAGAAGAGAAAACGAAAATAAAAGAAAGAAAGAATGAATGAAAGAAAGAAAAAAAATGATGAATGTATGAAAGAAAGAACGAAAGAAAGAAAGAAATGAATGAAAGAAAGAAATAATGAGTAAAAGAAAAAAAGGATGAACGACAGAAAGAAAGAAAGAAAGAAAGAAAGAAAGAAAGAAAGAAAGAATGAATTAAAGAATAAATGAATGAATGAATGAATGGATGAAACCATGAACGAAAGAAGGAATGAAAAAAAAAATAATGGGAGAAAGAAGAACTGAGAAAATGAAATGAAAATGAATGAAAGAAGAAAAAAAGAATAAGAGAAAGCAAGAATGAAAGAAAGAAAGAATGAGAGAAAGAATAAATGAAAGCATGAATAAAAGAAAGAATGATTGAAAGAAAGAAAGAAAAAATGGCTACATACACACACACACACACACACACACACACATATATATATATATATATATATATATATATATATATATATATATATATATTTAAGTTATGAAGAATTTGGTAAACCGAATAGGTAATTCCAAAGAGGATAAAACCTGAGAGCTCAAATGAAGAACAGCCAATATTTAATGAACAACAGACACTTTAAGGTACCTTAAAGTGTCTGTTGTTCATTATATATATATATATATATATAATTATATATATATATATAAATAAAAGAGACGAGAAAAGTTGAAAATCTAGTAAGCGGTGACGGTGTGAAGCAGAAGATACATTGTTCGAGGGGAACAAGTAAACAGATGTTTGGAAACTTCTTTTTTTTTTTTAAATACTTAGAGAAACTGTAAAGAAAATGATAAACACTCAATCTAATATCTAAAAATTTATTTGAAACAAAATGTAAAAGTGAAAGTACCAAAAGCAAGAAAAAAACAACAACAAAAAAAACCAAAAAAAAACAAGAAAAACTGCTTCAGACGATGTTCCAGCGACGCAAGATGAGGTTCTGGAGTAAAATAATGTCGGGAAACAGCGAGATTCCCGGATGTTTAAAACCTGTCAAAGTCAGAAATCTCCCTAGAGGAAGAGCTGTCAGGATTCGCAGAGCGGAGAAATAAGCCAGAAGTGGGGTGTGAACTTTAAGAGTGGGAAGTTGTCATGAAGGAACCCCAATGACAAAGACGTCCGTACGTCACAGTTGCGGAGCAGGCAGGATGCTGGAAGCATCAAGATATATATGTTAAACACGTAAAGTAGGGGTCATTTGGAAAGAATCAAAAATGGTCACTGAGAAGCAGCAAGAAAGAAAGACGAATATAATCTATATGAAAGCCACATGTGTTGGACTTGAATGAATCGTGCATGGCAGGA
The DNA here is from genome assembly GCA_903632075.3 of Acanthosepion pharaonis. Lineage (NCBI taxonomy): Eukaryota > Metazoa > Mollusca > Cephalopoda > Sepiida > Sepiidae > Acanthosepion > Acanthosepion pharaonis. The sequence goes on from CAHIKZ030003526.1 coordinate 1,680,583, forward strand.
GAACGAAACAAGGTATAAGCCCACTGAAATAGATCTGAAAAAGCAGAAGGAAATATAGATCAATCAAAAACAAATAGAAAAGATCTGAATGAAATAGACATTGCAAGCATGGACCGAACATGTGATCATCGACGAATCTTTAGAGAAAATGGAAACAGAAAAGAAACTTATGCTTAACACCAGGAAGAGACAATTTTAATTTCTGGGGCACATAATGAGGAAGGAAGGCTTGGAAAATCTGATACTCACAGAACAGATTAAGGGCAAGAGGGACACAGGAAAACAATGCATAACATACTTCGTGAGCTTGAATAACAGGATGGCGGAACAGGTTTTAGGAGAAATAACACAAAAGACAAAATTAATTCAAAGCTACAAAGAACAGGAAATTGTGGAGAGCCATGATCGCCTACATTCTGATGGAACACATTACATAAAGAAGAAGAATTTGTGTATGTATGTATATGTATGTATGTATATATGCATATGTAAGCAAACAAATTAGGGAAAAATAGCACGCCTCAAACTGAAAAATGATTATGTGAGTCTGTGCTTGTTTTTGTGTGTGCGCGCGCGTGCACGGGTGTATACGTGGGTCACATATACATATATAAGTACGTACGGGTATATATAAATAGTGATATGTATGAATATGTGTTTACATGTATACATATAAAAAAGGCTCTATGATGTGCATATGCGGGTGTGTATGCATATCTGCACAGGTATATATCACTGGGTATGTATATATGTGATTTTATGTACAAATATGCAAAAAAGGTACTAATATATGTATATACCTGGGTGGATGTGTATTTATGTACAAATGTTAACATATGTGTGTGTGTGTGTGTGTGTGTGTGTGTGTGTGTGTGTGTGTGTGTGTGTGTGTGCAGGCGCGTTCATCCAATTCAATATTTGTGATTTTTACCCGTCAATCACCGAGACTCTGCTAATGCCTGCCATCAATTTAACTAATGATTACTACCCTATTAGCGATACTAAATTAACACCATAAAGCAGGCGCAAAAACCTATATTATTCCATAATGTTTAACTGTGGACCAAAAGAAATAATACAGAATTCAACATTGCTATGGGAGCATATGATTCTGCTGAGGCATGCAAAGTTGTTGGAATTTTGTTATTGTGAAGATTAAGATTTATTTTCGACATTAAGGATGCCGAACTAATACAGAGATGACGGTGTAATCCTACCTCCGTGAAACAAGTCCAAGAAACATAGACTGATCGAGAAAGGAAGTGATAACTTTTTAAAAGATCACCAGCTATTACTACAAGCACCATTGCTAAAGCGATCAACTTTCTCGACGTGACCTTGGACTTGAAGACCGGTTATTACAAACTGTATACCAAAGATCTACATAACCACAGATACGATAATAATGATTCCAACCATCCATAGAATGTTTGAAATAATTTGTATGAATCAGTCCAAGATAGGCTTTTTAATTACTCCAGGAATAAGGAAATATTTGATAATAATAATAATAAAATTAAATATATAAAAACATTAGAACTAAACAGCGATAGAGTAAATTTAAAATATTTGGAACAAAACAAAAAAAAGTAAAAATAAACAGACACCGTAGGCGTAATATAAAATAGTTTAAGCCACTTTTTAATCGTAATGTTCAAACGAACATTGGAAGAATTTTCCTAAATTTAATTAATAAGCACTTTAATGACTCACCAATACTAAAAAGATTTTTTAACAAAGATAATATAAAGATCAGCTATAGCTGCATTTAAAACATCGATAAATCTATATCCCAAAACAAGAATATTATATTAAACAAATACAGGTCTAGCAAAGAAAAAGGTTTTGTCGAGGACCTCGAGATGAACAGCGGGAATGCCAGACTCTATATGGCAGCGGTATTCCATGCAAGGATGAATGGTTGATTTGTAGATTTGGAGGATGGACGTTCTGATGCGACACAGAGAACCAACTTTCCTTGCGGTAGATGAAGCTATTGATTCAATGTAGTTGTTCCACTTCAGGTCAGTGGACATCGTGAGACCAAAACTTTTAGAACTAAACAGCCATATAGTAAATTTAGAATATTTAGAAAAAACAAAAAAGTTAAGAATAAACAGAAATACCGTAGGCGTAATATAAAATGCTTTAATCCCCCATTTAATCGTTATGTTCAAACGAATATTGGACGAATTTTCCTAAATTTAAGCCATTAGCGCTTTAATCTCTCAACAATACTAAGGAAGATTTTTCAACAAAAATATCATAAAGATTAGTTATAGCTGCGTTGATAACATCGATAAATCTATATACCAACATAACAACATTATATTAAATAAATAAATTTTCAAATTAGATAACGTTAATTTAAAAAAAGAATAAACGCAACTGTCGAAAAATAGGATCTGTTCCTTAAACGGCAAATGTATGACTGGAATCTGTAGAAATTCTTATATGAATAAAACAAATCTCTGTAATAAAGACAATGTGAATAAACAAATCAGGAAAAACTAATCATTACCGACGCATTTTGTCCTCTAATAATTTCGACCAGGGGATGAAATGCGTCTGTAAAGAATAGTTTTTCATTTGGGCTGTAATCACTCAACAACACCAGGGAAGATTTTTTTTAACAAAATAATGTAAATATCAGTTATAGCTGCGTTAATAACATCATTTATTGACGCAATGATGTAATTATTGGGTGTCTATGGCGAAATTATGTGATTGAGAGATTTGATGGTTGTTATATAGATGTAGGTATTTGTGATATGATAGGTCGGTGAAGAAAACCTGGTTTATTGGTCTTTACTTTACCATACATATATCGTGGTTGGTAATCAACGACAATTTTCTTGATTTTTAAACTATCAACCTCAGCGTTGTTCGCTGTGATAAGTTTATTTACGTAAATTTTAATGAATCTGTGGGATTGTTCCAGAATTAAGTGAATTTGTTTGTGTCATCTTGGATAAATTGTAAATTTTTGTTATAGTCTTGTCGGTTGAAAAGTACATAATTATTGGATTTATCAGCGCGTTTGATAATGATATGAGAGTTGGTGCCTAATTTCAGTTGATTTGAGTTTGCGAGGATATTATTGTATTTTCTGTGTGGAGAACAGTTTTTCAAACCTTCCGCTTTTGGAAAACCTCCCAGATCTCGGTGCACCTTAATTAATTTTTTGTTTTGTTAGCTGTTGGATTGATTGGTAGAGTATTTCAATTTAGGTTTTTGTTTGGGATCGTATCGAGGTTGAAGGTGGCAATTCAAGAATTCTATTTGATAGTCAGTGAGTTCGTGATCAAACAAGATTAGGAAGTTATATTTACCATTGGGTAGTACAATCTTTCCATTGTATAAGTTTTTTTTAGTAATGCTGTGTTGTTGGTTGAGATCTAACGTACTATAGAGGTAGTTAAAATGGCGTTATGTTAGTTCCCTTGTTCTCATTGTGTTTTTGAGAATATCTTTGTATTTTTTTTGACTTTCAGTTTTAAAATGCACCGTCCTCTCTTGGGATTTATTGTCGTTCCATGACGTTTTTCCAGAATGTGCTGGTGTTATGTCCCTTGCTGGCTGCCGGGTCATGTAATTTAATTAATGTATATTTTCACATCAACCGTTCATTGGAACATCTTTCATTCAGTACGACTGACAAGAAAGATTGAATTATTTCTTTTAAGTTTTTCCAGCATCCTAACATTTTTCCGTTTTATAGGAGATACGGAATATATAAATTGTCCATAATTTTTATTGTCCCAAGCGCTTTGGTCACTTCCATAGCCATTTACAATGGCGTTTTTGTCTCTCTTTTTATTGGTTTGACTGTTACACTATAAATTATGTTAGTATTATATATATATATATATATATATATATATATATATATATATATATATATATAATACCAATTTGTAATTGGTAGGGATTATTCAAGGACGAATTTAATCAATGAAAGCTCTATGTAAGTTACAGAGCAATATAATGATAAATAAAAAATGTTTTTATATTCATCTCTTCAGACAGAGTATTTTCAAGAAATGACATCAATCCATCCAGACAAATAAATCGGGATGAAAAGGAGAGAGAGAGGAAAAATAAGAAAAATAAAAATTTAAAGATAATAAAAGAATTGTGTGAAGAAAAAAGAGAGAGTGTGTGAGAGAGAGAGAGAGAGAAAGAGAAAGAGAGACAGAAAAGAAAAGAAAGGAAAGAAGGAAGAAATGATTGACCAATGCAAAAATAAATAAACTGACCTAGAAAAATGTCCATAAAAATGCTCATGTACAGGGTAAGGAAGATAGAGATACAGGGAAAAAAGGGTTACAACAAAGTGGCTAATAGCCATGACAGTTTAGACAGCAATCAAAATCATATAAAACATTCATCATTTTGAACTACTACTACTACTACTACTACTAATAATAATAATAATATCTAATAATATAATAAATAAAATAAAATGAATCAACAAAAAACTAATATATGTAGATAATTATAATAAACAAAATTGGAATATTTTTTATACAGATAAAAATAATGATAATACTATTAATATTAATAAAATATAAACATATTGAATATAAATAGTAAATAAAAAATATATATTATGTAGGCATCAGCAAGACAATCACATAAATAATTAACTATATCTACAGACCTATATATAAAAAATTTGTGACATGTAATATAACTACATATACAAATACAAGCATATGAATACATGTACACACATATGTTTTTCTACATATAAAATAAGAGACAACATTTCAAGTGTATATCCCGTAAAGTTAATGTTTTTCTGGAATTTTGAATCTGTTTTTGTGTTGACACTTGAAAATAAGTTCATTTTTTTTTATTCAACAATTGGCCAGCATTTTTACAGCTAATTATTGTGATTTTCTCCGGTATGCATCGATTGCATCTGTCTCGGAACTTCTTGGTAGTTTGAGACTGACAGATGATATCCCATTTAATTTGTGGGGTGAAGCCTCTATCTTTAAGTTACCAATAATACTTAGAGTAGTTTGGTGTCTTAAAGAAGTATTGGAGACGAATGGCAATGATTGTAGAGTCCCTGTTTCCAATTTTCAGCAGATATCCCGATGTATCCTTTTTATCATTAATATTTTCTTTTTGGAAAAATAGTAGCTTGTACCACATTTTCCGAATTACAGATACCTTTAACTGGGCAGTTGGTTCTGGTTCTACAATTACAAAATGGCTTGTTTTTTGGTATATTGACACTTGAAAATAAGTTCATTATTTTGATTCAACAATTGGTCAGCATTTTTATATATAATATCTAATGTTGCCATCATAAACTGATTTTAATTCCATTTCTTGAAAATATTCGATCTGAAGAGATGAATATAAAAATATTCATGAAATAAATTATAACCGAAATGGATTTTTAAAGTTTCTTTATCATTATATATATATATATATATATATATATATATATATATATGTGTGTGTGTGTGTGTGTGTTTATATATGTATATACACGCAGACGCACACACACACACATATATATATATGTGTGTGTGTGTGTGTGTGTGTGTGTATGTATGTATGTATGTATGTATGTATGCATTTGTAACAAAATCAAATCATTGATTTAAAATCCTACAGTACCAAACTGTTCTAATATAGATAAAACAAACAAAGAAACAGTTGGACAGGTAGTCTCCAAGTTTGAAAATTAGTAGGTGTTAAGTCAGGGTAATATGATATATGATATCTACTTATCTAGTCTGGTGCTTCTGCTTTGTATTTAGAGATTCTAGATAAAACCCAAGATGTATTTGCAATGTTATTGATCCTGACATAGCGTCTTGGCTTCAGTCACTTTCTCGCCGCCGTAACGCCGCTGCCCAGTGCCTTTTTTAAAAAAATATTTTAATGGTAATATTCTGATTAACTTTTCTCTATGATAGTTAGACTTTACGAATTTTAGCTAAGTACGACATTGACGTCACGGTCTCGTTATTTCACAGTTAAATGGCTAGATCCAAACGTCAGTTCTATGCTAAGAATTTCTTCTCTCACACTTCTCCCTTGTGGAACACTCTTTTGGTTTCTTGATTTGCGGTTAAATTTGGTCTTCAAAAAATTAAATGCAGTATCAATTGTTATCTTCTGTTTTTTTATTTCCTTCTTATTTTTTAATTGTTCTCTCTTTTAACAATGTTTTTTTTCTCTTGTTATCTCACATTCAATAATCCCTTGCATCTTATTTATTGCTTTGCTTGGGGTGAAATGATTAAAAGAAGAACAAAAAATGTTCTGCCATCCATTTACACAAGATAATTAGATAGGTTGTACGCTGTTTGCCTTTGATGCACTTTCCTTCACTATGTCCTGTGAGTGCCAAAATTTCCAATCCCTCTTTTCTCATTATGTGTCTTAGAAGTTTTAACTGTCTTTTCTGATCTTAATTATGAGACAACTTTTTGTTTCCTTTTTATCTAAAATGCCGTTGTTTCTCACATGTTCAATCCATAGAATTCTCAGCATCCTTCTATATAGTCACATTTCTGCTATTTCAGGTCTCATCTTCATCTTTGAGGAGAAAGTGAAGTATTCCTACATAACAGGTCAGTACACTTTTATTAATTTCTAACGAAAATTTCCCTGTTTCTTAATTTGCTTAGTTTTTGGAAAGCATATTTCGCTATCCAAATGAGCCTATAGATTTCGTTGTAGCACTTTCAGTGCTTTGTTAAATACTTCCTAGATATTTGAATTGTATTTGCTTGATTTTGGCATCTCCAATTTGTAATTTGCATGTTGGAGCTGACCCTTTTGCTAACAAGAATTTAAATCATAAAGATAATATTAAAAGTAATGGTCGCAGTAATATTATTCTTTGTAGAACTGGGGAAAAGCTACTGAAATTTATAAGAAAGAATATTTTGTTTTTACAATGTGGTCCAGCATATACAAGGCCCGAGAGTCACTCGAAGTAGAGGGTTACAGGTTTTTGCTGATATGTGGGAAAGATAACAGTTAACCCTAAACATGAAATGGTTAAGCTTGTAGTGATCGGGAAAATATCCTTTTAAGAGTCGGTTCCATGGGGCAGTGGTTCGCGGGAAGAAGCTGTTTGGGTGGAACTTCCATCCCACCAATGGAATAAGAATTGCATAAGAGTGGTTCCCTACAATGCGAATGGCATGACGAGTCTTATAACTGATGAAACTAAAGAATGTAGTTCGTTTGTGCACTTTCCATGTTAATAGTAATAGAGCAGTGACAGGGTTGTGACCTGTCGTCTGTGAAAGATTAGTTATAGGGTGAGAAATAATTTGTCACCCACAACGACGCGGAAAAGTTTTTTTTTATCGAGACTGGAAAGTGAGGATTGGGTAGCTCCTTCCCAAATATGACAACATTACCCCATTTTAGACCTGATCTTGCTCTTGTAAATGTATAGGTTAGCAAGAGGAGTCACGTACTTATTGGAGCTGTACAGGGAACAGACCATTTTCCGACCATATTTAGCGATTGATCAAAATATAATAAGTATTCAAGATATTACATTTAATTCTTAAGATGTACGGATAAAGAAAGAAGAAACCTTTGACGTTACAATGAGAAGAGGTGGAACCGAAAAAACAAAAGAGAAAAACCGTTATAAAATATTTCGAAAGATATGAGATTCGACATAGACATATAAAACTAAACGAAAAGAAGGAAATTTGTTACATTCATCTAAGAGAGCTACATATCAATTGCTTGCAGAACAATGTAATATATCACGCCACTGTAAAATCAGCGGATAAAGAAAAAAAAGTATATATTGGAGTAACTGAACGACCTTCGAAAAAGAAATAGCCACACACACAAAAAAAAAAACACTTTACAAATAATCAATACGCGAACAGCACAGCGCTTTCTAAACATATATGAGAAATTAAAATCAAATAACTCTAAAAATATCATGGAAAATATAGAAAACAGCATCAGCCTACAACAATAAATCCCAAAACGGTAAACTCAGATGGAATAGGAAGAAACTATAATTACCTGTACAGACCAAGACAAATTACTGAATAAACAATCCGAACTTATCTCTCATAAAGCAGCAAAAAAAAAATGACATAGAAGAGGAATGTGTGTTCATCGTCTAATGCATGACATTCCTGATAAAGATATGTGTTTCTTCCGGCCAACCATTGCTATTCGTTGTAATGAATACCAACATACCTACCACAGCAAGCAAAAAACGTAAACTCTCCGGGAGTAAGCGGATTTTACGTACCGTGGTAGGTTTAGAAATGTCCTGGTCATCTCACTTATTTTCGGCTAGAATTGATACACATAAACTAAATGTTTTTTAATGTCCATCAAGTTCTCGACATCTTAGATAAATACCCAAACAGGAAGTAATAAAATTTATAAATGAACAAACCACATATAGGAATACATATATATATATATATATATATATATATATATATAGAGAGAGAGAGAGAGAGAGAGAGAGAGATAGACAGACAAACAGAGAGAGAGAGAGAGAGAGAGAGCGATCAATTATGGACAGGAATCCGAAGAAATGATAGGACAAGGAATAAGTATGGGTTAAAATGATAAAAAGCAAAGAGACGTAGATTAACGATATGTTATGTTTGGTTCCTTCTGATTGGTTAGATAGGTGTCATGTGTAAGGAAGTAACAGATGATATTCAAATATGTATGAGAAATATTCTGGATGCTAAAGTGCGAAAAATTAAGTAAGACGCAGCAGAATGTTTTGAAAAAAAATGTCTTGGTTTGACTTTTCATTAAAGAATATCTCGTGCGTATCTTCATTGAATTTATATATTAGGAAGAGATAAGTTAGCTTCATGAATAATGGAACTGTAGAATAATGGTGAAATTTTAAATATCATTCTACTCGTTTTTTTGTTCATTGTTAAACTTCAGAATGTCAGGATTCGATACAATAACGATATATTCTTGCAGGGTTACTCGTATTTCGGCCGTTTAGAATAATCACAGGATTTTCATTGAAAGATTAAAATTCAGTAGAAAAGACAACGTAGTTTCAACAAATAAACATTAATTTAATGTAACGACAAGAATCCAAGCAGTTGATAATAGATTGAAAAGTAATGTCTTTTTGTGGCACCATTTACGAGGCAGAGAAAGGAAGAGAAAGAAAAGAAGGCAGAAAGAAAGGCGAGACGAATCGTAGGTGATAAGCACCCACACACACGGCTAAGAGACAATGAAAATATTGATAAGTAACAAATGAAAAAGGGTGTCATTACAATGACAGGAAATTTCTGAGAGAATGCGGACTGGAGATCAATGCAGTTACCTTGGTAACCAGGCGTTGGAAGCGAGTTGGGAACGACGAGGCTGATATCAAATCTAACCAGATTCCCACCCGAATCACCAAAAGGTTAGAACGTCACATTTAGGTGCCGCGACCGATACCAAGCCAGTTGGTCGTCACAGGACGAGACAACACGACTGACGCGACAGGCGGACGTCACGTTTGGAGCAGCGACACCCGAACGGAGCAGCGAGGAGCGAACAGCTGGCGCCGCGGCGAGGACGTCACAATTGGTGCTGTTTGGGGACGTCACAACTGGTACCGTGGTAGATCAGGATAGAACGTCACAGTCGGCGCTGCGACCGGGGGACGACGTCACATTTTTGTTTGGCTTGATACAGTTCTGAAATAAAATATAAACTGTCTTTGTGTACGTATGTGAGAAACAATGAAATGTTGTTATATGTGTGTATGTATGAAAAAGTCAACACGTGTATGCGTGGTTCATAGTAAAGAGAATACAAGAGATAGAAATTGTTTCTTACTGTTGGCGGTATTTCTGTAGTCTGAAGTTTGTCAACGCTGTCGCTTTTAGCATGAGATCGTGAAGATCATAAGCGAGAGTTGCGTGAAACTTGGTGACAGCTGTGCGTATCCTGTTTGGGGCCGGATTTCGTATGTTTTTATATACTTTTTCGTCACAAAATCGGCTCCAGAATTAATTTTTTTATTTCTTCCTAATTGGCCCTAAAAAGCCACGTGGTTTGTCTCCTACTACTTTAAAATTATACACAGTATTAGGTCTTCCTTAAATACGCAAGTACTTTCGACGGTTCGTCCAGTCATCATCATAATTAAAAAAAAACAAAAAAAAACAAGGATCATAACATTCATCGAGTGATTAGTGGGTTAATGCATCTTTAAAATTTTGTTAGCGAAGAGATTTCGCCACTTTATATCATTAACATTACTAATTTGCTTTTTCGATGAATAATTCATTGTAATATAAATTAAAACAGCACTCTCTCTCTCTCTCTCTCTTTATATATATATATATATATATATATATATATATATATATATATATAGATAGATAGATAGATAGATAGTATTAGTGGTAAATACACATACATATGCAAATATATAAATATATATACATACATGCATACACATACATATATATTTTGTATAAAAAATTCCAAGAGGATAGAATCCAGGTAGAACTCAATGTCCAGGACAGAGTAAGGATATAATAAAAAGGCTTAAACACTAATGGAATATTAGTGTTTAAGCCTTTTTATATATATATATATATATATATATATATATATATATATATATATATATATATATATATATGGTGGTAGGATTCAAAGCCAGTGTCATCATAGAACTTTCGAAGAGTAAATATCCTTTCAATTTAGATAGGTGAACCTATCACACGATTCAGACTTCTCTTCAGATTTTTGAACAGGAGTAGAGGTTTATCCGATGTTTCCGTTCCGGATTGTGTTTACTGTTCCTTCTGAAGTCGATCTCAACTCTATACTCATAACATCGACTTAACTAATCATTTATTTTCTTCCCACCTCTTCCATTGCTAAATAAGTTCGCTTAATTTCACTAAATAAATAAATTCACCCTCTTCCCCGGTGTTCTGAACAGGTGTGGAGGTGTATCCTTTTTTTGCTTAAGGATTGCGTTTCCGGTTCCTTCCGAAGTTTACTTCCACATTATTTGTTTTTAACATCTCCGAGTGAACTCTGTAAGTTATTCACTAATTAAATCTTGGCTTCTTCAAATCTAGTACAATCTGGTGTATTTCCTGCATAGCCCACATAACTTCACTTCTTCCCTTTACTTATGCTAATCCAATACCACACAGTAACCCCCTACCTTGAGAGGCTCTTGGGTCTTGTAATGGGTAAACATATATATATATATATATATATATATATATATATATATATATATATATAGAGAGAGAGAGAAAGAGCGAGAGAGAGAAACGCTTCTTTTTTGCTGCGGCCCCACTATCAGTATAACAGTAACACATCTTGTCACCGCATTTCGGACTTTCCGCTTTCCAAAGAATATCAAGATATATATATATAAAGGAATTCTGCCTACTGCAAAGGCACCGTATTGATTCTTGAAAATATCTGTGATGTCCATAATTACGTGTACAAATTATAGCACAACATGAATTTCGGACAATTTTTCTAAAATTTCGATCGACAACACTTTATTTGAAATTTGGAAAATCACATAAAAATATAAACAAACAGTCCTTGTCTGTTCATCTTGATCAAACTTATTTGGACGAATATTTGCTACATAAATAGACCTTATATATATATATATATATATATATATATATATATATATATATATATATATATATATAAATATATATATATATATATATATATTGTAAAACAATCAATGACACAACCATAATAACGAAAGAGGAGGGAAAGTTGGAACGCGATTAAAATAAAATATATTTTTTTAATTGTAAATAATTTTTAAAATGCGTCTAGGGGATTTTATGTGCTCCTTACGGTTGTTGGAGGACTGAGTGCCTTTTTTCTATTTTTTTTTTTAACATTTTATACTCTTGTGAACTTGTTACCCCCTTTATTAATATTTTTTTAATTATATACAATTAAAAAAATATATTTTATTTTACTCGCGTTCCAACCTTCCCTCCACCTTCGTTATTATGTTTGTGTCCATGATTCTTTTACAATTTGCCAACGTTCACCTTTGAAAAAGTGTTGGTTGAAAGGTTCCTTAGGTATAAAATGACGTCCATTTTATTCAAATCCTTGTTTTATTTCTGTGGGTATAAATCTCTTTATATATATATATATATATATATATATATATATATATATATATATATATGTGTGTGTGTGTGTGTGTGTGTGTGTAGTTAGGTAATGAAATGTTTGTTACTCCGCATGAATAATCCCAAGGAGGATGTAATCCAGAGAGCTCAACGTAAATCCCGAACGAATATTAATTAAATTTAAATTTAAATTAAATTAAATTATATATATATAAAGATTATGTCCCCGAAATGAGTTAAAAAAAAATTGAAACGGTTTTTGTAGCTGAAAAGTGCCTTTACTAGCTCAGCTCCGTAGACCGCGTTGATAGAGCATGCTTTAAATTATTTACTTAAGGAATACACAATTTTTAGCTAGGTGACTTCTACAAATCTATATCTGCTAGCTTCGTAAGCTAATCGTAACTACAATAAATTTTAATGGATGTTTTATCCGATATCATTTCGTCATTACTATAAACGTTTGAAATAATAATAATAATAATAATAATAATAATAATAATAAATAATAATAATAATAATAATAATAACACACACACACACATATATATATATATATATATATATAGTCAGACAGACAGAGAGAAAGAAAGAAAGCGAGAGATAGATATGTGCGTGTGTGTGTGTGTGTGTGTGTGTGTGTGTGTTTGTGTGTGTGTTTGTGTGTGTGTGTAAATATATCCATTGGTGCTTAATTGCAAGGACAAATCATAATAATAAAGATCGATATTCAATATTGTGTTATGACTTGCGTTGAGGATCAGTGGACACGCAGCCCCCCCACCACCACCTCTCAGTACATAGAAAGTTAAAACCTGCCCTGTGTGAAGGGAAGTGGATAGGAAAAGTGGCTTTCATTGTCTACCGGAAGTGATATTGCTTGAACGGAAGCAGTTAGGCGGATGACCCACCAAGCACTTCCCGCCATGACCGATCAGAGATGGGGAATTATGGCAGGATAACCTCGTACCAATTCTCTTTAATAACAGGAACGGTGAAGCAAGAAAGAGCCATTGTTACAGCACACACACAACACACACACACACACACACACACACACACACACACACACACACACACACACAGAGAGAAACACAGAAACACACACACACTCACCCTCCCCACACACACACACTAGAAGGGATACACCCACGCACCCACAAATATATGTACTAGCAAGGAAACTAGATTTCTTGTGCTTTGTCAGCAGCGGATCGCAGTCATGTCTTTGAGATTATTTTATTTGAAACATCCGATAAGTATAAACATTTTTAGCAATCTCTTTTTACATATCTTCTGCCATATGCTGTCTCCCTTCCTGTCTTTTGTCGACCTTAGAAAACTGTTCCCTAATCTAAGCTCGTCAGTTTATTTATACTCTACTTTCCGCAGTTCCTCTTTCTTCCTGTATGCCTTGTGAGTGTCAAATTCTCCTAGCACCCTATTTTCATTATGTGCTCTAAAATTTTCAGCTGTCTTGTTCTGTTGTTAGGTATAAGTCTTCTATGGTTTCCATTTTCTCTAAAAACTTCGCTGTTACTCACGTGTTCAGGCGATGATATTTTCATCATCCTTCTGTAGAACCACATTCTTGCTTCCTCAAGTCTCTGAGTCATCTCTGAGGAGATTGTCCAGCATTCATTTGCATAAAGGAGGGCTGATATTACATAACAGTTGAGTACTCTTTATTTTAGTTCTAACGAAATTTTTCTGTTTCTTAATACTTTGCTTAGCTATTGGAAGGGATCTTTCGCTATATCCCAATGTGGCCTCCGATTTCGATGTCGCATTTTCTGTCCTCTGTTAAACATTTTTCAGATAATTGAATTTTTTGCACTTGTTTAATTTTGGTATCTTCAGTTTGTAATTCATATATTGGCCTTTTGCTTTTACTGAAAACTGTACTGTTATACCATAATACCTATTCTATTGTAACAGACTCTCCCACAGATAATAAGTAGTAGTAGCAGTGGCCAGTTGGGCTCAGTGGTGTTGAGTGAGTCACTCGATGTCGGACATTGAAGTATCAACCCTCACAACTAGATTGCTGCGTCATTAACTCTTATTTCAAGTTCCTAACATTTTGTACATCGAACCTGATTTAGGACGACTTATTAAAATACAAGCCTCCACTGTGAAAATTACTCTACAACATATACACTCTGTTTTCTTACATTTGAAGTTTCGTCCTTTCTTCGGACTTTCTTTTACTACGTTGCTTAGGAGTAATTCTCCCCCTACTATGGGTAAAATAGCAGGACAGACTGGGTTCTATAGAGTTAAAGAAAGGATCGTTCGCATTGGTTCGATGATCCCGATTACGACCGAATAATGATGATGAGAAGGATTATCTGTAGTTTCTTTTTTGTGTCTTATGCCGTCGCCTCCCTCTGTCCTTTTTATAAATACTTTCATGGTAACTGCTCCGACGAGTTATTTTCACTAGTTTCCAATCTGCATGAATTTAAACTTGCCACTAGGTCGACATCTCAGTCCCATCCTTTCACTGTCGAAACGGTTAAATGTAGCCGTCTCTTCTACTCCAATAGCTTCATGTCTCGCACTTCTCATCTGCGGAACTCCCTTCCTCTTACTTGCTTTCCTGATAGCTATAATCTCCAACTATTCAAACGCAATGTCAATCGACATCTCCAGATGCCTTAATCTATTCCCTATCCTTCTCTTCATCTTTTCCTCTCTCTCACACCTCTTTACTCTTGCTCCCACTTTCTGTAACCCATTGCGTGCTAGCTGCACTCCTGCCTTGCTTGGGGTGAAAAGTAAAAAAAAAAAAAAGATTGTGATCCCAATAATGAGGAAATCTAATTATCTGATGATTTCTTACGGGATGATATATTAATTTAGAATATTTCTAAAATTTTCAGTGTATAATATCAATTATTTTGTTTACGAATGTTCACTTAATACAATACCCAAGAGCCACTTCAGGTAGAGGTTTGCTGAAGGGGATTATTGCATGTGAAATATAACTGTTAACACTAGAATTGAAGAAGTTAAAATTGTAATAGTCAGAAAGCATTCTCTCAAGTGTTTGTTCAACAAGAATTCTTGGGTAAAAAACCTCTCTCAGTAGAACTTCCTCTATAGTCATGAAATATGAAGGGAACATGTTTGGGTAGTCTCACTGTATGTGTCATAGTGGGTTTTAGCACTAATGGTTCGAACGATTCCAATTAAAGAATACAGCTCCTCAAAACATATATCTATGGAAACAGCGAGATATTAGCGAAAGGCTTGCAACATTTCGCCAGTAGGGATTGATTAACGGATTCATTTTTTTACGGCTTATCAACATTTTTTTCAGGTAATTTAAAGCCAGAAAATATTTTTTTAAATTGTAAGATTTTTTTTTTTTTGAGATAATAATGATTTAGTGACACAAGTTCTACTAATAAACCCATAGCTGGGAGTGCAGAGAATCAGTGGATTTATAAGCTTCCCAGCGGTATTTGCTCATAAGTGAAAAAAAGCGAACACTGTTTCAGTTTCCAATTCCGAGCCGTTACCCGTTTCACCGCAAGCACAACCATGCTTACACCATCTGGTATTCTCAAGTGGTCGCTCATCTAGGTACTGACAAGGCTAGGCGTTGCTTAATTTCAGAAATCGTACGAGAACCAATGTTTCAACGTGATATAGCCATATGCCCACAACCAGCAGCCTAGGGTATCATGTAATTTTCCTCTGACCATGTGTTCATCACGCTCGGGATTATTCTGGCCGTAAACCATTTCGTCTGGGGGAAAGAGGTTGTGCGGTGGAAAACATTTCTTTGCCTACAAAGTCGCGTAGATGCTTTTGAAAACAAACTGAGTTTCTTTTTTCCCAGATTTTCAGATTAGACGTTTAGCCATCTTGACACCACTTGTCGTAGGAATCACTGAAAAACCCTTTGAGTTATTCAGCTAGAAAAAGAACAGGTGAAAATCGTTTTGTGCTAACCCCACTATGTCTTCCTAAATGAGCAATGGTGAGAGGAAAATGGTACCATTATTCATACTCTGGCTCCCATCTTCAAAGTCCAGAGAAGAAAACTGGATCAGTAGGTCAACACAGCAAAAGGAATCATCCTTTCAACTAAAGCGACCAAACAGAAAAGATCCAACTCAATCCATAAGACTATTGGCACGTGAGATAGGAGATTCAGTTATGACAGTCCAAAGAGCAGTAAAAAAAAGACTTGAAAGTGAAACGTGTGAGGCACCTTGTTACTACAGGAGAGAAAGTAAGAAGGTTAGAGAGGGCGAAGATCATCTTGAATAAGTTGGAAAATCATTCTGGGATAATGTATATATGGATATACATCTGAACTTTATTTCAATACTTAATTAGATTCCGATCCTTAGCTATGATTAGTTAATGATGAACATACCATTTTCCTTTATGATCGATTTCATCACGATTCTTCTGTTAAGCTTGGAGAGTAATTATACATTTTTATTGCTCAAAGTAGAGTCCCATAGTGTTATAAAAACCTACGTCAATTCCAGTAAGATATTTTTAATCATTTCTAAGATACAACGGTTCAGTTCATAATCTAACAATTGGACAATTTTGCTTTTGCACGCGGTACACTCCTACCACCCCTACCACCACCACATACACTGACGCATGCGCGTGTTTGTGTCCTTGTATATGTTACGCCACTTCTATATATATTGTACTGGAAGGACTTGTCTTTGAGATCTCATTTTTCTTACTGTATACGATTATTTGTTCTTTTTTTTTTAAATTTTTACTTCCTTTTGTCGCCTTTAAAATTCTTAAAGTGCTGATAAGAATAAGGCTCGCTAATCTCTACAGTTGAATGTGCCGTAATTTGAAATTTCTACTCGAGACACTTGGTAAACATGCGCTCTGTTTTCCTGCTATAAAGTTTCAGTAAATGAATAAGCTCCACAGAAAGACATTTTTCGACGCATTTACCTACTTCCAGCCCCCTTCTCCCTCTGCTAAATGGAGGTCACCTCAGTCGCTTTCCTCAGAGTAGAAAATGAGTTCAACAATTTGGCAGAGATTAATTCGCATAGAAAGGTTTATATGCGTCATTTGAAAGACGATAAAGGGTGATGTAAAGAAACGACTTCATTTTTTCACAAATTTCATACAATGAGGCAGCCTCAAAAACGTTAGGACACTCTTATATCATACAATGCGTGGAACGTCTCATTCAGGACCTATATATATATATATATATATATATATATATATATATATATATATATATATATATATATATATATATATATATTAATAATATCATTATAATATATATATATTATAAGCTTTTACTCAGTTTTGTGAAATCTTTTTTAAGAATAGTGTTTTATGGTTACTGGAATACACACACACACACACACACACACACACACACACACACATATATATATATATATATATATATATATATAATAGTGTTTATGGTTACTGGATATATACTGGTTATATATATATATATATATATATATATAACCACTTATATGTTGTGTGTGTATGTGTGTATATATATATACACACACACACACACACACACACACATATATATATATATATATATATATATATATATATATATATAATAGTGTTTATGGTTACTGGATATATACTGGTTATATATATATATATATATATATATATATATATATATATATATATATATATATATATAACCATGACGCTGTGTGTGTGTATGTGTGTATACACACACACACACACACACACACACACACACACACACACACAGCGTCATAAGTGGTTAGAACATTCGCATTCTGAACATGAGACCCGGGTTCGAATCTCACCATGGTCGATTTGCCAGGAAGATTACTTCTTGATGTTATAAGTCTGGAGGGGGGGTGATCTCAGCGTGCGGCACCTTTGGAAAGTGCCTGAAATGCATACCAGGAGTTGACCCAAGTCTTGTGAGGGAAATTGGGTAGATGGAACTCTTGGTGTCGTCGATGGCTGTGCTAGCACATAGTCACAAGTCATCATGACCGAGGTTTTGAGTGTGCTGGCCTTATTCAGATTGCTGATCACACTAGATAATATACTTCTCTCCCAGAAACGATATCTAACTTCTGCTCTGCATAGTTGCCGTATAAACCACAGGTGGACTCTGTGGGTTTTGAATAAACACAATAGGGATTGGCTAGCCGCACTTGTAGACAATATTTACTAGATTCTAGTGCCGATGTGGCACAAGGCCGAGTTTAACGTGGGTCATCCGAGCCCGTAGGCACGGCCAAAAATTCCCCATAGAACCCGCATAAACGTGTTTGGGTATGTCTACCTCCCCGGGCGAGACTCTGCCCTTCGGCATAGCCACGTCCGGGTTCCTCTCTGCCCGAAGGCAGAGTGTTCGATAGCACAGCTGGAATGGATTCCAGCTAGACAGTAGTAGTAGTAGTAGTAGTAGTAGTTGTAGTAGTAGTAGAAAGGTATCCTTGAATACGAGTGACCATTTATATATACTGATACATGTCAAACAGGCTTATCGCGAAAATTTATCAACTAAATAAAGCCATAGGCAGAGTTTCTTTTCAGTACCTCAGATTTTGACAAAATATTTCAACCAAACAAACAGGTTAATGTTTATTCAATTTTATTTCGATTTATTTTCTCAATGTATATTGGCGATTTAGTCGCCTTATACCCACAAAGAGTCATCTTTTTTCGTAATGCTTTCGAATCAGAAAAATAAACAAAAAAATACATTTTTTTTCCTCATTTTTCGCATGTTTTGGTCAGTTTTCTTTTGCCCTAAGATCAGATGCGTTTTATACATGAAAATATGATTTTCCCTGAAATTTCTCTGATTTTTTTAACTGCGTCATATACTCCCTAACGATCTATCCACAAAGGATTCCGGTATGCAAACCCTTTTGAGGCAGCCTATTTTTTAAAAACACCTTGTACACATATTGTGGTCTAAATACGCACATTCCTCCAGACAACAATGTCCACTGACGGGAGGCATAACAACAATTTGCAACTAACCAGAAAGCACTAAAAAATATAGACATAACGCCTTCGTCTCGTTTGTAGACGAAAACAAAATTTGCCTTCAATTGAGCTGATGATCTAATCTCGGTGGACATTATAAAAGCAACATCACGCTTTCGTTCAGACAGAATAATTAACTATCAAATGGCTGCTTTATAAGTTTACACCTGAAATAAAGCGACGAATTTGACACCAAGAAAGACTGACCAAAAGATGCAATTGATATTCACTGTCTGTTCTATTTAGTAGAAAATACTTGCATATATATATATATATATATATATAGTGCTGTTCGATAAAAGTGACTCACCTGATTTTTTTTTACTAAATGTTCTCTTCTCCGATGAAACGAAAGTTGAGCTAAATTCAAAGGATAAGCGATCTAAAATCCGAAGAATCAGCTTTGAAAGCTCTTTGAATTTAGCAGTAAGTACTGTCAAGCATCCGTTCAGTATAATGTTCTGGGGATGCTTTTCTTTTCATGGAACTGGTTTCTTAAAACCTATTGAAAAGACCCTCAGAGCGAGAAGTACACGAAATTTTAGAGTCTTGTCTGCTCCCTTCTGCTAAAAGGTGCAAATCGACCCCACCAAGCTCATTTTATGCAGGATAATGATCCCTGTCACAAATCAAAATTTATGAAGGAATACTTTGATGAGAAGCAGGTTAGTGTTATGACATGGCCGCCCCAATTTTCTGACCTCATCCCCATAGAAAACTTATGGAGCATTATAAAATACAGGCTCTCGAGAAAGCAGTTGAGCAACATGCTCCATAAGTTTTTTATGGGGTTGAGATCAGGAGATTGGGGCCACACCCATATATTATGTGGTTAGATGTCTCCAGTGGTTGTTCTACTTCTTATTTTTGTTAATCAAATTCCCCCCAAGCAAGGCAGTATAAGGCTTACTGAGAGTGAAAGAATTAGAAAACAGAAACATTATGAAGGGGTGAGAACAATAGAAGTGTGATCAGGAAAACAGCAGATAGGGATTGACATCAAATCTTTCACTTGAGGCCCAAGATATTTCAATGTTTTTCTGAGTGTATTTGATTGAATAATAATACTATTCGATTGGTGCATAATTATCAGGCGTTTTTTCAACAATATTTATTATTACAAAGGATACATAACAACTCAACAACATTTTTAAATGGTTATTCCAGAGCGTATGATTATCGACACGCATTTTTATAACATGAGAATAAATTGATATTTTTATTAAAAAAAAGTAAACAAAACAGCATTTTTTTTAACAAAGAACTCGCCTGCTAAAACGCCTGATAATTATGCACCAGCCCAATAATAATCAACAGCACATTATTGATGAACAAATGCAAAATAGACTAAGTAATCTATAATAAACCATGCGTTATACAACTGTCTACACCAGCTACAAATAACCGCATCCGGATACCCAACATCATTGAGGATAATTTGAAATACCGTCTATCCAATAACCGTTAGGATTGCTCAATTAACCGGAAATAATTAGTTTTGCTACCCATTGAACAGCATACATAAATAGTCTAACCCACGAACAACACACATGGCCAGAAAAATGCACTCAAGCGTGAAACAGACTGTCGCCTCCCGGTGTTGACTTCCGTGTCCACTTTTATATTTACATACGATCTTTCCCCGATATTCAGTATATAAATATAGCAAAACTCAAAATTATATTTTCATCAAATAATAATTAGAAAGATTGCTTTCTGACCGTGAGATCAGGGTTCGAATCTTCATATGGTCGATTTGCTAGGGAGATGATTGTATTGGCCTGGTAATGTGATCCCTGAAAACCATACCGCGGAGTAATCCGAGCCTTGTGAGTGAAATTGGGTTCGGCAGCCGTCGATGGTTGTGGCAGCATGAAGGCACAAGTCGTCGTGATCGAGGGCCTTGTTCAAAAACTTGATCACATTAAATTTTGTGCCCTCTCGTAGAAACTGTAACTAAGATTCACTCAGCGTAGTTGCAGTATAAACCACAGGTGATCTCTGTTGGTTCACTGGGCGTCTCTGATAAGGTGCGGCTAACCGTCATGGCAAGCAGGTGGGTTTGAAAACGATTAGCCATTATATATATTAGGTTGGTGCAAAAATAATGACGTAATAATGTCGTTTTTTGACGTTAAAAAATACGTCAAAAACGACATTATTTTTGCACCAACCTAATAATAGTAAACACGAGTCTTAATTTTGATTTTTTAAAAAGCTATTTAAAAATAGAACACGTATATAAATACTGGACTGTGTCATTTGCCTTGGATAGCATCCGGTCTAGGAGAAGGACAATTTTGAATTCAAAACCCTCATATATTGATCAAATATACTCACCAACTAGCAAGCGTGATGAGTACAGCTACACTTCTAGAGACAATGTCAATCAAGGAGAACTACCCTCAAGGAAAATCGTGTAATTAATAGCGTCACTGTTGTTGTATTGTACATAAACAGATTTGTTCTTATCATTATATATATCCTATTTCAATCTGAATTAATCGAATGTAAAATTGGAAAAATGCTCTCAACTCAATATTTATGCAGGCACAATTATTTACTCCTCTCTTAATAGTAAGTCTGATCTGTTTGACGAGGTCAAATTGGCAACAGATATAAAAATCTGCTGTTAACAGGAGCAAGGAATTGCGTGTTAATTTTAACGCCTACAAAGCAAAACTGCTTTCTATTAATCATCTAAGATACCTCTTTCTGCCTTCCACCAACATGGCTGATCCTAAACTTCAGCAGCGTATCTCGCTGGGCTTTCTTGGGCTAATATTCTCTGCTGACATAAAAAGGAAAGATTATATTGAATCAATTGCTAGGTCTGCTGCTAGGAAAGTTGGTTCACTGAGTCGTACTAGACAATTTTTCTTGCCAGACTCTATCTTACATATCAATACGTCTACTATTTGTCCACGCTTCGAATACTGCTGCCACGTATGATCTGATGCTCATGCTATATATTTAGAGATTATTGATAAAATCCAGAGAAGAGCATGCAATATTATTTGTCTTGATCTGGCATTCCAGTTTCAGTCACTTTCCCACCGGCGTAATGTAGCTTCCCTGTGCCGTTTTTATAAATACGTTCATGGTAATTGTTCTGATGAATTTTCCTATATGGTACCTTTACTTTATGAATTTAAACTTAGTACTAGATTGGCAACAAGATCTCATTATTTTACATTTGAATCGGTTAGGTGTTTTGCTAGCAGTTTCTTTTCTCGCACTTCTTACCTGTGGAACATTCTTTCGCTTTCTTGTTTTCCAGCTAACTTTGATCTTCAAAGTTTTAAATGCAATATCAATCTTTATCAACTGTCTTCTTGATTCCTCTGATTTTTGTTTCTCGTTCCATATTTTATTTGTGTGTTCATATAACCTCTTATTTAAATTCCTCGAAGTCTCTCCTATGTAAGTTTTGTGGTATTCATTACGGGCTATATTGTAAATTGCTGTTTTTTTTACAATCATATTTACCTCGTAAAAGGCTCAAGAGCTACTCTAGTTAGTCGGTTACAGAGTAAGAGACATCACCTGAAACAAGGAGATAATGCCACCAAGTGAAAGAGAAGGAAAATGCTTTAGAAAAAAACGGAAAACTAATCCTAAACAGGAGATAAACTTCTATCTCTGTTCAAAAGATTGGGAGGAGTGTAAACCGAACGATTGGCAAATTCTACTTTGTTATGTTTTAAGCGGAGATGTTAGAAGTATTGAACTAAAGTAGACTTTAGAAGGAACCAAAAACTCAATCCTAATCAGGAAAGAAGAGATAAACTTCAACTCCTCTTCAAAAGACCAGGAAGGAGTGTGAACAGGACGACAGACGAACCTGTCTACTCCTATGGATAAAATAAAAATGAAAAAAAATCAATAGTAAAAATCAATAATAAAAGTTGAGAGTTTTAGGCGGATACGTTGGAAGTATAGTGTTGAAGTAGACTTTAGAAGAAACCGGAAAGCCAATCCTAAACAAGAAACAGAGGATAAACATCTGTTCAAAAGACTGGAGAGGAGTATGAACCGGGCGATAGGAGAATTTTACATTGTTATTATTATGTATTGTAATAATTAAGTATCTTATAATACAAATACTATTTTCTCATATTCTCAAATTTAAATTCAGTTAATCATTTTCAACACCGGAGATCGCTGCAGGATATTAGTATGGCTGTTAGTAATTGGTACGCGGAAAGGATCACTTACATCCGGCGACAGAACAGAATTTACAAAACATTTTTTTTTCATTGGCGTCACGACTTTGTAATAGCTACACATTTTAAAAATGTTTTTACATATTACCTTTTGTAATCCAGGTTAAATTTATAATTCATAATGCATATAAAAACAGAAAAATAAAATGAAAAATAAACTCTCGGGAAATAATTAATAATTAAAAGTTGATTATCAATGTGATTACACCAGGTTTTAGTTGAGAAAGATCAACAGAAAAGATTCTTCATTCCTTTTTTCTGGATAGGCGGCTGGAGGATATCATGGAATGTTTCCCACCTATACATTTTCTGTCGTGTTCAATAAATAGCCATTACAGTCTACTCTATACCTGATTATATGACTCCAACCACATAGAATTATCGGTTTCACGCTTGAGCGATCTGAAAGGAAGTTTTAATTGCAGACGCTCACCTATTTCGGCTTTTAATTCCAAACCTGTTCTTATTTCCAGACAACATAGTTTCAAGAAAGCTGCGACTAATACATAACAACTAAGCCCAATTCACAAACATTGGAAAATGATCCTGGAATAATATATATATATATATATATATATATATATATATATATATATATATATATATATATATATATAAACTTAATTTCAGTCCTTCCTGAGCATCCAATCCTTAACTGTGATTAATTAATAATGAATATGTCATTTCGTTTATGATCGAATTCATCACGATACTTCTGTTAAACTTAGAGAGTAATTATACATTCTTATTGCTCAACTGTTCAAATCTTAATCTAACAATCGGACAATTTTGCTGTTACACCTGGTATACATACATACACACACACACACACACACACACACATATATATATATATATATATATATATATATATATATATTTTATCTGTTATTTTTATACATTCAAATATTTAAGTAAATTCGCTGATTATAATAAACCGTATTAATTACATTTACTGACCTGAATGAACGAAAAATTTCGTAGAAAATATGTGTCCTCCGACAGGAATCGAACCTGTATCCTACACGGAAACGTCATTCTGACGTGATATACCACTCAGCTACAGAGGTAGCGTCTGGTTAGCAAAGTCCAAATTATGGTTCCGTGTAGGATACAGGTTCGAAATCGAAATTAGTCCATTTTATATATATATATATATATATATATATATATATATATATATATATATATATATATATATATATATATATATGTGTGTGTGTGTGTGTGTGTGTGTGAATTGTGCATTTGGGCAACAATCACTCAATTTCCTTTTTACAGCGATGTTCACCTTTTTACAATACTTGTGGGTCTCTCGAGTTAGAGGGTTATGTTTGGAGGTCATTTGTGTGTCTAGGAGTGGAAGACAACAGTTTATACCAGCCTTGACCAAGTTAAGACTGTAGAGATCGGGGAAACATCCTTTGGGTGCCTGTTCCACGGAGCAGTGGTTCGCGGGAAGAAGCTGTTCAAGTGGAACTTACATCTCACCGATGGAACACGGAGCAAATGAGGGTGGTTTGCTACCTTGTGAAGGTTTGCCTCGGCGGGAATTGGGAATGTATTTTGTTCGAGCACTTTCCGTGGAAATAACTTATACAAGTTTCGTTGGAAACCTCTGGCAAGGTACTGTAGTTTATATAATTTTTCATGTGTTCGTATAATTTTTTTCAGGACATAAATTATATAAAAAATTGTCCGAATGTTTTATATATCTAAGCGCTTTCGGCTATAATTTTAGCCATTTTCAAGGAAGGATTTTATTTTATTTTTAACTGAATATATGGATTGTTTTATGTATGTAATTACAGTTATAGGAATGTTTTGTTTTCCAAACACAGCCAGCACATTGTGGTCGTGTTTATAGTTCATATAATTAAGTGTTGGCTTAATCACAGCAACAGTCATTTTCAGTAAAACTTATATATATATATATATATATATATATATATATATATATATATATATATGTACAAAAAAGATTTTCTTAAATTCAATTGACAAGGTTTGTCGATTTAATTCTTATTTTATTTTTCCCAATTTTCCAATGAGATGTCGTATATTGAGATTAAAATTAGAAATAAACTGTTCAAAGATTTGATATTCTTGGTCATTTTGGACAACTTGATGTTATCTTGAAAGTACTAAAAGAAACAATTTTAATCCCGATATAAAATATCGCATTCCGGAATTGTAAAAGAATATAATGAAATATTAGACCTTGTCGGTTGGACAAAGCTGGTTTGTATAAATAATTGTTGCCTAAGCGCGCACACGCACACACACACACACACACACACACACACACACACACACACACACACACACACATATGTATTCGGATGGCATAACGATTGTGCTTAACAATGAAACAGACTGTCGGCACTAAGTGTTGACTTCAGCGACCACTTTTATATTTACATAGGCACCATCACTTACCCATAAATAAATCATACACACAACTATATATTCATCATATATATATATATGTGTGTGTGTAAAATGTATATATATATATATATATATGTAATTTTTTATATATTATTATATAATATATATGCGCGGTACTTATTCGAAAGCGCTCAATATCAGTGACAGACATAACATCAATTCAACTACATATATATATATATATATATATATATATATATATATATATATATATATATATATATATAAAACAAATACACACCAATCAACTATATATATATCTGCTCTGAATTTTACAAAGTAAAGTCTGATGATCCAGAAGCCTGTTAAAGGGGTTATGGTGAAATAGCTTATTACATGGAATCTTAACATGGTCTGTCTTTTATTCAAACATATCTGCTCTGAATTTTACATTGAGCTCTCTGGATATCATCCTCCTCAGGTCTACCCATACGGATTACCTAAATTTGCATAAACTATACATATATATATATATATATATATATATATATATATATATATATATATATATATATACACACACATATATATATATATATATATATAACCACAAAACAATTTATTGATAAAGTTTACACATACAAACCTATCAACAATGCGCCTAGCAAACAAAATAAATGAAAAAACAATAGAAAACGAAAAAAAAAACCCCAAAAAAAACAAAAACAAGAAATACAAAAAATAAAAAAAGATAAAGAAAACATTAAAAAAATAAAATAAAAAAATACATCCACCCGAGATGGAAGATATATATATATATGAAGAAATATATACATGTGTGTGCGTGTGTATGTGTGTGTGTGTGTGTGTGTGTGTGTGTGTGTACTGGTTCCATGTAGCTTGGGAAATATGTGTGTATATGTGTGTGTGTACTGACTACTTGTGGTGGGATAGTGTGTATGTGCGTATGTGTGTGTATGCGTGTATAAGTACAAATAAGTTTACGAATTCCTCGTAGTAAGGAAATATACGCACGCATATATACACGCATGCTGACAGGAACACGCCAAAATAGAAACAGATCCAAGAGCACATAGAGGTCACTAAAACATTAAATGCCGATAACTACTCGCTGGACAAACCTTAATTGTTTTATGACCCTTCACGCAGAACTCTTCATTGACAATTCTAGAAAGAAAATTCGGATTGCCAAACACACAAACAGAATGTCTCATATCGAGAATATTCCACATTGAACATGAAAAAAAATTAATTATTTTAATAATATGTAAAAATCTCCACTTTCACCTGAAGACGGTTGCGAGACCAGACCAGAAACACGTGTCGTGAAATTATGTAAAACAAAGTATAATATTTTTTCTCAATAAATCCACATTACAACCAAAAACGTTTGCGGCACCCTCTTCTTTTTTATATATATATATATATATATATATATATATATATATATATATATATGGTTAAATAGATTTGTATATATAATTAAATTTAGAGAGAGAGAGAGAGAGAGAGAGAGAGAGAGAGTGTGTGTTTTCAAGGGAAAGAGGTTACATGCAATTTTGTGATTTTCTTTGCCTATTCAACTGGCTCTTATCCAGTTCAGTTCCCGGGAGATTCCCTATCCTGTACCTAAATTCAACTTTTTTTCAATCACCATACCCCACCGGCACGTGAAGTCCTGTTTATTATGCTTTGCATCGAAATCTCCCTAGCCACTTGACGAGAAGTGACATTCTCCGAACCTTACGCAGACCTTAATAGATTTATGAGATATTAAGGAACGCTGGAGCACATTTGACGCACTGGTTGGCCACTGGCCAAAAACAGTGTCCAGCTTGTAGGGTGTTTGGGAGAGGATCATCCGAACGAACGTGATGGCGTTATCGGGCGTGTGGACGGGCTATAGCAAACGAGTTTTGTCTCGGGGGCGGACAGAGAGAGGAGACCGTTTAAGGTGAAGTTCGACATGAACGGTAATTTCGTAAATTAGAAAAACTGACATCGTTTGACAAGAAGAGGTGGAAAGATTGAAATTTATAAATTTACATAAACAACAGAAGCTTCCCAGTAGCGGATAACCGACCGAGAAAACTTCTCCATAAGATGAATTGATCAACGACGTTATCGTCATCCACAGAATCGCTAACTGGCATGGTATGCGCGGAAACACAGGCGGCAAGAAAGTGTGTATTTTCCTGTACTTCGTATTGCTGATATCCCCTGACGAGTGGACGGAACGATTAAAAAAGGTTCATTTACGAAGCATCTCTAGATCTGTGGTGCTGAATATCGCATCAATAAGATAAGTATCAAATTTTACAATGATATTGATCCTAAGACCAAGAAGAAAACCTCGTTAAAATGGCTAAAAAAAGTCACCGACAGCGCTTGGGGAAATGGAAATTATGGAAAGATTTTGTGTTCCTTTATTCGCACAAAACGGAAAAACTAAATAAAAAACGGAAATATATATATATATATATATATATATATGTTTAATTAAATTTTATTTTATTTTTATATATATATATATATATATGTTTAATTAAATTTTATTTTAATATATATATATAATTAAATTTTATTTATGCTTTCCGTTTTTTATATATATATATATATATATATATATATATATATATATATATATATGGAGTAGTGAATAGTGCCGCGGAGCTCGAATTACAGTCAAATCCATTCATTCACTGACTCACGGATCTTCTTTTTCTCCCTCCAGCTATTTACCCATAGCTGGAGGAGAAAAAGAGTTCTTTGGCCTTGAATGGCAACTGGTCTTAGAGAGAAGGACAACCCTGAATCCAAAACCTGCGGAGAGCCGTTTGGAGACCTTGTGACACGTAGTGCACTAAGTCACTGTATTCGCTCCTTCAACAGTATAATCAAATTATATATGCTGGTGTCTGGGGTGTCGGTTCCTAGGAACGGAGCTGTTTCACCCTCATACGTCGAATACGACGGGTGAGTTCACTATATATATATATATATATATATATATATATATATATATATATATATATATATATAGTGTTGTTTCCTCGTGTCGGGTTTTTTTTCTTTGGGCTTTGAACCTGTATCTGTGCGAATTTTTCGACAGACTTTCATGTTTCTAACTCTTTGTTTTCTTAAAACCTTTTTTTTTTCCTCGGGATTGATTTGATTATTGGCAAATCAAAAATTCGAGGGTTTTTCGAAACGAGTATAGTTACCTATATATATATATATATATATATATATATATATATATAATAAAAAGGCTTAAACACTAATATTCCATGGTCATAATTTATTCCATTGGAATCGTAAATACGATCCAATTCATCAGACCTACAAATTCACAAGGAAAACAGAAAAAACAACTCCGGAAATAAAAACTTGTACATACATATGCAAAATATATATAAATACCCATACATGTATATTTTTTGAATAAAAATTCCAAGAGGTTAGAATCCAGCTAGAACTACTTGGATTCTATCCTCTTGAATTTTTATTCAAAAAAATATACATGTATGGGTATTTATACATTTTGTATATGTATGTACATTTACCACTAATATATATATATATATATATATATATATATATATATATATATATATATATATATATATATATATATAGCGTATATTTTGGCAGCATGTTTTCATTAAGACATGTCTCATTAAATAATTTAGACAAATTCTGTCTAGTTTTTTTTATTAGGATCCTCTCATAATTACGGACAACTTTCCTGTCACCCTTAATAAAGGAAGAAAGAAAATTACCAGATTGATGCATATTTATTTTATTCCGTATACTTTCGAAATTAGGACAATGTCATCATCAGGAACAAAATTGTTGTGTTCATTATTTTTCTTAGACAAAATTTTTGAAGTTTATCGTGTAGACACACGTGCAAACGTCAAATGTTTACTGTAGATAGTTTTTTTTTTTAAATTTTTAGACATTACAGTAACTTAATAACCTCCCTAAATATGGCAATTTCCTTTCTTAAAAAACGTTTTTACACCATATATTGTCAACATAATCTTCTTAATCCAACACTTCAGAGATTACATAAATAAAAACATATCAGATAAATATTCTCCTCAACACTGGGCCATTTAATTATCACCCAGCGTAGCTCCCTTTATTTTGCACCATACGTGTTTATGTTCAACATAATCTCTTTCCTTTGCAACACTTCTCTCTCTAGTTACATTTTTCGGAGTGTTCTCTTCATCTTCTTTGCCATATTCACGATGTTTCCTCAAGGACATATGGCCAGTAAATAAAAGCGTTGGCTGAATCGAGTGACTTGGACCAAAGAGTTGTGATTTCAATACGTGGCTATAGCTGAGGTAAACAAAAATTTGGAGAGTCAAGTTATATGGGAATAACTGATACTGAAACACTGAGGCATGGCACGTGAAACTAGAACAATCTACCCCGGTGGACGAAATAAGGAGTTTAGTTCAAAATTCCAATCACCTGAAGGCGGCCTAAGCGTACAACTGCCGAAACGTCGTGAATATGGTAACGAAGATGAGCACAACATTATGAACAATGTAAATACTGTAATTATTTACAATACCTCATCTTAGAAATAAAGACAGATCCTGAAGAAGGCTGGGGCGTAAAACGGCCGAAACATCGGGAATGTGGCAACGAAGATGAAAACAACAGTTCCAACAATATGAATAGTGTAAATAATTACAATATTTCATCTCAGAAATATAGACGGATCCTGAAGAAAGCCGGAGCGTACAACCGCCGAAACGTCGTGAATATGGCAATGAAGATGAGGGCAACAGTCCGGACAATATCACATCTCAGAAATATAGCCAGACTTATCTCTCTCTCTCCATCTCTCTCTCTCTCCCCATCTCTCTCTCTCTCTCCATCTCTCTCTCTCTCTCCATATCTCTCTCTCTCTCTCACGCACACACACACATCGATCGGACATCAAGAATACAGCCCACATCTTACGGAGGGCTTTATCTATGTAAAATATGTTTTGTTTTTGTTTTCTTGTTTGTTTGTTTTTTTGTTTCTTTGTTTTTTTTTAATTGCTCAGTGTCCAATATCATGATGATATTTCCGGGTCTCTGGTCGGGACCCGGAAAGATATGAGTACTCACCAGAAATCAAAGGAAATAAATGAACAGATCAGATTAAAATTTACGTATTTATTCATCTCCTTCGTACTCCTGTAAACTGTGTACACACCCCAAAAAAATTTAAGGCAGTCGGTGCGGTAGTCATGTGAACTGAAATTCCTTGACCAAAATATATTTGTTTATCAACATCCGCAATCTTTGTTTTTTTTTTTCGTCTCGAAATAGCGCAGCAGTTGGGCGAGTCAAGTAATTCTAACGCTCCGTGAAGTTCTGTAAATTTAAACCCTGACGTGCGACAACTTGTCCTCGTCCGCCTTTGCCTCTGACATTCATCTCGGCTTCTGTTACTTTCCCCAGCTGCTAAATATTCGCTAAATAACCGAAATCTGTTTCTATTTCAAAATACAGGACTTCACCATTCCTGAAATTGTCAACCGCGGAAACTATCCCATCTACACAATCACGAGCAGCGAATTATAATCTTGAGTATGGCGATAAACTACATCAGGCAGGTTTGAGGACCGTGGAACCACGTCTTAATTGCTGTTGTTTCTAGGTTGTTCCCAGGTCTTCTCTGATCTGGAGTGGTGGCATCTGTTAGGGCCCCACCTATCGGCAAATAGTTAATCCCTAAATACTATGAACGTATAAAAATACATTTTTATTGTAAAAATACCAGCAATACATTTTATATAAAAAAAAATACATATTTATAGTAGAAATTCATTTTGAATTGGTTTGGTTTGGTTTATTTTGTTTTACGGCAAATCAACCTCAATGAGTTATTTAATGCCGACATGATTTTTATTGCTGTTAATTATTTTTTTATCAAATTTATTTCTGGTAATATTTTTTCTTAAAAAATGTATCGCTTTTAATATTTTTAAAAAAAATATAGCTGGTAATATTTTTTTTTTTCAAAATGTATTGTTGGTTTGGTTTGGTTTGTTTTACGGCATATCAACCTCAATGGGTTATTTAATGCTGACAAATTTTTTATTGTTGGTAATATTTTTTTTTCCAAAAATCTATTTCTGGTAATATATTTTCCTTCAAAAATCTATTTCCGGTAATAATTTTCCTTTGCTGGTAATTTTTTTTCAAAAAATGTATGGCTGGTAATATGTTTATTTTTTTTAATTTTTTATTTATTTCAAAAATGTATTGCTTGTAATAATGATTTTCTAAAATTATTTCTGGTATTAAAACCTACTTTTACACTTTCCTAGTGTTTTAACCTCAGTTTGAGGCTTAACTATTTGCCCATAGCTGGCACCCTAACAGTTGCTACCACCCCGGGTCAGGGTGGACCTGGGAACACCAGCAATTAAGAGGTGGTTCCACGCTCCTCGGAACCTCCTGATCAGAGGCCTTGCTGTTGGGCTTAGTTTATCGTCTTAGCCAGGACGCGGATGTAATTTATATCCATACCCTGGACGGATATACATTGTTAAAGCAGAATTACTAACAATATATTCTATAGCAATATGACCAACAACACATGTTATCTGTAGTTGAAACTATTTTTATAATATTTAGATTTCGGAATTAAATAACCCATAGAGGTGTCGATATGCCGCTAAACAAGATCAAACAACCAAAAGGAAAGAACTCTTTCATGACATTAATCCATATAATATCCTATAATTCCTTAAGGAAATCAAACTGTATTCCAAAATATAACTTCAGCAAAATTACAACTTAAAACACACGTATCATCCCCTCTAGTAATAATGTGCACACAAACATTTATCTGCACAAAAGCTGAATATAATCCATTATGTATTCAACTGTGAAAGCCCAATCACATACCGTATCTACTTGTGTAACGCGAGATCTCGCGTATCGTGCGACGCCTAAACAATCACTGATGAAAAATGATTTTATCATGTATCTCGTGTATCATACGAGTTCCTTTTTTGGAGAGACCAAATTACAATAGACTAACCTCTTTTCCTCTATCTCTATCCCATCTTCTAGTTAAATAAGTTAAAAAGTAAAAGAGGATGATAAGCTCTTTGCGTAAACGCGTACAGCCATAAAAAGCGAACATCTTATAAACGTAAACATCTTATAAACGTAAACAATGGAAAAGATGCATATTCGTTATGTTTGTATTTTAATATACGATACTTATATGTAAACATTACATGCATCATTATTGGATACAGTTAAATAAAACATCGGTTTTAGCAAAATCATGTTTATATTAAATACAGCTATAGTTTTTGATTTCAGTAAATTGATATATAGTTTGGTCAACGCCGTAGCCAAGGCCAGCCGTACATACGGTAATTTTACATCTCGTGTATGATACGACCCCCTTAAAATTAGCATCAAAATTAGGTTTTCAAAAGTCGCATAATAGGCGAGTATATATGGTATATATAACAAACACATGAGAATATTTTTTGGAAGTTACTTAATTCCTGTCAAGATTATAGAAATGGATAGCATATATAGTGGCCAAGAAATGGGGGATTATTTTAATACTAAAGTATAATAAAAAACTGATCCCTCACTTTCTGTCATCGTTTCATTTGATTACCTACAAGGATGTTTTGAAATTTCATCTATAAATCTACTGTGGCCAAGAAATGGGGGATGCGTTTAATACTGAAAAACAATACAAAACTGATCCTCTACTTTTTACCATCCCTTCTTTTGATTGTCTATAAGGATTTTTTATTTACCGTATATACTCGCGTATCATGCGACTTTTGAAGATCTAATTTGGAAACTAATTTGACTAGAGTAAATGAATATATAGTTTGGTCAACGCCACGTCACCACACGAGGATGAATGATATTCCTTCCCTTCGTATTCCATCAGTAAGAAGTAAGTTCCATTCGTTCATCTTCTTCCCACAAACTGGTGCTTTGTGAAAACATATTCCCGGTAAGATGTTTTCCCCAATCACTACAATCTTGATCTCTTCAAGTTTAGAGTTAAACGATGTCTTTCTTTCATAATCCTATGAAAATTCACTTCTTGCATTTACTTATGCTCATATAACATCACACAGTAATTCCCTACCTTGAGTGACACTTGGGTTTTGTATTGTTTGATTATTAATATTAAAAATATATATTTTACATATATATATATATATATTTGAAAGTATATTTCAAAGGATTGAAACATGACTGCCCCGACAAGAACAAAAACGTACTGTAAGTTATTAATAATAACATGTTTTGAAAATATAATGATTTTATTATTAATGTTTAATCAATAAGTTATCAAAGACTGCGCCATCAAATTTTCTCGAAAAAATGTAGCACAAGAGAATATCAATAAATTTAGTTGTAGTTGGAGCCTTCGGTTCGATTGGAAAAGATTCCAGTTCATTGCAGAGTTTCCCGGTAGCCCATGAAATACAAAAAATTGTTCTCAAGAATACAGCCCACATCTTACGAAGGGCTTTATCTACGTAAAATATGTTTTGTTTTTGTTTTCTTGTTTATTTGTATTTTTGTTTGTTTTTTTTTTTTTAATTGCTCAGTGTCCAATATCATGATGATATTTCTGACCTTAGGTCTCTGGTCGGGACTCGGAAAGATATGAGTACACACCAGAAATCAAAGGAAGTAAAATATTATTATTATTATTATTAATAATAATAATAATAATAATAATATTAATAATGATAATACGACGACGACGACGACGACGACGACGACGAAGAAGAAGAAGAAGAAGAAGAAGAAGAAGAAGAAGAATATGTTAACCTGAAAGGCAGATTCTGTAATAAATATCAAATGGCCAGCTTGTATCAGGTTGCACAGTGTTAGCACCCACTGAATATAAAACTCGGCATGATTGGGTGGACCAATATCTGCACTGGAAAATATACAGCTTTTACGGGACGGAAACTACAAGAAATTGGTATGAACCTCACCCAGACACGTTTGCAAAGATAGGACTTGTCACAATTTTATGGGAGTTTACAACAGACAGAGCAATCAAATCTAATTGCCCAGGCAGCGTGCTCAAAGGCCACAAAAACAGATTCTGCTTTCTTATTGACATGGCTGTCTCTGTTTTTCTGACTGTAATGTATCTTTGAAGATCTTCAAAAATCTATCAAAATACAAGGATCTTGAAGTGAATGTCTCAACAATGGGGCACATGCGAACATCAATTATTCCAGTTGTATTTGGTGCCCATGGATTGATTGGAAAGCGTTCTGATAGACACATGGAAGGGATTCTTGGTAGGGTCAAAGCTTAAATGTATACAACAAATTGTAGTCTCAAGTGCAGTTCACATATTACGAAGATATTTATCTATGTTAAATGTGTGTGATCATCCTTTTCTTTTTCTTTTTTTTAAAGAAAAATGATAATTGGAAAATGTCATGAAGCTGAGCTTCGGTCTCTGGTTATCACCCGGAAGGAAATGTGTATACAACAGAAAGCAAAGGAAATAATAAAAATAATAATAATAATAATAATTATTATTGTATATCTTCAAAAGGGACACACCATCAATGGAGAGTACTATGTCAACGTGCTGAGGCAGTTAGGAAAGGCTGTCATAATAAACACCCTGTAGAATTGACGAAAGATGTCTTGTTTCATCAGGCCAATGCTTTAGCACACTCGTCCTTGATTTCAATGGCTGCTGTGCGAGACTGAGGCTATGAACTGGTTGATCACCCTCCCTATTTTCCTGATTTAGCCCAATTTGACTGTCCTCTGTACTCCAACATGAAAGAACATTTTGCTGGAAACTGTTGATGACTTTTATGACCAACAGGAATGGAATCCAAAAAATTCAACACCGATGGAAGTAGCGTGTGGAGCACAAGGTTGGTCACTTGATGATATTCCTGATATTCCATCAGAATACCTTGGTCAGCTTATGAACTTCTCAGTCGACACTCGTACGCGCTAACATAGACATTCAGTAGAAACAATGCAAACAGTTTGTGTGTGTGTGTGTTTTTAAATATTTTTCACCTTGTAGCGTCATCAATGTCAGCTGACCTGTAACAAATATAGTTTCGGACATTCATTCCCGGTGATTATCAGCTCAATGGACTTCACAATTAACATGGAAAAGAGGCACGGACAAAGAAAATCACTCACTAAAGATAAATTACTTGTCATCGATGACAAGACAAAGAACAACATTCTCTATAAGACAGTTGTCACTACCCACGAAAAAGGCAGAGTGACGCAAAGAGACGGGGAGGACTGACGGGGAACGACGCGAATGGGAAGACGCCCGTTAGACTGTTCAACTTTCCCACCACCTACGCTTCATCTCTGTCTCGTTCGTCTATAGCAGCAGGTTACAACCCGAGTATAAAATCTGCTTACTGCTATAAAAGTCTCATGGTTTTAATTCTGACGGTAGGGTTAGATTTAAGAAACAAGCTGCACCCTGAAAAAGAACCTGGTGTCTGGTCTGAGCTTAAAAATTATTTGTGAACAAATTGTTCCTTGTCAACGGTGAGAAAGAAAAGGATCTTCTTTCTACCATTCGTTCTGAATGGTATTTATTTATTATGACTACGGTTTTATGTATGACATGAAACAGTATAACACGTTTTAAGGTATTAGTATTAAAAAAAAATCTTGAAAACTCTTCGGCCTGGTCTACTTCCAAACATCAAAAATTATATCCATGGTCCTTTCAAATTTTTTTCCGCGTCCATTGCTATTAAAATGTTTTAATATATGAGTCTTTAAATATATAAACAAAATTTAAGGGAGATAACTCTTCCTGCAAAAAAGCTCTAGCCATAATAAGTAAATAGACAAAAATATTCGGTGACTATATAAAATATACTAAAAAGACTGAATATAAACGAATATTTAATTGGACATTTCCCTTGAGTACATACTTTTCTTTTACAGATAAAAAAATATAACCCAAAATCATGAAAATATGCATTCATTTTACCCAATTATTTTGCAATAAACCTGTAAAATTATACACCTTATAAAAAATATTCAAATTCTCAAGACAGGCTTCATATTTTCACAGATTTCATCTCTAGTGCTATGCACAAATAAATGACTAGACGAACGATGTTGTGAGTCGTTTCTTTTAAAAAAAATCTTAGGCGAACGATTTTATTCGAGAAAGGAAAATACAACAATCTCCGTGTATCATTCAACTAATCACTTTAAAGATATAAATACTGTTGCCATATTTGGAACCAGTCTTCACTTTCCAGTTTTGAGAGACTCTAAAAATGTCTAGACGGCGTTGTGAGTGATGAATTAGTTTCCGCCTTACAACTCCTTCCACAAGACGAAGCGTTGCAAATCTCGTTATTCTATCACCATTTCTACGGAAAATGTTCAGATGAGCTACATTCTTTGTTACCCCCCCCCAACTCTATTCCTCCCAGCTATGACCCCCACGCTGCGTACCGAGGCGAGCTGCCCTTATTCAATTCATATTCTTTTGGAAGCTGCTCTCTGAGATCTTTTTCTCAAGGACTATCGATTTGTTTAACAGAATCCCACATGGATGATTTCCCGAGAACTACAATCTCAACATAACCGTTGTCTTTCACTCATAATTGCATAAAAAATACCCCTTTACTCATAGTGCTCACACAACAACCGCCTTCGGGAAGACTCTATCTTGAGTGGACCTCGAGCCTTGGATAGTGTGACCTTTAGTAAAAAAAAAAGAGAACGATCTGCATTTAATTTTTGACGTCTCATTTATTAAACATTCAGGATTCTAATATTACCATTTTTATTACAGTTCGTGCATTTTATCATCCCACATTATATTTATGTTAGTGAGAAAAAAAAAAGATTATTGTATGATCCGATGTACAAATTTAATATAGAATCTTCCGAAATTACTACACTTGTAATATATTTCTTTATAATCCTAATCGCAAATTTCAGTCGAAATTATTGTCAAGGGGCTGGGCGTATTGTTTTGCAACATCTATGTTCTTATAAATTTTTATTTAAATTTCTAAATGTCTCAGCTAAGTATTTTGTGGAATATTTTTTTATATATATATATATATATATATATATATATATATATATATATATATATATATATATATATGTATTTAAACTCATAATGAGATGTGAATGACACGAAGAACACGTTCACATGGCGTGCCTGTCGGTCTCTAATCAAGTTTTGTGCAATTGCAGACCCGGATGACAAAATAGACTTATGTAAATGAATTCGAAGCTGGTCTTTTCTAATGAATGTTAGGAAGTTATTCTGTTGTTCGCAATTTACAAGTCCCGAGAGCCACTCGAGGTGGAGTGTTAAAAGTAAGAAGCAAAGTTTATGCGGATATGTGGAGAAGATAACGGTTAACCGTAGATTTGAACAGGTCAGGATTGTATGATTTTGGAAGCAACTTCTTGTAAGTAGGTTCTACAAAGCAATGGTTCGTGGGAAGAATCTGCTCAAGTGAAACTTCCATCTCACCAATGGAATACTAAGGGAATGAGGGTCGTTCACTACAATGTGAGTCGCATGACGGATCTTAAACTTAAAGGAAAACTATATTAACTGACCTTGAACAAAGAAATGTATTTCCTTTGAACATTTTCCATGGAAATAGCGATAAATCAGTGAGAGCATTGTGACGTTTCGCTTGTGAGAACGGGATTGCAGGGTGGAAAGTAATTTGTTACCCACAACGACGCGGATACGATTTGGAACACTATCGAGACTGGAAAGTGAAGACTGGACGGCTCCTGTCCTGCCTAAATATGACCACAATATTACATTTTAGGTCTCATGTGGCACTTGTAAAGGTGGAAGATAGCAGGAGGAGTCAGGTACTTACTGGAGGGCTAAAGGGAACCGACCATTTTCCCAGCATCCTTAGCGATGGATCGTATGAACAAGTTACACTTGAGTCCCAATAGTTGCTCAAGAAACAGGTCCTCCTTGAGTTCTTGGTCCGATCGGCGATGATGTAACGTCACTCGTTTGGTCTTCTAGACATTGAATAAAACCAGGCAGATCTTTTTCCCGCAGTAGGTAGCCATTTATTTCTGCGGTAGACCAGTTGCCATCCAAGGCTATAGAACCCAGTGTGTCCGGCTATTTATCCATTACTCCACCATACCAACATATTATTACATAAAAAGGAATAACGTCCCAGCTCAATACCATGTTGGAATAGAAAGTTCCATTATTTTCCTCACAATTCACATCTTGCATTTACCTGGAAGATTCCCCGCCTATAATTTGGAGTCAGATAATTAGAAATACAGTACCTTGTTATGATTGTTTTGTTTTGTCTTGTTTTTTCGTTTTTTTTTTTGTTTTTTTTCGTTTCTCACGATAACAAAATACCCACACTCATAATAATAATAACC
Source organism: Acanthosepion pharaonis (assembly GCA_903632075.3). Lineage (NCBI taxonomy): Eukaryota > Metazoa > Mollusca > Cephalopoda > Sepiida > Sepiidae > Acanthosepion > Acanthosepion pharaonis. The sequence goes on from CAHIKZ030003526.1 coordinate 1,719,841, forward strand.
TCCCCAATTTGCAGCAGTGTTACTCCTCATTCGAATTCTGATGAATAGAGCGCCCAGAAAAATCAAACTGGATATAGGACGGGTTCGTCAAAAACACCGGAAAAGGAATGCTCAAAATTTTATCAGAAAGAGCAATACAAATGCAGAAGAATATGTACCTGTGCTTTATAGATTACGCAAAGGCGTTCGATAAAGTACACCACACTGATCTTTTAGAGCTGCTCAGCAACCTTGGCATAAGCGGAAAGCATATTAGAATAATCAAGAACCTATACTGGTAGCAAACGGCCTGCACACATATAGAAAATGAGTTCAGCAGATGTACAAAAATAGAAAGGGGCGTAAGGCAATGGTGTATCTTCTCACCCGACTTATTCAACCACAGAGAGGCAATTCTGAGAGAATTAGAAGTCCAGCCAGGATTCATTATTAGCGGCCACAATCTTAACAACATAAAATATGCAGATGATAGCAGATACTGAAAGGAAACTAAAAAGACTCCGATAGAATTTAGTGAATGAAAGCGAGAAAAAAAAAGGACTAAGTATAAACTACCAGAAGACAGAAAGATGAACCAGCAAAAGGATGTACTCAAAAAGCAAATTACTAATCGGGGATACTAAAATCATTCAAATAAAAAACTGTTCTAACATAGACCGGAAAGTGCGACACTGAGATCCAAAGACGCATTAGGATGGCCAACGATGTATTTTCAAATTCTAAGCAGAGTATTAAAAGACAGAAAAACTTTGTTAGAAACAAAGAAAAAAAGTACTGAACTGTTACGTGATATATGTCATATTTGGCAGCGAATTCTGGACAATCTCCTCAAAGATGAAGAAACCACTTAAAGCTACAGAAATGTGGTTCTACAAAAAGATGCTGAGGATACCTTGAATCGAACATGTGAGCAACGACAAGGTTTTAGAGAAACTGGAAACAAAACAGAAACTTATACTTAGAATCACAAAGAGATAGTTGAAATTATTGGTGCACGTAATGAGGAAGGAGAGCTTGGAAAATCTGATACTCACAGAACAAATAGAGATTGAAGAGGAGCTGAGGAAAGAAGCACATAACATGGGCTTGCGTAAATGGATGCTGGGACAGGATTTGTGAGAAATAACCAAAAGGCAAAAAATATTAATATCTACAAAAATAGGAAGATGTGGCAGGCCATTATCGGATGCATCCTGAAGGGAAACAGCATGTAAAAGTAGATGCCATCCACTACCAATTTCTTCAGATATTTTAGGTTTACATGTCTATAATTTGTGTGCAAGGGATTATCTGTACGTGAACTTGAACACCCTGTACGTAAATTTAGATTTGCTCTGAGTCAGACTTTTCAAGGCAAGCAAGAAATGCTTCGTTATTGATAGTATACGCACTTCAGAAGATAAGATTTCCTTTTTTTACAAGTCTATCAGTTTCCAAATGAACATACTCTTTTACCCGAAAATATCTTCAACGTTATTTTTGTTGATCTTTGAACTCTATCGCACACCACTAAGAAATACTTCAGTGTGCGGCGAAAAGATTTCACACAAATCTTTTAACCTGTCATATCCACCATTTCTTATTGCATTACTTATTTGTTGCCTATTTAAATGGCTTTTGGTAGAATAGCTTTCTTCCATCCTTCTTACTGTTCACAGCCCAAGACATTTAAACAAAGTTTATTTGTATTTAATCTCAGAGCAAATGCTATTTCCTTATCTCATACGCTGGAGAGTTTTCCTCAATCAGCGGGTAAAATTACCAATAGATTTAGCAAGCATGTTTCCATGTAGAAAGTTCGTAACAACAGCAATAAATTAAAAGAACTCGCACGAATAAAATGCGCAGAAAATTTGGCTTTTCTTGGTGCTTAACCTTATTCCCAAATCTTAACACTATAAAATTTGACAGCGAATTTTATAAATCTTTCTTTCTTTCTTTCTCTTCTTCTTCTAATTATAACTTATTCCTCTTATATGGTAGTGAATGTTGAAGAACGTCATCCCATAATAGTAGATTTAAAAGAATGTGGTTCTACAGAAGGATTCTGAGAATGCTATGTCCTGAATATATAAACTACGACGAAGTTTTACAGAAAATAGAAACAAAACGGACGATTATATTTAACATGAGAAAGAGTTGATATTTTTAGGGCACATAATGAGGAAAGTGGGCTTAGAAGATTTGACACTCACATGGCTTATTGAAGGCAAGAGGGACATATGAAAGCATTGCATAACCTCCCTAACGATCTTATGTAAATAGTTGGCAGAACAGCGTTTAGGATAGATAGCAAAAAGATAAACTTTACTAAGAGCTACAAAAGACAGGAAATTGAGGAGGGCCATGATCGCCAACATCCTAAAAGTGACCCAACACATAGAAGAAAAACGATCTAAGATTTAAAAATATTGCAGTGTTAACTTTTTTTTTTTAAATTACTCAACCCCATTTTGGTTATTTGAATTGAGATGCCTTTTATTAAAAAAAAATTGAGGTTAATATTAGGTGGTTAGTGCTGATAGCAGACACGGAAAGGAAATTACAAAACCTTCTACTCAAGGCAACGAAGGAGAGAGAATGGACTAAGCACAAACTACAAGAACACAAAATGCATGGTCATCAGAAAAAAGATGATCCCGAAATGCGATTTACAGGTCGGCGACACTAAAATCAAGCAGGTGCGGAAATTTAAATATCTGGGAATTGTTCGGGCAGAGGACAGTAAGTGCGACGCTGAGATCCGAAGACGTATTGGAATGGCCAAAGACGCATTCCAAAAGCTACGTAGAGTATTACGAGACAGGGGGATTTCGTTGGCAACAAAGAAAACAGTAATGAACTGCTCCGTGATATCTGTCCTCCTTTAAGGTAGCGAATATTGGACGGTCTCGTCAAAGATGAAGAAGACAATCGAGTCAACAGATGTATGGATCTACAGAAGGATACTAAGGATATAATAGACCGAGCCTGTGAACAGAGATGATGGCTAGGATGCAAACAAGGAGAAAGCTTAACATCAGGATGAGGCAGCTGAAATTTCTGGGATACGTAGTGAGAAAGAAAGGCTTAGAGAATTTGATACTCAAATGGCGGATGCGGGAAAAGAGAGACAAGTGAGAGCAACGCGTGACATACATAGAGGGCTTGAGCAAGTGCATGGCAGAACAGGGTCTGGAAGAAGTAGCAAAGAATAAAATATACAGAGAACTACAAGGGATAGGGAGAAGTGGAGAGCCATGATCGTCTACGTCCTGAAGGGATACGACACAGAAAAGAAGACATAAATTCGAATTATTTTATGATTTATTTTAATACTTATTATTTAATAGTTCTGATGAAACATTCAACAAGGTATATGACTTCTGCCAATAATCCGCTAAGTATTCGATTCTTCGACAATAGAAATTACTTGGTCAGACTTAAAATATCATGAAGCAAAATTTTAATCTCCACATCGATCTTGAACTAAAAGGCCCTCAGATTTTTAGAAAGCGACTGAAAATTGGTAGTTTGAAAGGGATAAATCAAGACAATATGGTCGATGTGGTAGAACTTCTCACTCGAGATCTTTAATTGCATGTTTAGTCATTTTACCAATGTTGGCGTGAGCATTGTCATGTTGGATAATCACACTGTATCGCCGGTCAGGTTTTTCCAACTGAATCGCTTTTTTGAGCCTGTTCATTTGTTTACCATACAGCCTAGCATTGGCCGTTTGTTTTTGTTTTTTTTTTGTTTGTTTGTTTTTTTAAGATTTTCATCTCGGTGCACAGCACAAATATTTCGAAGTAGCATTGGCAGCTCGATTACAAGCAAAGGGATGATGAACATAATGATTCTTGTCTACTTGGCATTCCAACTTAAAGGGGTGTCCAATCTTAAATAAAATTTTAATAACGTTAGACATCAGTTTCACAGGAGGATCAGAAGCAGAAATCCTACGAAAGATTATTATTCGAGATAATTCACAGAACATCAGAAAAAAAAAAACCGACCATATGTAAGAAACTAATAGTTTTCAGTATGCAATTTTTAGTCTTGGCAGTATGACGTTATGTTTAAATTTTTATCATTATGTTTTATTAGTAATTTCTCTAATGAGATATTTAATTTTATGGAAGTAAATGTGAGTTCAATCCCTGGAATGGGCAGTGCATAGTTGAAAGAGGGCAAGGTCTTATCACTTTACAGTTGAAATGTCGAGATGAAACCGTAAGTTTTATACAAATAGTTTCTTCTGTTGCACTTATCCTTTGTGGAACTCTCTTCCGTTTATTTATTTATTGCTTTCCAGTCACCTTTGATCTTCAAAAATTTAAATGCAATCTCAATCGTTATATGCTGTCTTTTTTATTCTTATTCTTTTATTGTCCTCTCACCGTAATATTGGATTTTTCTCATATTCTCTAACACTCAGTAACCGCCTTGCGTCATAGAGGCTTTATTGCCTTGCTTGGAGTTTAATGATTAAAAAAGAAGTAATAACTGAGTAGTAATAAAAATAAAAACAGGACGCGATATCCCCATACATAGGTAGTAGAATGAAAATAGTCTACTCCCGTAGATTGAATAAAGTGTTCAGTTCAGAATTCCCTGTACGTTATCCGGATGGATATACACTAGATGAAGTCCGGAGGGTACAAGGGGTCGAACTTTGTGATAACAACAACAGAGATGAGGACAATAAATTACCATCAATACATCTTTAAAGAAAAATATTACCAGCAATACATTTTTGAAGAAAAAATATTAACAGCAAAACATTTTTGAAGAAAAAAATATTAACATTAATACATTTTTGAAAAAAATATAACCAACAATACATTTCAGGAACAAAAATATTACCAGCAATACACGATTGAAAAAAATATTGCCAGTAATACATTTTTGAAAAAATATTGCTATCAATAAAAATCTTGTCGGCATTAAATAACCCATTAATGTTGATATGCTGTAAAACAGACCAAACCAAACCAAACCAAACTCTCCTGACGATATCTACTTTTGCAATGTCGGATATTTAAGAATAGTAAGAAACACAAAATAAATATTACAGAAAACTGAATGAAATCGAGGCTAGGTTATGCATTTGAATACATCGACGAAAAACTTTAAAATATAAATGAATTGTAAAGATAATCATCCGTGTATCTTTAAGGTTTCTCAGAATCAAATTAGCTGCGTTTTTTTTTTATTATTATTATATTTCTTCTCCGTCCGTTATAAATATAAGATTACATCAATAAAACCATTATTAGACTGATAAAGGCCTTTCGAAAGACGAAATTTGTAGAATCTTTTGCCATTTTGGGATTCAATTAGTCGGTTGTTTGCTTACGATAATTTTATTTCATTTTTCTACGGTTCGAAGCGTTTTACTGATTTCAGGGGAAAATTTGAACATTCCTGCTTCAAGGCTCCCTGACCTCTTTCGGGAAATAGAAAATATTATTTTCTTCGCTTTTTTTTTTTTCTCTAATCTGGCTTTTGGCCACATCACGTTAAAACATCAATTATTATATGATGACCGAAGTTAAGCAACCCTAGACGGGTGAGCCCTTTGTTATACCAGGTTCTGTAGGCTTGGATATGTGGATGGTGTAATGAATAATGACTCGAAATTGTTAATCGGAGAGCCGAGTTTCAATTCTACTTGGGTTCGTTATATTCACTTTCGCGCAAATAGACCTGTGAAAGATAAGAATCCACTTCTTCTCCCCCAGCTATGGGTTAATTAGTAAGACTTGTCTCATTAAACTATTATTATTCCTCCCACCTACAAAAAAAGAAATTCTTACACTCTAAATATATTTTCTGGCTTTAAATAACTCGTAAAGGGTAGAAAAAAGAATTACTCAATCATTAAAATACTGATTAGCTACACAGGCATGTCTTTAGATTTATTTATTCTCTGGAATATCAATGTATAAAAATACAATATCCGCACAATGAGTGATCAGTTTATATATTGATTGTAATATAGAATTGATCCCCCACTTTTTATACGCATTATAATTTCTAGCTTATTTATCAAATTCTGATTAGGTATGAATCCAAATTTCCCCCACCACAGCCAGCTATAAGTTAATTAGTAAGATTTGTATCACTAAACCATTATTTTCTCAAAAAACATCTGACAATCTAAAAATATTTTCCTGGGTTTAAATAACCTACATTGGGTTGATAAGCCGTAAAAAACGAGTCGATCAAATTTTCTCCAAACTCTTTTTTTTTTGTTATTCCCTTCTTTTTTTGCTTTTTTTTCCTTCTTTCAATCTTTCCCTCCACACTTCCCTTCTTTGTTTTCTTCTTTGTTCTTCTTCTCCTTCTTTTCGTTCTTCCTATCTTTTTATTTCTCTTTTCCCCAACCGGTTTTTTTCATTTCCTTGAATCTTTTAAATGCATTACTTACTCGACGCGAATGCATATTTATTTTCTCCTCGATTCATTCGTAACATTCATTTGAAGTCATTCTGTCATGGCTGCAAAACTCACATCTTTTCATATCGACGTAAGTTTCGATAAACAATTATTGAACTTCTCCCGACGGAATCGAAGCAGGAAGAGCGACTGCTCGACAAATGAAATATTAACGCTGGTTGAATATGTTTGGTATTTCCTTTTTCTTTTCTTTTTTTTGCTTGTATTTATTTTTTATTTCCTTGAGAGAATCCTTCTACTATTTTCCTCTCGATTCTACACCTTTCAAATTCTTCTATAAGTAAAGAATAACATTCTACAGACGAGAAAAGGGATTAAACCATATCGTTTTGTAATCAAAGCCTGACAAATATTTTGTCTCTCCCTCTATCTATCTATCTTCCTCTCTATCTCACTCTCATGATTGCAGACAGACATACAAACATACATACATACATACAAAAATATTAAATGTTGTAAGAACAAAATTGTCCAAATTCAGCATAATTTATCCATCCCACAAAATGTTTAATATCTAAAAAAACAAGCTAATTGACTTTCTTCTTCCAGGTTTTCATTTAGCCATCTTGACACCATTTGTCGTAAGAATCTCTGAAAAACCCTTTGAATTAATCAGCTAAAAAGAAAACAGGTTAAAATTGTTTTGTGTCAGAACCACTATATCTACCCAATGGTGAGGGGAAAAAGATCATCCAGGCCTACATTAATGGTATCTGCATTCATTCATACTCTGGTTTCCATCTTTTAAGTTCATTCAAGAACCATCCAGAGAACGGGGAATAAGTTTAAAAAATAGGAAACAGTAAAGAGGAAAACTGGATCAGGAGGTCACAACAGCAAAAGGTATCATCATTTCAACTTAAAGCGAAAGAGATGAATTAGAAAAAGATCCAAACTCGATTCATAAGACGCTTGGCACGTGAGAGAGTAATTTCAGCAATGACAGTCTAAACACCAGTGAAAAAAAGACTTGAAAATGAAATCTTACGTGAAACCTGTGAGGCACGTTGTTACTCCAGGACACAAAGTTAGAAGGTTAGAGAGGGCAAAGAACATCATGAATAAGTTGGAAAATGATCCTGGAAGATATATATATATATATATATATATATATATATATATATATATATATATTAACTAAATTTCAATCCTCCCTGAGCTTCCGATCCTTAACTGTGATTAATTAATAATGAACATGTTATTTTCGTTTATGACCGAATTCATCACGATACTTCTGTTAAGCTTAGAGAGTAATTATACATTCTTACTGTTCAACGGTTCAAATCTTAATCTAACAATCGGACAATTTTGCTGTCACACCTGGTATATATATATATATATATATATATATATATATGTGTGTGTGTGTGTGTGTGTGTGTGTGTGTGTGTGTGTGTGTGTGTGTGTGTGTGTGTGTGTGAAGTATGTGGTGCAGTTCAATTTATATTACAATGAATCATTCATAGAAAAATGATCGTTGTTTTTTAAAATTGTAAAGTGTAATTTCATAGTTCTGCACAAAGACTTCACCACTATAAACAAATCATACGCGCTGGTGTCTGGCTATCGGTTCCTAGGAACTGAGCTGCTTGACACTTATACGTCGAATACAACAAGAGAGTCCACCACACACACACACACACACACACACATATATATATATATATATATATATATATATATATATATATATATATATCAGTATAACAGCAAAATCGTGTTACAGCATGAAATAATTGTCCATCCCACAAAATGTTTAATATCTAAAAAAACACGAAACTAATTGAGTTTCTTTTTTGCAAGATTTCAGATAAAAGGTTTAGCCATTTTGACACCATTTGTCATAAGAATTACTGAAAAACACTTTGATTTATTCAGCTAGAAAGAAAACAGGTTAAAACTGTTTTGTGTCAGCCTCACTATGTCTTCGCAACTGAGCAATGGTGAGACGAAAAAGATCATTCAGGTGTTTGATAATCTTCAAAGTCCATTCAAAACCATCAAGAGAACGGTGAATAACATGGAAAAAGTGGGTAGAGTATAGAGGGAACTGGATCAAGAGGTCGCAGCAGGAAGAGAGAACATCATTTCAATTTAGAGCTAAATACATTCTTGTTGTTTAAAATAGAGTACAATAGTGTTATAAAGAAAAACCTCGGAGAATTCCAGTAAGATATCTTTAGTCATTTCCAATATACAATGGTTCAAGCCTTAATCTAAACATTAGACAATTTTGCTGTTACACGATTTGGATAATGTTGGTGCTAATCCCGGCACACACACACACACACACACACACATACACACACACACACATATATATATATATATATATATAATGGACTCTCGGTTTCGACGTATGAGGATCTGACAGCTTATTGATTAAGTTATGAAATTTTGTGCGATAATCTTAAGTGGCATTTAAGATCCGCTAGTGATTTACAAAGGAGGTCACACATGGAGCAAGTGTGAGGATTATGAGATGAGATCACTGTTAGATTGGCTGACCTTTTAGATCTTGCTCTCGCTTCTTGATGATTCAGACAAGCAGATTGAAAATTGCTGAGTCCACTAAAACACGTTGATCCCCATTCTACCCGCTCCAAGGCTAAGCGCTCAAGGGTGTTTTGTGGTATATTGACTGCTGTCAAGTTGCTTTCACATATATAAAAACTTGTCGTAATCCTGCTTTGCATATCAATATGTTTTACTCTTTGAACTTGTTCATCGGAGTGCTTAATATGCAATGTAGTTATTTTAACTAGAAAAAGAACTAAATGTTTAGTTACTGTTTTTCCCGGTTAGAAAATTGTAAAATTAAAACAAAAACATTCACAAAATTAACTAAATGTCATTCAAAAATACCTACACCCTCCGGATTAACAATAACACATAATCCCAACATACAAATTAGATCATCCAACGTTAGCATCACTCCATCCACAAACTTTAACTTTTTCCTACATACAACCAAACGACCGCATATTAAATATTTGCGTGATCCAATTCAAAAGATAAAAGCGTGTCTAGATGTCAAGTCTTTATACACTAATACAGTGTTCCGTTTTAAGTCCCTTGTGCACTTGTAGAATAACTAATACTCTGGGTCGCTCTTTAACTTTTAATAAGGTAAAAAAACACGTCGTTTGAGTAATGGATAGCGGCTCGGATTGAGGAATCGGAGAGCCGAGTTCGAATTCCAGTCGGATCCATTACATTCACTTACGTGCTAATCCCCTTGGGAAAGGTATGAATCCTCCAGCTATGTATAAATAGCAGAACAGACCGGATGGCAACTGGTCTACCGCAGAAAGAAATAGCAAACTACTGCGGGAAAAAAAAAATCTGCCTCGTCAGTCATGTATCGAAAGATACATGATCGCCTAAGCGTGTATTCCACAAGGCACATGACTAACTAAACGTCATGAAATTTGAAAACAGGAAAATAATAAAGAAGTCTTTTGAAATAAGCATTTATTTTTAAGATATTACATTGTATATTTATGTAAGTGTTGTGTTAAACCCTCTTACAGTATAATGAACTCTTCCTTCTCTCATAAATACAAACTGCGAGAGTTGGACGGGAGCGCAGAGTGTGAATGGGAGTGGAGTAGTAGACGCAGTGCTAATCTACTTATTACTAACACTATTGTTTTGTATATATCCTCAATATACTTTTTCAACCTACCTTCGTCTTCTGTGTCTTTCTTTCTGGCCCTTAAACAGGCCACAATAGTATGCTGATGGTACCTTTGAATGCTAGGCCTTATGCGTTATGCCTTAAGGAAAGCAAAGAGGAAAGGAAAACTTTAAGGAAACACGTGCCACTCGTTGACTTAGCATTCTTCTGCCTGAGGTCTTATCCCAGTGTTTCCCAACCATTTTTTTTTACTTCACGGCGCACTTGTAGAATAACTAAAACTCTAGGGCGTACCCTAAATTTTAATAAGCAAAATTAGTCATGAAATTTGCAATTTAGCATCAAGTTTAAAATTTTAAATAACAAAGACTTGATTTTTGGCCTGGAAGCCATGTGCTGGGAGTCTCTAGCTTTTAAAGATTTAAGGTTTTTTAGGTATAAAAATCATTCATAAATTACTCTTCACGTAACTAGAGACACGCTTGACTACGTTTCAGGGCGTACAAATGATGTTATTCATAACAGCTGAAATTAATGCATACATGATTTCACAGCTGTAGCATCACTCCTACATATGATTGATTTTGTATAGTCGCATATCAACATCTCTATGGGTTATTTAATGCTGAAATCTACATATTTTCTACATAAATTTATACATTCAGGGTAAAGGTTTGTTTCATAGATATACAGTGTAACCCGGATATAAGAGACCCGGATATAAGAGAAACCCGGATATAAGAGAAACCCGGATATAAGAGAGATTTTTCTCTGGTCCCAAATTAGAGCCTGTGTTAATGTATATAAAACAGACCAAACCCGGATATAAGAGACTTCTTCTCCGGTCCCGACAACTCTCTTATATCCGGGTTACACTGTACCGTTTGAAGATGATAAAATGTATTGTTGGTAATTTTACTATAAAAATGTGCTATTGACGTTTGTTTGAAGGTTCATAATTTGCCTATAGCTGGGACCCTAATAGGTGCTACCACTCTGGATCAGGGTGGGCATGAGAACAACAGTAGTTAACAGATGTTTTCACGCCTTTCAAAGCCTCCAATCTCCCGGTCAAAGGTCATGTCCCCAGATGTAGTTTAACGTCCTACTCAGGATGGACACCTTCGTAGACACAGCCTATGAACTTTTCAGACTAACCACCTATATAATAACTTTTTTTTCCAGAAATACAATATATATATATATATATATATATATATATATATATATATATATATATATATATAGTTGGTAAAAAACTTCGTGTTTGATTGAGTAATTGATCTGTGGTTTTACGGTTTATCAACCGTTTGAGATTATTTAAGGACGAAACATACCTGAGAATGTGAGAATAATTCTTTTTTTTTTTTTGCGAGGGAATATTATGTTAACAATTTGTGAGGATAACAGTGAGATTATTCCAGTTTCTACTATTTAACCCATAGGTGCGGGGAAATGGATTCATACCTTTCCCTAGGTTATTAGTGCGTTGATAAATATAACGAACCCGACTATAATCGGAAATCATTTCGATTCGCTATTCATTACACCAGCCGCACATCCCAAAACTTTGGGGAAATGTAATCATGAAATAATTACTTGTCTTAACACCTACTTTCCACTGTTTCCTTCGAAGTAATTCCTAGCCTCTTATTTACAAATATTACTCTCACAAATAATAGCGGCAAAATCCGTACTACATTCGGTTCGTGAGGGCCGTCTAAGTTCACAGAGATATTGTCTATAGCATTAGTCACATATTTTTTTTGTTTATTTATGATTCAAGATTTAACCGCAGACCCCCACCAACACCAGATGAAAGAGGTGAAGTGACAGCCACTAATGAACTTTAATGTACGTGCCACCAATTTGGCCATCCTTCGAGATAAGATGTGCAATCGTATATGAAACTCCAATGGGACCCCATTGCAGAAGTGACGACCGCCCTAAAACAGTGTAAAGACCTCATATAAATAAGGTCATGTCTGTCCGCCTCATAATGACGGGTCGACCCTAACCCAGTCGCACCTCATTAGTCGCTCGTAACAGCGTCACGCCACAGGCTGGGACTCCCGAGCTCAAAACGTTGTGTGACTATTGAGGTGAATGGGGTGGAGACACATTACGGCAATCGCGAAAGTCGTTAGCGAACGTCGGGTGGTATGTAGGGTGGGCAACACGAGCGACTTTGCGAAGGAGATCGAAATAATTTAATAAAGTCGAGTGCGTCATACGGAAAAGCAGGGGGGGTCGAACAGCCTTTTATATACATTAGCATATGTCCCGATTTGATTTCTCACCGGCATGGTCCTCGTTCTCATAGCCAATCTGCAAGGCTTACCACCATATTATTTGTCACCGTTATGGGTCGATAAGAATATTGGACACCACCAATTTAATTATGAAATATTTCCGATTTTCGGCTATCTATCTATCTATCTATCTATATATATATATATATATATATATATATATATATATATATATATATATATATATCAAATTGCGAGAGCCGGCTTTAAAGTTATCTGCACGTTTCAATTCTAATCTATCTGTCTCGATCTGTTCACATCTATCTATCTATCTATCTATCTATCTATCTATCTATCTATCTATCTATCTATCTATCTCATATCTAGTTGTCTTTCCATAGCTATCTATCTATGCCAATCTGAGATCATACTTGTCCCGACAAATCTACTTAACACTGTTAATCTCTCTCTCTTTCTTCCTTTCTCTCTCTCTTTATATATATATATATATATATATATATATATATATATATATATATATGAGAGGGTCTCTCTCTCTCTCTCTCTCTCTCTCTATATATATATATATATATATATAAGAGGATCTATATATATATATATATATATATATATATATATCAGGTCTATACACACTCACACACACACACACACACATATATATATATATATATATATATATATATATATATATATATATCAGGGTCTATATATATATATATATATATATATATATATATATATATATATATATATATATGAGGTTCTATTGAAAAGTACCATGTATGTGAAAAGTTTCTTATATATATATATATATATATATATATATATATAGAGAGAGAGAGAGAGAGAGAGAGGTTGTCATATATATATATATATATATATATATATATGAGGGTATATATATATATATATATATATATATATATATATATATATATATATATATATATATATATACACATATATATATATATACATTTTAGTACTATTTATTTTTTTACAATTTGTTTTTTCCCCTTTTATTTTATTGTTTGTAAACTGTATTTCTTATTTGTTCACACGTTTTTGCTTGTAAGAAATCTACCAATACAAAAATTGGGGTGATTTTCAGGAAAATGTCGGTGGTTTTTAGAGGCCTGGAACTGATCGGAAATATTCCCATTAATTTCAACGGGGAGGATTAATTTGAGATACGAGTCTTTAGAGTTACGAGCTCAGTCTTGCAACGAAATAAACTCGTATCTCAAGGCTTTACTGTATATTTATTGGGGGCTTCATTCTCCCCTAATAATTAGACATTAAGCGTTTAAAGTTCTTCATCTGCTTTGAGGAATTTGCATTTTTTCTTTAATATTGTCATAGCTGTGTGAATGAAGCAGGGTACACCATGACAGATTCAATCTAATCTGTCATCAATTTTCCATTCAAGAATTCTCCTATTCTTCTATATGGCATATCCCTTCAGAATATGGACGATCATGACTCTCCACTACTTCCTACCCTCGCTTTGTCAGCTGGAGCTTCAGAATACGCCGACTGCATCTCTGCAGAGGGGTTACACCCCCACCACCACCACCACCACGCACACACACATCAAATGAGGCGTTCTGGGTAAGACGTTAAAGTACATCCGACATCAAGTCCTCTGATCAGGGTGTTTTGAGGTGCGTGGAACCAACTGTTAATTGCTGGTGTTCCCCCGTCTACCTTGAGCCGGGGTGGTTGCACCTGTTAGGGGTCCCAGCTATGGGCAAATAGTTAACCGCTAACTGGGGTCAAAACGCTATGGAAGTGTAAAGACAGCTTGTAAAAAATTATTACCAGCAATAAAATTTTGAAGAAAAAAATTATTGCCAGCAACAGATTATTACCAGCAACACATTTTCGAAAAATATTAACAGCAATAAAAATCTTTTCGGCATTAAATAACTCATTGAAGTTGATATGCCATAAAACAAAATAAACAAAGCAAAACTTCCTGCTTTTAATAAGTTTTTTCTTTTTGTTGCTACCTCTCCCAATGCTTATTCTGTTAACCATTTACATTTGAAAGGTCATTCGATGTTCTCTCTCACTCCCCCCCCTCTCTCTCTCTCTCTCTCTCTCTCTCTTGCCTTTAGTATGCCCCGTGGGTGACAAATTTCCCAAGCTATCTTTCCTCATCATGTGACCCAGACACTTCAATTGTTACTATCCTATTCTAAGTGTCATTTCTCCTAAAGCTTCCACTTTACTTACATGTGATTCTCAGCATCCTTCTGTAGAACCACATTTCTGTTGCCTCTAATCCCTTCTTCATCTGTGACGAAATTGTCAAGCATTGACAGCCATCTAGGACAATCAATATTACACAATAGGTGAGTACTTTTTTCTTAGTTTCTAACGAATTTTTCCTGTGTCTTAATACTATGCTTAGCTTTTGGAAGGCATCTTTCGCTATTCAAATACGCATACGGTTTTAGGTGTCAAATTTCTGTCCTCTGTTAAGACACTTTCTAGGTATGTAATTATTTGTATTTTGCTATCTCCAGTTTGTAGTTGTTATCCGTGTATATTCCTCTTGCACACAGTCAAATTTTCTATCTTCTGTAGGGGTCCCTGTAGTTTGCGTTCTGCGAGGACGGGTTGCCTAAGTTATTGCACATTATCTAAGGCGACGAACCTACTCCTGGTTTTGTTCTAGACTATTTAATATATAGCCAAGGTAATCGTCTTTTCATCGACGTTCAGCATTATCACTTTGATCAATGCTCAGCTGTGTGACTTCTTAGGAAGACCAAAACTTGTAAGCCAATGAAATCCTCGTGCAAAACTATGCTTCGTAATTAGACGGTCCAATAATCAGATAAACACGCGTAGAAACGGAACAAAAAGCCAAATTATCTGAAGATAAAGATAGCGACCGCAGGAGTCTTAACATTTTTAACCGACAAACGCAAACGTCTACCCACTCAAATTAAAAGCAACAACACAAAGGAATATCATTTCAATAGAAGATTTTGGCAGCTGGTAAAATTGAAAAGCAAAGTCAATATTGCTGGAACTTAGCCAGGCATATAGATACTTAAACATGTTGTTGAGATATGTCTTGGACGGCTGCTGGCCAGAGAATCCGTGACCTCTGTGACTTGCACGGACACTTAAATGATACACAATCTATCTATCTATTTATATATCTATCTATGTACCTGTCCTAAAATGTTAATATCTCGCTGCCTTTTGATATCACTCTACCGCCTTATATGTTTGGTTATATCTATCTATCTATCTATCTATCTATCTATCTATCTATCTATTTAAGCATTTCTGCTCATATCATCATCTATCTATCTATCTATCTATCTATCTATCTATCTATCCCATACTCTATATATATATATATATATATATATATATATATATATATATATATATAATTTTAAGGGTGCTATATTCATGGGATAAAGTGCTTAATATCAGAGATGTAGCGTATATAAAATAAAAGTGAACATTAAAGTCCACACTCGGCCTGACGATTGCGTCTAGCATGAAACAGCATGTTTTGACTTGAATGTTCACTTATATATATATATATATATATATATATATATATATATATATATATATATTCATTAACTATCTTGCAAACTCTTCAGCAATCTATCTATCTATCTATCTATCTATCTATATATATATATATATATATATATATATATATATATATGTGCCTGTTTGTTTATAGATACAAACATACATGCGTACATATATCTGTACATGTCTACAGGGATATAATTACATAAGAACAGTCTGAAATTTTTTAAATATATATTGCAAAATTAATTCAGCTTCATCTGATATTTTTGAAGGCGTAGTTAAGTTGACTGCTAATCAGTCAAATAAGGTTTAGTATTTAAAAAGTTGAAAGGTTAGAGGACACGCGAAGACAAAAACCAAATAGTCGTAAGACGAACATGGCTACTTTAGGAAACTAATATATATATATATATATATATATATATATATATACACGCACACACCGTTCGTTCTTGAGTTAAGTTATTATCCTAAGTAACCACTTGTATATATATATATATATATATATATATATATATATATATATATATATATATATATATGTTATAATAAAAGAAAGAACAGTAAGATATATAATCTGATGTTCTTATTTATATTTTACTTTTACAAAATAGTGCTCATTGTAAATGTACAGACCATAAATATAAATTAACTGATTTAAAAATATAGTTCCTTCGCTGCATAGGAATTATGAAACAGAACTAATGCTTTTGATTTATTTATATAATTAAATTTGAAGATTTTAGCTTCGGTTTTTGAAACATGGTAATTCCTGTGTAGCGAAGGAACCATATTTTCAAATCAGTTAATTTATAATATATATATATATATATATATATATATATATATATATATATATAGATAGATAGATAGATAGATAGATAGATAGAGAAAGAGAGAGAGAGAAAGAGTGAGAGAGAGAATGCTAATTAATAAAAAATCAGTTGAACTTCTTAATACCATGTACAGTCTAAAAATGTAAATAAATGATAATTATAATTAATTTGATAATTATAATAATGCAACCTAATTTAACGTTAATTTCAAATAACCTAACCTGATAATCCACTGTCATTAAGCACACATGGTCAACCACGACTCTATCATCAATTGCCAATAATGACTTCCTTTTGCTATACTTGGTACACAGGCTGATATCAAATATCCATGCCATTCTTTTCCTACCCATTATCATATGTCGTTCTAAATCTGATAATTTACTGACTGACTCCCAATATAATAGAGTAAAATACATATAGGACTGGACATTTCGCGTACTTCATGTTAAGGATGAGCTACCTACTGTTACCATTATATACTGCCATTGCATGGCTTTTGGCACGTCAGTGTCTATGCATAATCTAGGTATTATCCAACAGTTTGTAGAATATAGCATTTGGTCATACATATATCTACTTATTTCCAAAACTAGTTTAAAGTTTATTGCAAGAAATACATTTCTACTCTTTGCATATTAGTATACCAAAATACTACTCGCAGATGTTCGCGGTAAAAAAAAAAGAATGTACTACATATAATTCTTTCACGCTGCTTAAATTTCGTGGACGTGTGAACATTTGAGTAGCACGTTATACAAATGCATGTATGTGTCTCTGTGTGTACATGAGTGCGTATATGCTCAATTTTTCAAATGTCATTCAAAGTAATTTGGTCCATTGAATTTTCGATAAGCTATAACGAAATCTGAAATTTCAGAAGAGCGTTACCGGTCAAATTCGAAATACATTACTAAGTATATATTGGGATGAACTCCCGAGTGAATTTCAGTACAGACGTGTCTGCGCATGCGTGGTCATATAAAAAACTGAAGTGGAAAAGACGAACACACTCTATACATATTAGTAAGTTTTATTCTCGTAATTGAAAAGGGAAAAAGAAAGCTTTCTGTAGATAAAGTTCAATCAAGTCAAATACTCTACACGATCACTTAAATATTTTTATCCTGTGACAAAAAATAATACCAGCTTTTGAGATGAATAATTGTTAACAACACCGCCATTGCACCTACGCGAGACTTGAAAAATTGCATTTTCTGCAGTTACATCAAGTAAATTTGCCAATTGCAGTGAAAACCGGCGCAATATCAAAAGAATTAACTGGACGATACATTTTTGACAGTATTGTAACTGGTCTCGTCTAATTGAATATAATGTGACTGTTGTTATGCCACGCATACAAGAAAACTTAGAGAATGAAAAGATTCATTTTTAGTAAGATGGGACAGTCCCACAATACCATCATGATGTAAGGACCTTTGATAATATTTTGCTAGATAGGAAGGTTGAACGAAGAGGTTTCACAGAATAACTACCGCGTCCACTACCGATCAAACGACATGGCATTTTATGGAGATATTTAAAAGATAAAATTTACGTTACAATGAGTTGAGGGCATCCATTGAAGAAGCAAACACAGAAAAACGGAACGAAGTAATTCTTGATGGTTGCAATTTCACTGCTTCGCGTTATAAACAGTGATTGGAACAACAGTCATCAATTTGTAAACAAGCGTTGAGGGAAAAACATATTGTCTATAGAATTTGAAATTATATATATATATATATATATATATTGTCACTTTCACGACTCAAGTAATGTCCATACCAATTACCATCCAGTGTTAATTCTGATCTCCAGTCCTATCACGTAGAAGTCTGTTCTTCCTAATCTGTACCCCTCTCTCTCTCTAAGGAATTAGACTCTATATAGCGCCGCTCGATCACATATTCCGTGGTCTAATCTTTTACCTCTACGTCACCGAGGCCCGTTGGTAAGGTTGGTATGGTATTTGCCTTCTATCGTAACTGTTCGGGGTTCAATTCTCGGTTGGGGATGCGCACTGATGATAAGTCCAAAATATAGGACGAAGCGGCTGTCCAGTGCTTTCTTGATTCTGTTGAGGGCTCTTCTAGATTCGATTAATTACTTAATTATGATACTGTTATGGGATCTTACCCATAATCATAATAATGGAATATTCCATACTTAATAAATACTGCGCCTCAGGAGTAGTCAGGGAGTCATTTGTTCAAGAGTCGAGTCAGAGGCAGTTCGAAACAGAGTCGCGTTCAGCAAATTATGGCAAGACATTGGAATAGTGATACTGGTCGAGACTACATTGTTCTCTCTCCTAAACCTGATTGTTCATACTAACACTTCTACTTCTCTGTATATATTCCTGTTTGTAATATATCTGTGTTATTCCATACCTGTGTTCGCGTTCTTCTTTATTGGTTCTACCTTGGACTATCACTGTGGTACAAGGAACCGGACCATAACAGATACATACACACACACACACACACACACACACACACACATATATATATATATATATATATATATATATATATATATATATATATATATATATACACTGACTCTCCGGTCGAATTCGACTTAGGAGGGTCAAGCAGACCAGTTCCAAGGAACCGACAGCCCGACACCAGCACATGACATTTGATTATAGGGGTGAATTTTTTTGTGTAGAACCATCCACACATTTTTAAGGGCCGAATACATAGATCTGGTCCCCAAACAACCCTCCGTAGGTTTTGAATTCAGAGTTTGTCCTTCTCCTAGGCCAGTCTGTCCTATTATTTACACATAGCTAGTGGGAAGAAGAGGATTCATTCCTTTCCCAAGGATATTAGCACGTAAGTGAATGTAATGGGTTCGACTAGAATAAGAACTCGGCTCTCCGACTCTTCAATCCAACCATTACTCCACCGCACCTCATATATATATATATATATATATATATATATATATATATATATATATAACAAGAAAACAGTATATTTTCAGTTTTTAGAAAAACATTTCTTGAATAAATGATCTTTAATGCTAAGCCGCTAACCATTACTCCACCGTGCCTCATATATATTTATATATTGTCTTTGTGTGAGCGTTTGTATTATATATATATATATATATATATATCTGTATATATATATATATATATATGTGTGTGTGTGTGTGTGTGTTATATATATATAAATATATATATATATATATATATATATATATATATATATATATATATATATATATATATATATATATATATATATAGCTAAATAATCGAAATGATACAGGTCTCTACAGGGATGATAGACTCATAATCTTAAGAAACTGTAACAAACAAAACACAGACTAAACTAGAAAAACAGTCATAAATATGGGATTCAACATAGACATAAAACTCACCTAACCGAAGTAGATTTTCTAAATGTCACCTTTAATCTAAGAACAGGTGCATATAAACCATATGGAAAGCCCAATGATAAACCACTGTATATATGCACATCTTCTAACCACCACCATCAATAATCAAGCAGATACTACAATCAATTAATCGGAGGTTTTCCGACAATTCTTCCAGTGAAACCATCTTCAACGAAGCCAAGAAATTCTATGAAACAGCCCTAAAAGATTGGATCACTCACATGCATAGGGCGAAAAAGCTAACAGGAAAAGAAACATTATATGGTTTAACCTTCCGTACTCATACAAAAATGTTTGCCGGCATCGCGTACTCTCCACAAGTTATTCAACAAAAACCCAACAGAAATCAGTTATATTTACACTGACAACAATAGTCCCCAGAAAAATTCAAAATCGTTAACACCCGCCAAAACAAATGTTAGAATGATACAATAGACTGCTCACAATATAGTACAATAGACTACTCACAATGCATCACTGACCTATATATATAAATAGTGGGACAAAAAATACAACGTCCATGACGATTGCCTTTAATATGAAAACTGACTATTACTTCAATCTCCACTTTTGTATTTATATACGCTCTATCCCTGATATTGAGCACTTTCACCCGTAAGCATAGCATACCTTAAAACTATATTTTATCACACATATATATATATATTATCATATATATATATATGTGTGAGTGTTTGTGTGTGTGTGTGTGTTAAAACGCAAAACAATAAGCTAAAGTAAGAAAACAATACCGAAAACAAAATAACATTAAAAAGAATGGAATGAAAACAACGCCTAAAAAGCAATATCAAAGAAATTGCCATAAACGACTGAAAAGATCAGAATGTCTATCGATCATTATTATCGTCCAATCATGTGGGAGATTTTTCATTGCCTCAATAATCAAATCTCTTCCTTCCGCTACAAGACTATTTTCCGGTTACCCAAAAGGCTGTCCACCATTAAACCCCAAACCCCAAACACATACCCTATCAACAGTGCCTGTATTACTTAAAATGGCTCACAAATCAAAATCGTAATTGTATAAAAAATAATTGATGAAGTTTATATATATGTCTGTGTGTGTATATATATATGTGTGTGTGTATATATATATATATATATATATATATATATATATATATATGTGTGTGTGTGTGTGTGTGTGTGTATTTCTGATGGCTCAAGTCTTTTCTCCATCTGGGTGGAGATTGTCCCGCATTCCCTACCATACAGGAGGATTGATAATTCATAACTGTTTAGTATAAAGAAAAGAGTACCGAAATGTTATTTAATATCGGCCATTTTATATCGCATTGAATGCTAGACAATCTCATCATCACAGACAAAGAAGAGACTTGAGATCTACGCTTTAGACTTCCTGGCCACGAAAAGCTGATATATATATATATATATATATATATATATATATAGTCATCCACAGACTTACTGCTTCGCTGTATCACAGTTCCTCAGTGTGTCTAGACGTCCGATTGCTTCAAGCCGGGATCGAAACCCGACTGATTTGAAGTCATATATATATATATATATATATATATATATATATATATATATATATATATATATATATACATTTAGTGAGCCAGACAAACCTACCTAGGTTTGTCTGGCTCACTAGGTGTATCTAGGTCTGCTCTACGGTTGTATTGAGCTCTTTTGTTAGTTAGTTGTTACTCGTATCGGGGTTTTTTCTTTGGGCTTCAGACCTGCACCTGTGCCATTTTTTTTGTCGGCAGAAGTTCATGTTTGTAGCTCTTTCTTTTTTTAAAATTTTTTTTTCCCTCGAGATTGATTTGATTAGCAAATAAAAAATTCGAGGATTTTTCGAAACGAGTCTAGTTATCTATATTTATATGTATAAAGCTCTAGGTTATCCTATCGAGCACTGTTTTAAATCGACTAATATGGAACGCGTAGACATATATATATATATATATATATATATATATATATATATATGAAGAAAATATCTGGAAAAACAAAACAAAAATCCTTAAATTGCGATTATGTTATTTTAATATGAATGAAATGTCAACGTCTGACGTTTCGGTTTAATAACCTTCTTCAGGACAATATTCATTAAAAATACAATTAACATAATCAGTATAACACGACGAAAACGATGGACATAAAAACAAGTCTTATCCAAAACAGATAAAGGAAAATTTTAAATGATCAGCTTTCCGTTTGAGCGTGGTCACGTTGTCGTCAAATGGGCGACGCTTTCCTTTCACAACGTATTCTTAAAAATTTTATAAATTTGATTCCGATGGAAAGATTTTTCATATATACAGTTCGTTAGAAAATCTTTTCTGTTCTTGTAGGAATACGCGGAGACTAGTAGATTCCTGTAACTTCGGATAAGCATGCAGTCCTCCATGTAATAAAATGAATTCAGGTTTGTATTTCCAGTGGACAGTATGATATTTTCTTCATTCTGTCGGATTTATATCCATTTATATTTGCTTATCATATATATATATATATATATATATATATATATATATATATATATATATATATATATATATATCAAAGTTGACTGGGAAGCACGAACCCTGAAGAACTTATATCCAGCAATTTTAGCAACTTTTGACGTAACTGACATGCTATCACTGAGCTTAAATTCCCAAATTCGAAGTACCAAATAAGTAAGCTCATCAGAACAATTACCAAAGATTTACGTTACGGCGGCAGGAAAGTCACTAAAGCTTTACACGCAAGGCCAGAACAGATTATTCTTTGGATATAGTCAAGAGTCTAGAAGCACATAGCAGAAGCATCAGATCAGAAATATTCTATGCCTGAACGAATGATAGAGTTGTAAATATCTAAGACATAGTCTCGCTACAAAAATTATCACGCATGACACATTGCACCAACTTTCCAAGGAGTAATCAGTTGATTCAATATACGTAGTATTTACACTTTATGCCAGTAGAAAACATTCACACGAGTTGGCGCAATGAATCACTCACCTGGAGGATAGCATCAGCCATGAAATTGGAAGGCGAAAATGGTTCTCTAAGACGATTAATAGAGAACTGTGTGTCGACCAACTACAAAATACTAATATTAATTGCTATTAAGTATTAAGAATTCTTGTCACTTTTTCAGAAAAGGTTGCACGCCTGCTGTGGTACAAATAAGACATGAAAACTCTTACTGAAGTATGTCTTATGTCTACACAATGTATGCTTCTCATACCTATCTACTTGGTGCAATAGGTCTTAAAGGTTTAAAGAGCCACATCTGTTCAAAACTGATCTATGTTTTACAATGATAGATTGCGATTGTCAATTGTCGATAACGAGATACCAGCCATATATACATATATATATATACAGCGGTTCCTACTGCTATTAAGAATTACTCTTCAAGTAAATTGAATTGAATTCTCCTACCCGCTGGCGTATTTCGTTTACACAAAGATGTTAAAATTGTCTTCCTTTCTGCGACGATGGCCTGGGGGGTAAGATATCTGAGTGATGTAAAATCAGTCGGCTTTTCAATTCCGGCTGCGATACAGCGAAACAGTCTGTCTGTCGATGACTATATATATATATATATATATATATATATATATATATATATATATATATATATATATATTGGTGTCGATATCTGTAAAAAATTATATATATATATATATATATATGCCTTGAGATATGATTTTAATACTTTGTAAGACCGAGCTCATAACTTAAAACACTCATATCTTAAATCAATGAAATTCATGGGAATATTTACGATCTACTCCAAACCCCTAAATTCACCCTTATTTTCCTAAGACTCACCCCTATTTTTGTATTTGTTGTATTTTTTTTATTTTTTGGTCGTCGATGCAGGACACCCACACTGTCTCGTCAAATCCATTACTCGCATGTCTTCCTCATGTTTATATTATATATATATATATATATATATATATATATATATATATATATATAATTTCCTGCTTTACCTCAAGCGAAATACGCTTCGGCATTTCATCGCTGCTCTTTACACTTACTGTCTTCAGACCAATTGTGTCACTGAAGTAAATGTACAAAATAACGGCCCAAAAGCCACAACATAACATTCCAGAGAACATTCCAGAGGCGAGATGAACACGTGTACTGCGAGTGGAGATAATCTCGAAGCTTAACTGAAACTCGCTCGGATCTCAAAATTCAGCTGGTACCTCAAGGCAAATATATAGGCCGAACTACGGCTCCTTTCTCAAAATGTTTGTACACACGTATCTCAAAGCATTACTGCATATATATATATATATATATGTATATATATATATATAATATTATAATATTTTTTTTAAATATGATTCCTTCGCTACATAAGAGTTCTCATGTTTCAAAAACGAGAGCCGAAACCATCAATATAATTATTAAAATTAAGTTGAATCAAGGTGTTGGGTTCCGTTTCATCCTCAAACGAAAATTTAGGAATAAGCTATCTCGTGGTTTGCGCGTGTTTATAAGGAATCATATTTTTTTAAAAAATATTATAATATAAGCTCTACTTCTGTATGGAGCACTGTCTTCTTAAAAATAAAAACAAAAATACTAAGGAACTCCGGATTATTTACCTGACGTGTTCCTTCTTATTTTTCTGCATACTTACGTTCATATATATATATATATATATATATATATATATATATATATATATATATATATATATATATATATATATATATATAGGTGTTTATAAATTATCTGTAAAATTTTAAAATTCACAAAATAATGTTAAAAAAATGTAGATAACTCTGCATGGTTTCGTGACTCCCTTTACTCAAAGTTGGTAGCCATATTATATAGGTGTGGAAGAGTCCATTTGTAGGTAGGTCCCCACAAAAGAAAGTAATTATACATTATTATTGCTCAAAGTAGAGTCCAATGGCGTTATAAAAACCTGGGAAAATTCCAGATAGATATCGTTAATCAGTTCTAAGATACAAATGGATATTGCTTTTAGGACAATTTTGCTGTTATAACAGGTCCACACACACACACACACACACACACACACACACACACACACACACACACACACACACACATACACATATTATTATTATTATTATTATTGCCATCGCCATCAACTACCTTACATTCTCCTTAATCTCACTCACAGCGACTTCTGGCTTTGCTGATAATTAAAATTATCAGCAAAGCCAGAAGTCGTAGAAAAATTGACGCGAGATTTTCTTAAACTATTCTACGAGACGTAAAAAATAGTTTAGTATGATTAGGAGAACAATGGCGGCCACAGAATACACAGGTTCACTCGATGAACTTTTAGTAGGAAGTGTCTGTTCATACGTGTATATTACGATCATCTCTGATTGGTTACCGAATGAATTGGATCAAATCCAGACAACGGGTTTACTTTAATATTAAAAATGGTGGTCAGAGAAAAAAAATTGTATATATATATTTTCATTTTTTTTTATTATTTAAATCTCTTAAATCACTTAAAGTTAGAATATTTTAACTTTTTATCCTATTTTTATTTTTACTTTTTATTCATATTTGCATTTTCAAAAAAAAAAAAATTTTGTCTGTATCTAAACCAAATTAAAATATTACCAAATTATTACTCAAATTGTTTATTTCTGAAATTCGCCTCCCAGTCCCTACAACAGAAAACAAAGAGAAGTAAGTTTACACACGCCATAATATTTGAAACGCAGCAAACTGAATAAAGGGGAATATGGCGGCGAAGAGCGGAGACGTGAGCTTTTGACGGTAGGAATTTTATTATATAATTGGAGCAATC
This sequence comes from Acanthosepion pharaonis, assembly GCA_903632075.3. Lineage (NCBI taxonomy): Eukaryota > Metazoa > Mollusca > Cephalopoda > Sepiida > Sepiidae > Acanthosepion > Acanthosepion pharaonis. The sequence continues at coordinate 1,745,820 of CAHIKZ030003526.1, forward strand.
CAATTAACTCTATAATGGCATATCGATGTAAGGACGACGAGGAATGACAGAAATTGTTAGCAAAATAATCTCGTGGTGATGCAATTATAAATGTTCGGTTGCATTACGATAACGTAAATTGTACTGAAGGAAAGCGGGGAAAGCAAATATGAGGCAAATTATAAGAGGAACAAATAAATATATATGCATGTGTGCATAAAGGCTAATGTACGTATACGAATCTATGGTAATACTGGGGAAAGCGAATACTTTCTATCTCGAAACAAGAAGCCTTCTCGAAAAAAAAACATTATTCTGATTTTAGGAAAGAGGTAGATGTAAACCTGTAGGCGCCTACCAATCACACAAAGGTGTAACACGTTGTCGTTAAAAAGCTTTACCACTTTCATTTCTCCAATTTGGCTTGGAGTCTATATCCTAACACGTATACGCACATACATAGATCTATCTGTCTATCTATCTATCTATCTATCTATATATATATATATATATATATATAGATAGATAGATAGATAGATAGATAGATAGATGGGCAGACAAGACTAAAAATAATGGAAGCCGTATTATAAAAACAAAAAAAAAACAACACTTACTAATATCAACTATGAACATGGACACTATACGCTGACCATGAGTTCAAAAATGAAAACATTATATAAATACATACATGCAACAAAATGTTTCTTATTTAACAGTTAAAATATTTAATCCTTAACTATGGGTACCTGTATAGCTGAAAGCGCTCGGAAAAAAGAACATTCAAACAGTTTTTATATCATTTATCATCTGAAAAGAAAAAATTATGAGAAATTGTATAAAAAAATTAAATGAAAGCACCTTGTCTGTCGTATTAATAATATATATATATATATATATATATATATATATATATATATATATATATATATATATATATAATTTTGACCAAGGTGGGTATTCTGAAAGTCAGGAATTTCCCATCCCCCATCTTAAAAACACAAAGACTGACCGAAATTAACGATAAAGAAAACAAATGAAAACTACAGATAAAGTTCACTTTCTTCAGAAACAGTCATTTACTCCTGTAGTTCACTGCTACTAACAAGCAAGGATTTTTTTCTCCTGATGATAGCCATGCTGGCCGAAACTAGTCGAGGAACCTAACTGAAATAATAAAGCCCAAATCCTTTAATATACCACCCAGTTTGTCTGAAAATTTTAATCTTTTTTATAGTTTTCATTGTTCAATATATATATATATATATATATATATATATATATATATATATATATATATATATTGTGTGTGTCTGTGTGTGTGTATATAATAGACATTTGAAAGAATTTTAGAAGATAAAAACCACAAAAATAGTAATATTGATTAGAACACTAATAATGTTTATTGCATATTAGTAACACTTTTGACCAAATGGTCAAAGGAATCGAACCTGTACCCTATACGGAAACGTCATATAGACTGACGTACTTTTACCGATTGAGCCACAGAGAAGCGTTAGCAAGGTCGATTTTACTGTTTTTAAACTACAATTCTCCATGATTTTCTCTCATACATTCATATCTGCTCGACGCGTATCCAAATGTAAACAAATGACGTCACACATTGTGAAATGGACAAAGTCCGATAATTATTTTAAGACATTTGTTCATGTTTATACGTTTTAATTGTCGGACTTGTCCATTT
>CAHIKZ030003526.1:1755000-1776033 GCA_903632075.3 Acanthosepion pharaonis
GGATAAAAGATGCATTATGGAAATATAAAATTCTTGAATATATATATATATATATATATATATATATATATATATATATATATATATATATATATATATATATATCAATATCATTCCTTATTCTTAGGGAAACAGAAAGGTTTACCTAACTTTGCAGAATACATAAACTTGTTGGACAATACTGAATGTAAAAACAATATAAAGGTTGTTTGCTTAACAATACATATGGTAATCCATTTAAAGTAAATAATGCCAATTATATATTTCTCAATGCATTTCGTAGCTACTTTTCATCACGCCTTTCGCTTTGATCTTAGTTTGAAGCGTGAGGGAAAGAAGCGGGTTAGTTTGTCAGCGCACTAGCTTTTTGCGTATCGACGTGAACGGGGTCATGACTTCTGTGCTTCTCATGTCAACATTTTCTACACTGCCCCTCAACTGTTACACACAAAAAGTTTATATATATATATATATATATATATATATATATACTACTTATGCTGTCGTTCGCCGATTGAGCACTATAGGGAAAAGGGAATTTTTAACGGCTGCTGCTGCTTTAAATGTATCGCTTTTCGTAAGAATTTAGCGCTATGGCGGCCGGTATGTCGTTTATATATTACGTATATAATGCGTTAAGAATTCCTTTTCTTGTACGCCGATAACCTAAAGGAAAGAGTCTCTGACTGATGTCAAATTGGTAGAATCCCAGTTTGAAGTAATCGGATGTCTAGCCACACTGACGAGCTGTGATTTAGTGAAACAGTCTATTTGTGGAGGACAATGCACTCGTTCGTCGATTGACTACTATGGAGGGAAAGAAATTTTTAACGACTGCTGCTGCTGCTTTAAATGCACCAATCTTCGTAAGAATTGAGCGCTATGGCTTTTATATATATCACATATATAATGTGTTAAAATGTCCTTTCTCTATCGATATCTAGGGGTAAATGTCTCTGACTGATGTCAAGTCGGTCAAGTTTCGATCTCGACTTGAAGCAATCGGATGTCTATACATTGATGATCTGTGTTACAGCAAAACAGTCTGTGTGCGCGTGTGTGTGTGTGTGACGTATTATATTTAAGGATTTTTTGTACTCAATCGAAAATCTGAAAAGATGACCGTGACGCTCACACAATAACTGTTAGGATAATACAATAGACCTTGCTACACATAATGCACCAATGGCCGGTATATATATTTTCATACATTACATCTTGAATAAGTTGGAAAATGATGCTGGAACACACACACACACACACACACACACACACACACACACACACACACACACATATATATATATATATATATATATATATATATATATATATATATATAAGGGAATTAAGAGCAGCATGAATCCATCCAGCTTTTTATCTCATATAACAACTTTTGACTTTTGACTTTGATCAACATAAGGACTGACCAAAATTAAAAAAATAAAAAAAATAAAAAAGCAAATGAAAACTACAGACAAAAGTTCATTTTCTCAATCAAGACATTCACTTCTGTAGTTCACTGCTACCACCAAGCATATTTTTTTCTCCTGATGATGGCCATTTTGGCCGAAACTAGCCGAAGAATCTAAATGAAATAACCCAGTGTGTCTGAAGATTTGATTTTTTAATATGTTTATTGTTCAATATATATATATATATATATATATATATATATATATATGAACTTTAATACTTTCAATATTTCATGAGTTTCCGATCCTTAGTTATGATTGATGTGATTTTCGTTTATGATCGATTTCATCAAGATTCTTCTGTTATGCTTGGAGAGTAATTATTACATTATTATTGCTCAAAGTAGAGCCCAGTAGTTCTATAAAAACTTCACCGAATTCCAGTCCACAGAGAGACTGTTTCGCTGTATCACAGCTCATCAGTGTGGCTAGATATCCGATTGCTTCAAGCTGGGATATACGCACACACAAGTATATGGTACACTATACCTTGGCGACTTTGAAAGCAGACATTTCCCAACAGTTCCTCTCTCTGACGATGATTTCAGACGAAATTGAAACCTTGGGTGAATCAACTACAGTTCTGGAGAACATTATAATCTCCAGTACGACATTTGATATGTTTGTGTGTGTATGCGTTAGTGTGCGTCTCTGTGCCTGTGTTGTATATTTAAGTGGCACACACACACACACACACACACACACACACACACACACACACACACACACACACACACACACACGTGTGTGAGTGCTTGTCTGCACGATGTGGATTTATTTGACACACACAAACACTATATATGTGTGTGTGTGTGTGTGTGTATGTGGAGGGAGAGGGAGAGAGGAGAGACACAGACATAGAGAGAGGGAGAATGAGAGAGAGAGAGAGAGACAGAGACAGAGAGGGAGATAGACCAAGACCGAGAGAAGGGTTTCTATCTTGTTTAAATGACAATCCTTTCCTTCCTTAACTCTTTATCAATTCACTTAAAGTAGCTTTTCTACGAAACTACTTACTTTTATCTTATTCGAATCGGAGGTGGGTGTGACTGCTCAGCAAAAAGACAAACAGATAACAGTTTGTCTCTGTAGCAATCACTTTACTCATACTAATTGGCTCGAAGGAAATCCTCGAAATCGTTTCCTGAATGTCTCACTACAAAGTGATTTCGCAACACGCAGCCACACCCCAAAATGCGGCCTAATGGAATTGGTACTTGCAGAATTACATCAAGCAACATATAGATGATTAGAAGTTTTTTTTTTTTTTGTAAGGTAGGGGGGTTGCTTGCAAAACCAAAAAAACCTCATATCTCCGTTGTTTATTCATCCAAAACGATAACTTCAAGTGCTAACTGCGCTGTCTGTTAATCAAAGTAACTAATGCGTTTTAATTAACGAACATGTCGTCATATATAACACACTTTTAGCCGCTACCGGCGAAAGCTTATCTGTGGAAGTTTAAAAAGTTATTAATCCCAAGCTTCAGTGGGGCTTTCCCTAGAGTCAGTACCTCTCCTTCGGGGTGTGGCTGGGTTCATTGCCCGGCGCCTGAGGCCTCCCCCAAAAGTGTAGTGCCATGGGGGTTTAGGCAATTTTTCCACGTTATTGTCGTTAAACCCGCTTTAAAATTCGACCATGTGTCAAATTCGGTAGCGAGGTGGACGCACGGAAAAATAACGATATAAGATGCACTTTTCTTTCCAAAAATGGCGCAAAGTATCGTCATGTGTCATATATTCGAAACTAAATCTTCTTGAATAGGTAGAAAATGTAAATGTTGACGTGATTAATAAAATAATTGAGTTTAAAATTCCTTGTCTTGAAGTTCTTTTATCTTTTGACTCAAAGCAACTAGCAATAGATGGCCTCAAGAGAAGAATGCAACTTTATTATCCAATTGACGCTGTCGCCCAAGAACTCCTCAGCACGAGGGGGTTATGCTGCATAGAGATTAGCAAACTTCTCTCGCTAGATCACTTATGACTGAACAGTGACTTCGATCCTCACTGGGTGTTACATTCTTAGAAAATCACCAGGGCACTTAGACTTAGTTCGATCCAATGAATATCAGTTATCTCCTTGCACAGTGGATAAAGGCGTTGGTTAGATCCAGTGACAGAACCCAAAGAGTGTGAGTTCAGTATCCGGTTAAGGCAGTGGAGAACTTTCAGAGGGAAATTAACAGGAGATAATTGATAACTGACATCCATTAAACATGGCACGTGGAACTAGAACAGTCTACCCCAGTGAGCGAAATAAATGGGCTTTCAGGAATCCCTTCAATTAGTCTACTGGCATTATTTCCAACCAATCCTAGGGCTCCAACAACAACAGGGATTGTTGATGTTCCCATGTGTCACAGATTTGAGATTTCGATTTCAAGGTCTTTGTATTTTTGAATATCTTCAAAGATACATTGCAGTCAGCAGGGACTGCCATATCAATAAGGAGGCACTTTTTTTGTTTGTGGTCTTTAATAACAATGTCTGAGCGGTTGGCTTTCATTGTTCTGTCAGTGTGTATTGTGTAGTCCCATAGAATTGTAACAGATCCTATCTCCATAAACGGGTCTGGGTGGTGTTCATACCATTTTCTTTCAGTTTCCTTCCCGTAGAAGTTGCAAATTTTCCAGTGTAGATATTGGCCCACTCTGTCATGTCGGGTTTTATATTCAGTGGGTGCCAACATCGTGCAACCTGATACAAGATGATCAATCGTTTCTGGATATTTATCACAGAATCAGCATTTTGGGCTAACACAATATTTTAGTATATGTGCTTGATAATTATTATTATTATTATTATGATTTCTTTTTCCTTGGATTTCTGTTGGATACACATTTCTTTCCTGGTCCCAACCAGAGAACTAAGATCAGAAATGGCTTCATGGCATTTTCCACTGAGCATTCTTCTGTAAAAAAACAAAACAAACAAATCCCTAAGATCCCACAAATATTTTACGCAAATAAAACCCTTCGTAATGTGTACCTGAGAGTACATTTTTTTTGTATTTCTTTAAGGCATGGGCTACCAGGAATCCTTTCAATGAGTCTATCGGAACATTTTCCAATCAGTCCTAGGGCCCCAAATCAAACTGGAAGCATTAATGTGCTCATGTGCCTTATATTTTAGATTTCTATTTCAAGATCATTGTATTTTGATAGTTTTTGGAGATCTTCAAAGATACATAACAATCTGCAGTGACTACCATGTCAATAATTCCGTTCTTGTGGTCTTTGATCCCGATGTCTTTGTGTATAGTAAATTCCCATAGAATTCTTTCAGGTCCTATCTTTGTAACCAGGTCTGGGTGATGTTCATACCAGTTTCTTGCACTTTCCTTTCTGTAAGAGTTGCATATTTTCCAGTGCAGATATTCGCCCACTCTATCATGCCGAGCTTTATATTTACTGGGTGCTAACACTATGCAAAATAATAATAATAATAATAATAATTATTATTATTATTATTATTATATTTTTGGTGTATACTCATTTTTTTCCAAGTCCCGCCAAGAGACCTAAGGTTAGAAATGGCATCCTGACATTTTTACTCAGCAATTTAAAAAAAAGACAAAAAAAAATGGTAAAAAAAAACCAAAAAAAAAAAACACACACACACACATATTTTACTTAGATAAAGCCCTTCGTAAGTTGTGGGCTGTACTCCTGAGAACAATTTTAAAAAAAATTTTTTTTTAAGGCCTGAGTTACCAGGAATTCCTTCAATGAGTCTACTGGAATATTTATTATTATTATTATTATTATTATTATTATTATTATTATTATTATTAATAATTCTTTTGATTTCCTCCGGGTCTCAACAAGCTTCATGATATTTTCAACTGAATTGGAATTATTGATGTCCTCATGTTCCACATTTTTGATATTTCCATATCAAGATCTTCGTATTTCAATAGGTACTTTTTTAACCATCTTCAAAGATAGATTACAATCTGCAGGGACTGCCATGTCAATAAGAAAACACATTCCGTTCTTGTGGTCTTTGATCACAATGTCTGAGCGATTAGTTTTGATTGTTATGCTTGTGTGTATTGTAATTATTATTATTATTGTTGTTGTTGTTGCTGCTGTAATAATAATGACGATGATGTTGATGCTGATGCTGATGATGTTAGAGAGAAACATTGTAATAGAGTGACGGGTAGCAAATATACGAAGGCCAACATACGCATCATGACACCCAAACTGGTAAGTGAATACCAGACACATTCATCACAGCGAAAAATCTGGCAAGTTCGGCCCAATTTGAAATGCTTTCAAGTCGGGTAACCCAGTCCACTCAGACGGTGTCCCATTGATAGATTTCTCAACGACCAAGATCTGACTCTCAAGTAGCTTTGGCCGCCTCATCCTTCAAACTTAAAATAATAATTCCCGTCGACATCCGGTCATGATGCTTCCCTGCTATTTCGGCTAATGAATGCGCAATTCGTCACCCCCCTACTCCCTGGTAGATGTGCTCAACTGACAAGTAAATCTGTGGTACAGAGCGAGATATTTACTGTAGACAATCTTAATTCATCCAGAAAAATATGTACCGTATATACTCGCGTATCTTGCGACTTTTGAAGAACTAATTTTTAAGCTAATTTTAAGGGGGTCGCATTATACAGGAAATATAAACTATTGTAGTCAAAAGGTACAGCTGCATTTGTTATACAGCATATATATATATATATATATATATATATATATATATATATATATATATATATATATATAGTAAGAGAGATAGAGAGAGAGAGAGAGAGAGAGAGAGAGAGAGAGGACATAGGTTGATACTGCAAATACTTGGATCATGCAACTATGAAGACCAAATTTTGAGCTAATTATATATATATATATATATATATATATATATATATATATGATGCAGTTATATTAGTGTTGTAAAGTTAATATTATTAAGTGTTTTTTTGTTTTTATTAAGTGTTTTTTTTGTTTTTTATTAATAAGCCTTCCATTATTTTTTAGTCTTTTTTGCTTGTAGATGATGCTATTATATTAACATTGTAAATTTAATATTATTATATTATATATATATATATATATATATATATATATATATATATATATAGATAGATAGATAGATAGATAGATAGATAGATAGATAGATAGATACCTTACATAATTGCGCAGCATGCGACTTTTGAAGACCAAATTTTGAAGCTAATTTTAAGAGGGTCGCATCATACACAAGATTTAAAATTAGCGTATGTATTGCTGGACCTGGCTATGCCATTGACTAAACTATATATCTATTTATTGTTGTCAAAAGGTACAGCTGTATTGAAATTAAAGATGATTTTGTCAAAACTGATATTTTACTTAATTATATCCAGTAATAATGCATGGAATATTCACATATTATTATCGTATTATAAAATAAAAACATATCGAATATGCATCTTTTCCATTGTTTATAACAAACAGTTTTTATAAGTGAAAATTTGAAGGTCGCACGATACGCGAGTATTTACTGTATATATTATGACCTCTACTCAATTATCCATAACCTTCTTTTGCTATGGTCTATGTAAGTAAAATTTTCAACTTTTAGGGGCATGTAATCGATGCAATTTTATTAATTAAAAATTATGCAGTGCTTTTAAATTATAAAATCATGAAGTAAAAACAAATAAACGCCAACCTTTCAGGGTTTTAATTTTTTAAATACGACGCTCAATTAATTTATTTTATTTTATTAAACATTGCTTTAATCTTTTTAACTCCTTCATTCGGCATAATCGACATTCGTATCTAGGTACCGTGACGGACTTCGTAAAAAAATAAACGCAATTTATATTATTTATATGACTTTTTTTTTTAACTTAAATTTCGGTTCTATTTGAAAGATGATGACCTAAACCTGATCCGAATTTTAAATAAAATCCGTATATTAATAAAATTATTATTCATTTATAAAAACATTGGCACATTTTCGTCACTCATCGACGCGTCAAACCGCTATGGTATACGAAAAATTTAAAGAACAAATTTTAAATTCTCTCTAAAATACAATATTTGTTCTAGTGATGTATTAAGAAATCTATTAGTAAATTTAAGACTTAATTAACTAGACTTTTTAAATGCTTATCTTTTAATTAAACCGAATGAAAATAACGTTTAATTTACACTTGTGGTGAATACGAAATAAAAATAACTCTCTTTTCTTCACTGTTTTCAAATTCAAGAGATTATGCGAAAATTTACTTTGACCAATGGAAAAGGGGAATGGCTCCAGGCTGAAGAAATGACCAAAGCAAATTTTAATTAACCTATGTGAAAATTTATTTTAACTAATGGAAAATGGAGCGGCTTACAAACTGAGAAAAAAGTAACGAGCCGATGTGAAATCGCTTTTTGACATAACTCGGCAGCGAAAGTTCAATCAAAGCAGAGAGAGGGAAAGCAGAAAGAAGCAGGAGGCAGAAAGTCAGAGTTCCATGCGTCTGAATAACGTCGGTGTCAAATTACACGCTGATACATTATCAGCCTCTAATGAGATGAGAGCAATTTCAAAGAACTCTATTCAACTCCAAAGCTAATTACCTTAAAATGTATCTTTTCATTCATGTTGAATACAATGTCCGATGATTTAATATGGACATGTTCTCTTCTTGACCTTTCATTGAAACGACGAACTTTAAGTATTTGATTCCTTTTCCTCAAACAAGCTACTAGCAACTTCAAATGTGCAAATTTATGAATAAATTACTTATCTTGTTTCGTTAAATACAACACGTGTGTTTCCTCGTCATTTTCCCTCAATACTTCACACCCGGTACCTATCGTATGGAATATGCGTTGTCATGAATAACGGCTCGAAATAAAAGATTGGTGAACCGTGTTCGAATTCCAGCCCTGTTTGTGATATTCATTTAAGCGCAAATACTTTTTTCCACGTCTATGGATTAATTAGCAAGCCAGACTGGGTCCTATAAACTTGGTTGGCAGTAGGTCTACTGCAGAAAGAAACGGCAGCCTATTGCGGGAATATCTTCTGTCTAAAAAAAAAAAACATGATCACCCAAGCGTGCACTACATATGGAACGACTGACCTGTCGTATACGATCTACACCGTTTTTGTACATTTTTGAGAAATTGCAAATAAGCATATTGTTATGGGACCTTACCCATAATAACATAATGGACTATTCCATACGTAATAAATACTACGCCTCAAGAGGAAGCAGGGATTTCTGTCTGAAGACTGGAGTTCAGTCTAAAGTCTGGAGGGAAGTCCGTCAGGAGTCTGTCAGTCAGTCAGAGCAAGCGAGTCAGTCAGTCGAGTCAGAGGCAGTCCGAAGCAGAGTCGCTTTCAGACAATTACTACTAAACCTAATTGTTCGTACTAACCCTTCCTACCTCACTGTATATATTCCTGTTTGTAATATATCTGTGTTATTCAACATCCGCCTTCGAGTTCTTCTTTATTGGTTCTACCTTGGACTATCACCGTGGTACAAGGAACCGGATCATAACACATACATTGTGATGTCAACGAAAACTTAATGCCAACGAATACTCGATGTCACTACGTAAATGCTCGTTGTAGTAGAGACTTTGTAATCGCAGATACAACTATAGTAACGCCGTTGAACAATACTGGTGTCAGACGCCTTTGAATATTACTCGTACATTAGTACTTGCTCGATAATACTCACTCGAATAGTAATCACCGTATGGTGACTTGAATAGAGAAATAGTATAGTAAATAGAGTAGATAATATCACTTTGTATAGTAATAGAGGATAGAATAGAAATGTGGATCCGTATAGTATAGAGGATAGACTAGGAACAGCGATCAATTAGATACGCGCTACTCTCTATGCGTTTCATCTATGGTCAATTGATCTACTTAATTCAATAATGTGATCACCTGTGTTTACTCTCTAGCGATCTATATTCTAACTCATTTGTCGGCAGCGACATTTTACTCCTATACAACCCCCCCCCGCCTTTGAGATAACTTCTTCTGGAGTCTCTATTTAATCAGCTTCTATATACAAATGTTCCATTGATGTTCTTTTTCACTAATTTCTGGTGGCGTGGGTACATCAAACATGTCACACAATATTTCCATCGATACCTCTTTTCGTTGACTTACTAAATGGGATCGTCTGTGTTTACTCTCTGGCGGTCTATGTTCAAACAAGTGTCGGCAGAGATATCTGATTTCAATTTTTATTTAATCTACACATCAGTGTTTTATAAAATCATAGAGTTTACACGGGTACAACAACTTATTATTATTAGTAGTAGTATTCATAATGCGAAAAGAATTATCGTAATTAAATACCGGCGAAGTTCATCGGGACCAGCTGCGTCATCATACGGAAATATACCTCGACACACTCTAATCATTAACGGAGTGGAACCTGCAAAAGAAAGTGATGTAAATGAAAGGAAATATGGACAGTGGTAAAACACCAACCTGGGAAACATATTAAGCGGGCAGAACTACATACGTCATAGGAAGCGGCTAAAGAACAACGATTTATAAAGGATTGGCTTTGTTTACATGTGGCGAGGTGTCAGTCAGGATTTTTGGCACGGATCCATATAACACTGACAGTGCTGTTTGAGTTTACAGAATTTTGCGCTCAAGAATATGGTTGCAAATAGAAAGTGTTTAAGCTACATCATTCGCTACAAAATGTAGCTGGCAAGCACAAATCATAATAAAACTTATACAACAGCAAGTATATCAATAAAAGATATTAATTAAAGATATATACAAAGTATCCCTAAAGTTGTATTTTTATATATATATTTACTAAATTTTATTTATTTTTAAAATCAATACAAGCCCTAGCAAGACAATAACGACTCAAGATATTACTGGGAGTGAAATATTAGGTTAGGTAAAAAAAATAATGACGTAAGAATGTCGTTTTTGACGTTAAAAAATACGTCAAAAAACGACATTATTGCGTCATTATTTTTGCACCAACCTAATATAATGAGAAGACATTTTACTAAACAGGAAGCAAGGTATAAACCTCTACTCCTGTTCAAATAACCGGACAGGTGTTTGAACCGAACGATAGGCGGACCTATCCACTCCTATTGGCGGAGGGGAGAGAAAAAATGTAATAAATACTTAGTGAATAAAATTACAGAGTTCAGGTGCAGACGTTATGAGTTACAGAACTGAAAAATTTTAGGATTCGGAAATCCAATCCTAAACAGGAAACAATGGATAAACCTCTACTCCTGTTCAAATGTCTGGGAAGGAGTGGGGAGCGGACGATAGGCGAACTTATCTACTCCTATTGAGAAAAATAAATAAATAGCAAATAAAATTTTTGAGTTTAGACAGAGAAGTTAGAAACATAGAGTTGAAATAGAATTTAGAAGGAACCGGAAAGCCAATCCTAAACAGGAAACAAACGATAAACCTCTACTCCTGTTTCAATGACGGAAAGGAGTGTGAACCGGGCAATAGACCAACTTATCTACTCCCACTGAGAAAATAAATAAATAAATAGTAAATAAAATTTTAGAGTTTTGACATAGAAGTTAGAAATATAGAGTTGAAACAGAAAGAAACAGAAGGAACCGGAAAGTCAGTCCTAAACCGGAAACAAAGGATAAACGTCTACTCCTGTTCAAATATCCAGGGAAGGCGTGAAACGGTCGATAGTCGCACCTATCTTCTCCTATTGCGAAAGAATAAAAAGTAAATAAATTTTCAGTGTTTAGGCTGAGCAGATAAAAGTTTAGAGTTATAGTGGGCTTTAGAAGGAACCAGAAACCCAATCCTAAACAAGAAACAAGGGATAAACCTGTTTAAAAGAAGGGAGAAGTGTGAACGGGACAATTGGCGCACCTATCTACTATAGTTTTTCTATTTGCCATTATAACATTTGGACATTTTATTGGTCTAAATAAGGTAGATGTTGTGACGTAAATATCATACAATTTCTGTTCAACAAGTGTTCCTACTTTTCTAATTGCAGTTTGACATTTTGGGCCAATCTCTATAACTTTTATTGACCAGGCGCTAATTGATCTAACCTTGAGGATGATATATATAAATATAAGTGTATGCTATATCAGGGAAATTCAGGGAAAACTGTTACTACCAAGTTAATAATTAATGATGATAGTAGATTAACAAAGTGAGGATGCACTTTCGGATTGAGGAATCGGAGAGCCAAGTTCGAATTCCAGTCGAATCCATTACATTCACTTACGTGCTAATACCCTTGGGAAAGGTGTGAATCCTCTTCTCCCTATCAGCTATAGGTAAATAGCAGGACAGACCGGGTACTATAGCTTTGGATGGCAACTGGTCTACCGCAGGAAGAATTGGTGACCTACTTGGGGAAAAAAGATACATGATTGCCTAAGCGTGTATCACGCATGGCACATAACTAACTAAAACTAACAAAAGATCCGCAGTTTTGCACTATCAGAAAGTTGATGCTATTGGTTTTGGAAATGGCAAGTTTTACCAATACTTAGGACACAAATTGCTTAATGCATGTTGATTATGAAGGGAAGTATAAGGATCTCACAACTTTTTTTATAAAGGCACGAAAGGAAAATTATTTTGAACTGAACAAAGCAGTAAACATAGATTTCCAGTTACGTTTGTTATATCATTCCAGAAATGCACCAACGGTTTTTTTTTAATGTCTCCTGTTAAAATATGGGAGTGCGCCTGTTATGTGATTATATAAAGTCACTGAAAGAAAACAGACTAAATAGTTTTCAACAAAGTAAAGTGTGAACTCTGTATTGGGGAAATTTTAAATTAAGTAGGGGAAAGGAATTTGACATAAGTCTTCATTTTTTTTTCAACCTTTGAATATTGCTGCCACTTATGTTCTGGTGCACCTGATGTATATTTAGCGATTGCTAATGAAATCTAAAGAAAAATCAGAAATATTATTTACCCTGAGATAGCGTCTCGTCTTCATTCACATAACCCACCAGCGTAAAGTTGCCTCCCTTTGTCTTTTCTATAAATACTTTCATGATAACTGTTCGGATTAACTCTTCGCTACATATGGTGACTAGTGAGGAGTTCCATAGAGACAATGAGGTATTATGGGGGATGTAGTAAGAAAGGTAAGTAAGAATGCGTTCTTGTGGTGTTAGGATTATTGTGGTCGGTTTGGGTCAGTTTTTGTAGCTAACTAAGTTTAAAGTTAATTTAAAATTGAACTGGCTAGATGTAACCATAAGTTCTATACTAATATTTTTTTCTTTTCTCGCTTGTGGAACTCTCTTCCGGCTCCATGCTTTCATGCCAAACCTTGATCCTCAAAAACAATTTAATTGCAATATCAATTGTTATCTACTCTCTCCTTGATTATTCTTCTATTGTTCTCTCTTTTTTTTTAATAACGTTTCTCTTTGTTTTGTTTTTTTTATTCTTTCACACTCTGTAACCCCCTTGTGTCTTAGTGGCTTTAATGCCTTGCACGGGTAGATATGATTAAAAAGAAATATTTTTTTAATCATTCTAAACCCAAGAAAGGCGATAAAGCCACTAAGACGGATGTGGTTTCAGTGGATGAAAGAATACCGAGAAAACGTTATTGAGAAGAAGGATAATAAAAAGAAGCGGATTCAAAAAGATAACATATAACGATTGACCTTGCATTTATTATGTAGTAGATTACTGCTAACAGGAAAGCAAGAAGATGGAAGTAAGTTCCATAGGCGAAGAGTACAAGAGAAAAAGCGATTAAAATAGAACTCACTGTTGCAATTTCAACAATAAAATGACGAGACGAATCTGCCAGTCTAGTATTAAGCTTACATTTATGAAGTACTACGCTTATTAACGGAAAATATGACTCAGGCATCTGAAAGCGCATAGAAGTAGTGGAAAGTACCCTCAAGAAACTAAGCAAGGTATTAAGAAACAGGTAAATATCTTTAGAAACAAGGAAAAGAATGCTCAATCAATGGGAAGAACCTGTGAGCAACGTGGATGTTTTAATTTGTGGGTTGATTTTTACTTGTCAACCCTTAACCTGATGATTCCTTCCGCACGTCACTGCACAAGCTGTGATGACAACCAATGTCGGTTATATGCGTATACACTCGACTCGCTATATTAACATGTTTGGACATGATCAAATATAACAAAGAAAAACGACAAATTTTAAGATACTGACTGGGTTGTGGTTTCTCACTTAATCGGCAATGTCTTCTTCCGGCTTCGAGGAGGTTAACTGCTGTCTTACTAACTTCCGGATACGGAGAAAGGACCCTTACATTCCCTGCTCAACATGGCGACTGCTCACTCACTCACTCACTGCCGGTCCCTTTTCTTACTGATTGCCCCTGCTTCATTATATGGATACCGACTAGAGTCCTACCACCATTATCCGTCCACATTTTTCCGGAAAAGGAGATCACCCATTCAGCTTTTGGGTGGTCAGTTGTTCAAAGGACGTTACTTTTATGATTATCTAAAATCACTAACAAGATTTTATGTTTGCCAATGCAAAGGCGGGTTGGAGACTGAAATCCTGAGAAACTCTGGTCATTAAATTGATTTAAAGGAAAAATAATCTATCCATTCATCTCCTAGCGATGTGTGAGAAATCGTATTGTTAAATTATTGTACCCTTTGTCTTTCTTCACGTGTTTTTCGATCAGGGTAACTTTTAGGGAATTTCCAACTGCACCCGTTATTTAATCAACCGGAGAAGACTGTTGCCGTTCTGCAGACCATGTTTAGGGATATATTGTTGTGGACTTATTTAGTATTCCTCAGTTATTGCTCGTCCTGTTACCACTGGGTCTGTTCAACTCATGGATTGAACACGCGATGCCATTTTACGCTGGTCGTAATATTTTATTCCTTTTATTTTATTTTATCTTATTATTATTGCCCTTTTTAAATGTGTCATTTATTTTTAAATGAAAGCTTCTTCTTTATGTGCCGTGTCTCCACAGAGCTTAGACGATCATGACTCTCCACAATTTCCCGTTTTTGTAGATCTTAATAAATTTGGTCTTTTTGCTATTTCTCCTAAACCTTGTTTCTCATTTATTTATTTAAGCACAGTCAAAATAGTTTTATACATTTTGTTAAAATTTAAGATCATTTGAGATAAGATTTATGTTATCAGACTAAAAAATCGTGTCAAAGTTTGAGGGACAACCTGTATATTCATTTCCTACTGACTTTTTTTTTATGTGCCGTATCTCCTCAGGACGTAGGTGGCCATGGCTCTCCACAACATTCTCTCCCTTGTAGCTCTTAATAAACTTTGTCTTGCTGTTATTTCTCGGAAGCCCTGTTCCGATATCCATTTACTCAAGCTCATTAAATATGTTATGCATTGTTTTCCTCTGTCCCACTTGCCCTCTACCTGTTCCGTATGTATCAGATTTTCAAAGCTCACTTTCCTCATTATGTGTCCCAGAAACCTCAAGTATTTCTTCCTGATGTTAAATATTAGCTTCCTTTTTGTTTCTGTTTTCTCTAAAACTTTATCGTTTTTGGTCCCAGCATCCTTCTGTGAAACCAGCTATTTGAAATCATTTGAGATAAAATTTATTCTGTTATTGTTGTAGAGTAGTTTTCACAGTGGAGGCCTGTGTTTCAATAAGTCGTCCTAAATTAGGTTCGACGTACAAAACGTTAGGAACTTGAAATAAGAGTTAACGACGCAGCAATCTAGTTGTGATGGTTGATACTTCAATGTCCGACATCGACTGACTCACTCAACACCACTGAGCTCAACTGGCGACTGCTACTACTACTATTACTACTACTTATTATGTGTGGGAGAGTCTATTAATAATAGAATATGTACGTTCAGGTATGACAGTTATCAGACTAAAAAATCATGTCAAAGTTTGGGAGACACCCTGTATATTCATTTTTTACTGATTTTTTTTTATTTGATTTTTTAAAATTTTTTTTTTTTATTTTTGAAATGAAGGGCGTAGGTTTTCATGGCTATCCACAACTTTCTGTTCCTTGTAGCTCTTAATAAACATTGTTTAGCTGTCATTTCTAGTAAGCCCTGTTCCACCATCTGTTTACTGAAGCTCACTAAATATGTTATGCGTTGTTTTCCATTGACCCTTTTGCTTTCAATCGTTCCTGAGAGTATCAGATTTTCCAAGACCTCTTCCTGTCCTTTGTAGCTCATAATAAATTTTGATTTTGGCGATCTACTCAAACCCTGCTCCACGATCCATTCACTCAAGCTCGCGTAGTACGTTACGTGTTGTTTTTCTTTGTCCCTCTTGTCTGCAAACCGTCCTGGGAGTATCAGATTTTCCAAGCCCTTGTTCCTCATTATGCGTCCTAGAAATTTTAACTGTCTCTTCATGATGTTAAGTAGAAGTCTCTCTTTTGTTTTGACTTTCTGTAAATCCTCGTCGTTGCTCATATGTTCGGTTCATGTTATCCGCGGCATTCCACATCTTTTTTTGCTTCAAGTCACTTTATCATCTTCGAGGAGATTGTCCAGCATTCGCTGTCATATCTAAATACAGGGTGTTCCAAAAGTCTTGGGAACATTTTGACATTGAATATCTCGAAAACTATTAAGGATATAAAAACGCGCCAGACATACTCTGAAAGAATTTAATCCCAAGTTTTACATGGAATGTTCAAAGATATTCAATGTAAGCACCGTTGGTCACATGGTACACATGAAATCAGTCATCATCCAACTTCTCTTGAATTGCAATGCAAAAGTCACGACGAGCTGGTTTATCAATGTCCTGCAAATATTGGGTTAACTTGTAAGGTGTCATGTGCAGTCGTCTTTTTAAGTATACCAAACAGTTTTTGTAGGAAGCTGAAGTCCCTTACTGGCTCCTCTGATCGATTTACGGGGGCTCCGCTTGAAGGCAGATCGAACTCGCTCAACCGAATCATCTGAAGTTGAGGAGCGTCCCGTTCTCTTAGATGGGCACAAAAAACCCATCCTTCATGGATTTACCATGCCATTGACGATAAAGCCACTAAGACGGATGTGGTTTCGGTGGATGAAAGAATACCGAAAAAACGTTATTGAGAAGAAGGATAATAAAAAGAAGAGGATTCAAGAAGATAACATATAACAACTCACATGGACTTCCTTTCTGGTGCCTCTTTTCGGAATTTTCTGCGAAATGCACGTTGAACAAGTGTCCAGGATTCAGTTTTTGCAAATTCAAGGACGCAAAACGTCTTTTCTGGTTGAGTGAACGCCATTACTGTATCTGAAAAAATATGAAAAAATCATTAGCATTACAAACAACTTAATGAATTTAGCTTTAAAAAGGTACCAGTTTCATCTTACTAGCATTCATAGTTCAGCAGATATAAGACTTGAAATGAGTCCAAGACTTCTGGAACACCCCGTATATCACACAAAAGTTCAGTACTCTATTCTTCGTTTCTAATGAAATTTTCCTGTTACTTAATACTCTGCTTAGCTTTAGGAAGGCGCCTTTGGCCACCCTAATGCACCTTCGAAATTTCAATATCGCACTTTCCGTCCTTTGTTAAGACAATTCCCAGATATTTAAATTTTTGTACTTGTTTGATTTTGGTATCTCCGATTTGTAATTTGCATTTTAGGCTCATCCTTTTGCTAACAACCATGCATTCTGTCTTCTTGAAGTTGATATTTAATCCTTTCTTTTCGCGTGTGTAACTAACCCGGTATTCAAAAAAGATCTTGAACCTGCTAGTCTGTAATCGGATAATCTACCACCGAGATACATAGACGAGAGTGGGAAGTAAATATTCCTTATTGCCGGACAGAGACACAAAGACGAACGTCCAACGCTCGCGTGACTGAGCAGACGTTTACCGCGGATACGATATTCAGAGCTGCCGTCAAAATTACAGCTGACTCTCCTGCCATCAATAATGGCGGTCATTCATCAAAGGCTTCACGGTCAATATATTCCTGCGTAAATAAGCAAATGGCCTGACCCAGTCGTTATGAATGGGACTGGATGGTCGTGGAGGTCTTTTTTTTTTTTTTAAATATTCGTAGACATTTCTTCTTCTATCCCCTCCATGGTATTGATATATAGTTTTGGTTTCTCGTTCATTTAAAATTTATTCTTTGGCACTTTCAGAAAATCAGAAAGCGGTTAATATTCTGTCCGTTTTATTGGTTTCTCTTTCATTCTCCCTTCCTCTCTCACTCCCATTCTCTCTCTCATATATATATATATATATATATATATATATATATATATATATATATATATATATATATATATATATGATCCGTTCGTTTCAAGTTTCTTTAGACTGTAGACGTTTGCTTTTATTTTTCTTATTTACTGTTACTTCATATATGCACCAAGGACCACTGAAGTCAGAAGGTAACTGATTGAGATTGTTGCAAAGGAGTGGAAGCGAGGAAGAAAGAAAAGCATATTCTGAGAGAGGTTTGGGATAGATATCCGTAAACTTAAAAAGAATCAGATTGTAAACGCTAAAAAGAGCGCGAAAATATCTCCTTGGGCGTCTGTTATATAAAGCAACAGTTATGGTGGAGACTCGAAATTTCTCCCCATAAACAGAACGCGAAGGGAACGGGGATGGGTTGCTACTGCGACTGTCTGAATTGGTGGAAGTAACAGACGTAACTCGCTCGAACATCCGTCATAGTGATAGTGTAGTCAGGGGCTAGCAATGTTACTTATGTTGGGGCAGGGTCACAAGATGAAGAATAATTTATCACCGAAAAGGATGTGTAAGTGCAGTAATTCTCCATTCTTGAACTGACTCTTGTGAAGATAGACCTAATTTTAAATTTTAATTTAGATTATAGTAGTATTAAATATTTAATAACACTTATAACATCACGAAACATAAATATTAACCAAACTGTAAACAGCTCCCTGTACCTGAAAATTGCGCGGTACATGAAACTCCAAGACGTACTGTGAGCAAGGGTATTATATATATATATATATATATATATATATATATATATATATATATATATATATATATCAGTCTGTCCTACTATTTACCCATAGCTGGAGGGAGAAGAAGAGGATTCACACGTAAGTGAATGTAATGGATTCGACTGGAGTCCGAACTCGGCTCTGCGATTCCTCAATCCAAGCCACTATCCATTACGTCACCGTGCCTCTCTCTCTCTCCTCTCTCTCTCTCTCTCTCTCTCTCTCTCTATATATATATATATATATATATATATATATATATATATATATATATATATATATATTTCTGTGTATGTGACACCTTTTATTTTTGCATGTATTTTGTCATATAAGAAAATGGTAGCTGCCGGCACCGAGGTTCGAACGCGACACTCTGGCCTTATGGATAGATTTGCCACCAGGTGTATAAATAATGGTGTCAGGCTACTAACGGCAGTAGACAACGAGTTGACTATTGGTTGATTACTAGTTGATTACCGGTTGATTGTTGATTGAGTATTGAGCCACTATTAGACGATTAGCGAGCATCACTACTACAAAGGTATTCACTGAATTTGTTAACAATCTTGATTGGCTCTTACTTCTTTTGTTTGTGTTACGTATTTATTTGTATATAAAATACTGTTTATTTAACCCTGAAGTCTTGAATTGTACTTTATCAATGACGGGCACCCGATACGGGTCACAAAATATTTATATGCGTATGTCTATGCATGTGCATCTGTCCTTGTGACTCGGTGTGAGTCTGTATGGGTTCCTTGTTTCACAAAGGGCAGAATTTGTCATGCACAGACAATGACCGTCTATCTGGCTACTCCTTTCCGAACACACGGGACTGCTAGGAATCTAGCGTTCCTAGAAGTGACTAGAATTAAAATAAATTACAGTTAAAAGGAAACAGCCTTGGGAAGAACAGATTTGCCCCTTATTGAGGGTTCACTGGGTAGTTTTGCTTTTTATTGAGGGCGCACTCTTGTAGTAAATACAAGAAGCCTGTTCCTTGATAAAAATTAAGCCCCTATTTTGACGTCCTTTTTTTTTTTTTTAAATCATTTTAAATCAATACCCCAAGCAATTAAACCACAAAAACACAAGGAGCTAATGAGTGCGAAAGAATATGAGAAAAAGAAAAAAATTATATTATTAAGGTGCGCAGCAATTAAGAAAACAAAAGTTAACGATTTTCATTACATTTAATCTTTTGAAGATCAAAGTTGACAGGAAACAAGTGGCCGGAAATGTTTTCCACAAGAGAACAGTGCGAGAGAAGAAACTGTTAGCATAGAACTTACAGTTACATCTACCATTTCAAGTGTAAAATAACGAGACGTAATTGCTACGCTTAAATTTGTTAAGTCGAGGAAAGCTCATCTGAACATTTTTCAAGGAAATATGAATAGAAAATGCACAGGGAAGTTACTTTATAAAGGTAAGAAAATGATTGAAGCCGAAATGCCAGGTCAGGACCGGTAATATTTCACATTCTTCTTTCAATGTTATCAGGAATTTTTAAATACATAGTAGAAGCACCAAACCAGATGTAAATTATTATTCAATGTCTGAACGAAAAGCCCCGTCCTGAATATGACGATAAACTACATCCGCGTCCAGGGTAAGACGATAAACTACGTCCAACAGCAAGTCCTCTGATCAGAAGGATTTGACGAGCCAGGAACCACTTCTTAATTGCTGGTGCTCCCATAACCGCCCTAACCCGGGGTGGTAGCACCTGTCAGGGTCCCAGCTATGGGCAAATAGTTAAGTCCTAAACGGGGGTAAAAAACACTATCAAAGTGTAATAATAGGTTTTAATACCAGAAATACTTTGTAAAAAAATATTTCCAGCAATAAATTTTTGAAGAAAAAAGAAAATTACCAGCAACATATTTTTGAAAAAAACATTATCAGCAATACAATTTTGGAAAAAAATTATTAACAGAAAAACATTTTTGAAGGAAAAATATTACCAGAAATAGATTTTTGACAAAAGAAAATATTACCAGCAATAAAAATTTTGTCAGCATTAAATAACACAATGAGGTTGATATGCCGTAAAACAAACCAAACCAAACCAGACCAAACCAAACCTGAGCGAAAAGCTTACTTATAAATGTGTATGATATATTCTCACAAGAAAAATTGTCTAGAACGACACATTGAACGTCCCAATTGATATCTGCGGAAGGCTTTCTTTATTTTTATGCGCCATTTCATTTCAGAACGTAGACGATCATGTCTCTCCACCTCCCTTTATCCCTTGCAGCTCTTAACAAGTTCCTTTCCTCTGCTTCCTCTCCCAAACCACGTTCTGTCATCCACTTGCTTAACTTTGCCAGGTATGACATTTCTTGTTTTCTCTTGTCTCTCTTTCCCTATATTCGACCCGTGAGTAGCAGATTCTCCAGGCCCTCCTGAAGAAACCCTTCTCCTTCTTTCTATGTGCTGTGTCCTTTCAGGATGTAGGGGATCATGACTCTCCACCGCCTTCTATCCCTTACAGCTCTCAACAAATTCCTTTCCTCTGCCACCTCCCCCAGACCACGTTCTGTCATCCACTTGCTTAAAGCCGCTAGGTATGTCATTCATTGTTTTTCCCTTTTCTCTCTTTCCCTATATTCGACC
>CAHIKZ030003527.1:0-5000 GCA_903632075.3 Acanthosepion pharaonis
AGGTGGTAGAACAGAGACAACAAGCAATGGCTCAGTCGGTTAGAAGAGCATATCTATACTCAATGTTACTAGGCTAGAATTGGCTAAAAATAGAGGGAGTATCAATTGGCTGATTTCTCACCTACAGGGTTTTTAGAAAAAGGGATAAATGCCAACCATGTCTGTAACAACATGAATTACAGAAATTAGAGGGGTTTTTGCAAAGGTAGCACCAGTATTAGCTATAATGAGTAAGGTACGTCAAACAAGTCCCTCTTTGGCCGGTGTTGTTGAGCATGTGAGAGCAGAATTAGGACATGCTACCGCGTGGGACACCTGTCTCTGTATGATAACCAGAACAATTAAGGGAAGTACTACTGGAATGCAAAAACTGCCCCATCTCATCTAAGATTGCCCCATAGACCCCCCAGCAGTTATGGAGGGTACTATAGTGTCTTGGGATGTACTTCCCTTGTTGGAAGATGATAAATTGCTAGTGCTGATGTCGGTTCCATTACTGGACAGAGATAGTACCTTTGAAATTTATCCAGTGATAGATCTTCCCCTTCCCTATCCAAAACTAAGGCCAAAGATAAGCGGTGGCTAGGTACAAGGTAGATGGAACCTAGCCAGGACAGAGTTTATGCTATTAACAAGGGAGAAGCAGAAAAAATGTAAGAATGATGCTTTATGTACCTGTGGGCCTGTAAGTCCAATTTGTGACAGGTGATCATAATCTGTTGTACCTAGATTTATTTAAGAAAATAAGAAGATCATTGTCATTGTAGTAGAGTGTTGGCTAGTGTAATGTTACCTAAGCAACCAGTGTCTCTAATGGAATTTGGGGTGGCCACACAAGAAGAAGATGGGAATTATCTAAGGTGTGTGAAGGGAAGCCCTTTCGATGAGTTATTTTCAACAAAATTTACCTGTGAGAACAACCATTGGTTGTTCAGTCATGGTCCCTATTTTTTCCCCCTCATTGTCTTAAAAGTTTTAATGATTAAACCTCCCCCCCCTTTGTCTGGTTGTCTTTTATGATTTGCCCGAATACCTCATCAGATGTGGATAAACGGACAAGTCCATTTATGCTTGTTGTATTCATTTAAACGAATCAAATCTTGTCTTGTTGTCTTGTTGTCAACTCCTCCTCTTAAGTGTTGATCTTGAATCGGCCATCTGATTTCTTAGATGTTGATTAGCGTAAACAAAGATATCAAATAATTCCATCGTCTACCGAAATAGAATTTATAGGACAGATCATTCCAAAAAAAAGAAGATTATTCATTTTTAAGATATATATAAGTTGGGGTTTTTATATGTATAGATATATTTTATAAATTATATAGAGTAAAATTCATTTTAGAACCTTTTTAATTTCCATAAAGTCTTTCCAGAAATATATATATATATATTAAAATATTGAGCCGAATTAAAGGTATTTTGTTAACAATATAGACATTAAATGGATTTATATTTATTCCATCAATTAAATGTAATTACCTACTCTATTTAATATTCTTATATATTTGTCACAAAAAATATATATAGGAGAAATCTCAGAGAATCTAAATAAAAGATTATAAGTAGACAAAGGGATATTTATAAAGCAGTACATCAAATGTATTGGATGCCCACCATAATGAGATGACCATAATTTTGATATATAAAAATTTTACTATGATCAAAGGAGAAAACAATTCATTACAAAAATGTTTAGAAAGTGCATTGATCACAAGCTCATCTACAGGAAATTTGCATCTGATATAGAGAACATGTTTACTATTCCTGGCAGAACTTCTATTTTTCAGTGCAAGTTTATCTTCTAACAGAAGTGATGGAAAGAATAAAAGAATCTAAATGAAATCAACTAGATAGATTTTTAAATTAAAAAAAAAAAAAAATCCCAGCATCCTTTCTTTGTGTGCATGTATAGTCCTACCAATATAACAAATTTAGTCTGATGAAGTCCCAAAAGGAGGAATTTCGATAACATGTAAACAATTTTCATTTTTCACAAATTTTGTTTCTATATATATTTTTGTTACACAAAAACAAATGCAAAGGTTGTTTGTTTATATATATATATAAATATATATATATATATATATATATAAATAATTACAAAAAATCTCGAATTATGAAATAAATGAAAACAAAGAAAGGTTTGTTTTGATGAATAAATTCATTTTTTCAAATTTATCAGAACAAGGATCTTTTCATTATTATTATTTAACGATCTTATCAAAAACAACTGTTATAATACAAGAACCAATCAAATCAGTAACGATTTTTAATTTGTTTTTTAAAATATTCATGAATATGCATATTTATATATATATAAATTATATTAAATAATTATTTGAATGAACGAATATTAATATCATATTTTGATGCTCTAAACGATGTTTACAATATTTTCTGAAATAAAAACGAAAAAGAATATTATTGGATTGCATTGAACTCTTGAAATTTTAAAAATGTAAAATATGTTATATAATTAGTATTGATTATATGATATCCCAATTTTTTGGTATCCAGAATGAATTAAAGTAAAACTGAACAATATTCAAAACATCAATCACCATTCAAAAATCAGAATTCGAATCCAGTTCATGTTTATATCTTTCCAAAATGTATATAGAGAAATATAAACCTCCTTTGAATTTGTTTATTGCTAAACTGTCTTTTATATTGCTTTGATATAATGGTTGCAAAAAAATACATGGTAAAGTAAAACTAACAAATTTATTGGTATGACAATGTGTGGGATTTAGTAATATAAATTATAAAACTGATCCACATAAAAGAGCTCAGATACATTTATTTTTACAGTATAATTATACGTTTAACAAAAAAAGCCAAAGGACCTCATCCTTAATGTTCTATTTCAGGTCAAGTACTTTCGCCGGTTTATTTATATAGTTTTTGTTGCTTGAAATGTTCTTTCATTTGCTTGTGTTTCAATCGTGTATTTGATCACAGAGCATATATATATATATATTTCATATATATATATATATATATATATATATATATATATATTTGTCCAAAATGTAAATTTGGAAACAATTACAACATTGTCTCATGATCCAACTGCTGGATTATAAAACAGTACTGTTATAAAAATTTCAATTGACTAAAACACACACTGGAAAATTATTCCAATATTCAATCAATGGATTGATTTAATAATTTTGAAAAACAAAAATGACATTTTAAATCAAACAAACTATGTTTCTGTTATGATATTTTAATCATTGACTTGATATCTCCAAACCATTTAATAATCATTCCTTTTTATATCCATTGATGTCAATCGGCAAAAATGAGAAAATTGTAGAAAACAAAAAAACCACAATTAAATTTCCGATAACAAATTTTGGTTATAAATTATTTTATATTTTTTGATTTTTGGCAAATTTTTTGATTTTTTTTTTATAAAAAACTATTAAAATCTTATACTTTTCATGTTTCTCCAAAAGGTCTTTATTTCATGGATTTTTGAAAATCAGCTTTATTCATAATTCTTTTTTATTTTCAGAAAAACCTTAGGTATTTTTTACATTCCTTTAAAAAAAATTTTTGAACTCAACATTCCATTCAGAATTTTATTTAGTTCAAGTTTCCTGTAAATGTATTTTTTTTTTTTTTTTGATCCATTAACATTTGAAAAATAATGATTTAGGACCTTATTTTTTTAATCCTTCCAAATCCAATATTTATACGCGGGGTTTTATAAAAAAATATTTAATCATATAAATTTATTGTCATAAATTTGTTTCAAAAACTACCAGTTTCATTTTATAATGTTAATTTTCAAATATGAATTCTCCTATTGTTATTTTAAATAAATACTTAAGTAGAACTATAAATCCAAAATATTTAAAAATAATCTTAAAACAGCTTATTTTTGATGCGGACTAAAAATTTCTGGGGTTCAGAAAAAGAAATATGCCACTCAAAAAATTTTTCAAACTTGTTTTTGTTGATATCCAAGTCCAGGACAACAGGAATCACAGAAAAAACAAATCGATTGAAATATCCACTATCATATTTTTAATGTATTTAATCCGGTATACGTCTTTATTTGATAATCCTGGAGTATTTCTTTTTATTGTTTCTAATGAAATGTTTTGTTTAGGAACTAACCATCATGGACTTTTTTTTCATGCAGGAGTTAAATCGAAATGATTGCATACAACAGGTGCTGGACAATTAAAAATCATCCCCTGCATTAAAACACTTTCAAAATATTTGAAATTTAAATATGTTGAGAATTATATCCATTGTCTAATTGACCAAATGATGATTGTGGATAAATTTTCAAATATGATCTAAATCTGATGTTGTTTCAAAATATGGACATTCAATGCCTTCATCCTGGATGAGGTCAAATTGCTTTGAAGTCACCTAAATTTTTGAATTCGTTTTCAAGAAATGAGGAATTACGAAGAAGGTTCCATCCACTTTTTGCATTGAGGGTTGATAGCACGATTTTTTGGCCAATAAAAATGTTTTTTTTCTCCATGAATTACAAAAAAGTGAATCTGCAAACAATTCTCAAAGAAACAATTTTATTTGTTTTTTTTAACTGCTCATTCTAAAATAATTTATTTTAATAATCCAAATCAATATCTAAAAGCATTTCCCACATTTTTAAAAAAAAATTTTTGAAATGATAAAAAAATTTTATTATTACACTAAAGACTAAGTTAAAAAAAATAAAAATTTATATAATATAAAAGAATTTTTATCCACCAATTGCATTCTGATGCTTTTTTCTTTAATTTTATGCAAGGAATATAAAAAAATATTTTATCATTTTTTAAATGAAAACAAAAAATATGCTTTTATCCTTTAACAGCACAATTAAATATCTTTTATATATATAAAAAATTCAAATACAATAAAATAAATTTCCTTAACAACAAAAAAAAAAAAAATAGTTAATAGGGAAGGAAACGGAATCTGCTTCAAAACCAGGAATATAAACTCAGATTATACATCAAAATTTTACA
>CAHIKZ030003527.1:10000-15000 GCA_903632075.3 Acanthosepion pharaonis
TTCCTGATAACGTTTTATAAGCGATTGCTCGCTGCTTAATATTCTTGGCCATCTTCCCTATCTTCAAAAAAAATGCGGAAAAAAGGAAAAATGATTTCAAGGAGTGAAATAATACAGGAATTTGATGTTAGGATTTTATGCTATATATGTTAAAAAATTAGAAGAAAAGGAAAAAAAGGAATTTATTTTTGGGATGTTGAAAAGATAGGATCTTCTGAACCTTGTTAGATATAATATGATATTTAGGTTTGAAAATGACAGTAAAGCCTTTTTTACTCCTCAGAATAAAAGCATTCCTTTCTAAGATGGCAATTATTAGAAAAAAAACAATTCAGTTAGAAAGTCTTAATCTTTTTAATGGGATTTTAGTTTATGTGTATGTTTAGAAAAGTGAAATAAGCAAATAAAAAAAAAATAAAGAAAAATAGAAAAACATTAAAGGAAAGAAGGAAGGAATGGAGGAGGCAAGGATAGATGGAAAGGAAGGAAGGAAGGAAGGAAGGAAGAAGGAAGGAAGGAAGGAAGGAAGGATATTAAGGAAAGAAGAAATGGAGGAAGGAAGATTTAAAAAGGAAGGAAGGAAGAATTTTAAAAGGAAAAATAGGAAGATATAGTAGGAAGGAAGGAAGGAATTGAAGGAAGGAAGAAGGAAGGATAAATTGAGAAGAGGATTTTGAAGGAAGGAAGAAGGAAGGATGGAAGAAAGGATATGGAGGGAAGAAGCAATGAAGGAAGGAAGGAATCTCAAAGAAGGAATGAATGGAAGGAAAGAAGGAAGGAAGGAGGAAAGAGAGAAAGAGGAGAAAGGAAGGAGGAAAAGACGAAGGAGGAAGGAGGAAGGAAAAAGAGAAAGAAGACAAAAAAGAAAGAAAGAAAGAAAGTTTGAAAACATACATAAATAAAATAGAGAATGAGAATTTCTGTGGAATATTTCAGCAATCTCCAAGTTATAAGATGTCAAAAAGACAGTTTCCGTGTATCATTTCAATATTTTATTGAATTTTATAAGTCATTCAATCCGAATATGGCGTCAGTTTCTAACGTTGCTCACGGCAGCCAATCCTTCAGAGTAAAATTGGGTGTCATCAAAATGAACCATTTCAAGAGATATGCTAATCGTTATGAATTAAACGGATGAGAATCCTCAACTATATTTATTACAGTTTCTATCTTTTTCCTTTTAACTAATTTCTAGTTTCTCTTCCGTCTATCCATTACCATTCAGCCTCAAAGAAAAACTGGTTCTTGAAGGCCATTAGAAGCATTTCTCAGATGTTTTAGATTTAAATTTTCCTTGTGTATCGAAATCATTTTTGTTTTTAAAAGATCTTTACTTGAAATACTATGAAAAGCAGACATTTAAAGGCTAAATTTGACGCTAACTACATTTATTTCTATTATTACCTTAATTTATAGGGGTGCGTATTATGCGCAGCTAAGAAAAAATGTTTAAAAATTGCCGTCTCATAGGTCGATTTCTAGAAAGAAATGACAACTCACCAAAAATATACGTCAATTTGATACTAACATTAGGCGATTGTGCCCCATAAGGATGCCAAATACAATCATATATATGTAGAATAAAATAAAAATTATCATAAAACTAAATTAGAATATTATTATTCTATGTTTAAAACCATAGAAAATGCTGTCCGTAACGAAATTGGGGACGAACAATTTATAGGATTCAGGCCAAAAAAAAGGTGCGTATTATGCAATTTCCCACAGTTTCAGCTTTCAAATTCGGGGTGCGTATTATGCATGAAGGCATATTATACATAGGGAATTGCGCGATATATGTTATTTTCCATCGATTTCGAAATTGACATAATTTTAAAATTAACCATTGCTTGTCTCTGTCATGGGCTCTCATTTGTTTTAAAACAAACTAATGATTGATGCTGCTCTGCAAACGATGATGAATTACCAAGCCATCACATGATTTAGCATTAAATTCACAAAGAGACCATTTTGATTTAAGCTGCTTGTGAATTTCACTTTTACCATAATGATTAACAAAATCTGTGCTAGCGAAAAGAAACCAACTGCGCAGCTAGCAACGGATTTAAAGGAAATTCTGGGTGAGATCCCCATTAACTTTTCCTGGCATCACTTCTGATGATTTGCTGCATCGTACAAAACATAAATATTAAATTACCTGGCAAACAAGACGCCGCCTCTCAGATATGTTTTGAATTAAAATAACGGTATTAATGAAGAATCATTCTCACTCCTTTTACTTTCATCCATATACATTACTTGCTGTTTCTCTTTGCCCCTGTTGCAGAAAAATGATGTCTCCCGTGGTGTCAAACTCTCCAAACTCTCTGAATACAAAAAAAAAAATACATAAAATAAATAAAAATAATAAAATAAAACTGTCTCTTTTCTGATTCTAAATAGAAATGCCTTCGTTGTTTTCCATTTTTCATTGCTGACAAATCCACTCAATTAAAATCTCTTCTGTAGAACCTTTGATCTGATGACTGATAGAAATGGTTTTATCATAATTCTTCCAGAGGGTTTTAACCGAAATCTCTCTGACTCAATAGATTCCTATTTATATGTGAAATATTAGAAACATTTGTCCATAATATTCAATATATTCTCAAACAAGAAAGACGGTTACAAATAAATCTGCAAGTATTTGTTTCTAACGAATATTGAACTGTTTCTAAATGGAATTTTGTTTCGTTCTTGGAATTTAAAACTATTGCTATTCAATGCTTTTTATGGAATTTCACTGCAACATTTTGTTTTGCTCTCTTTAAATTTTTTCAGATCTTTTTTTAAATTTCCTTTGCTTAATTTTGACGTCTGAAACTCGTATTTTTTCATCTTTTTTTTCTCTTATTTATTTCACATTCTCTTAGCCATTTAAATATATTTAATTGAACGAACATATCTGGAAAAGAATTGTTTTCTTTGTACGTCCTTATATTTTTATAAATATATATTATTTTATATATTTTGTTATAATTATATATTTTATTTTATAAATTCATTCCTCAAAATGTTAAACTACTTCTCCAAAAAAGAATTCAATAAACATCAAAAGGTAAAAGTACCTGGACGGACAGAAACTCGAAAGATAAAGAATTTTATATAAAGATATAGAAAAGAGATTAAAAGGACATAAGAAAAATGGATTTCCTGAAACTGATAGGCATTGAACGTGGAATTGAAGTCGAGAAGGAAGAAAAATAAATTTAAAAAGAAAAGAAATTATGAATTTTACTTTGAATTTCAAGTAATAGTTAAAAGAGATATTTCTGAAAATAGAAAAAGACAAAGAAATTTCTTTTCTAATAAAATCGAACTGGAACGAAGTTTTTTTTTTGTTTCAAATATAAAAAAAAAAGACGAACCTCTAGAAAAAAAGTCGTACTTCATCGATCGCAAACATCATTTTCTTTTATTAAAAAATCTTCCAAAAAATCCAGCGATTTTAAATTTTAATTTGAGGAATATTAGCTGATTTAAAAGTATAAACTAATCTGATTTGAAACAATATTATTTAATTAGCATTAAAATATCTGAAAGCTTGTTTTTTAACCTGACGGTAGCTGTTTATTTAAGTTGTCGACGTTATGACGGCTTGATGACGGAAGTAACTATTTGATAATGTTGTTCTGTAATTTTAGCCATTAAAAATAATGGAATATAACTTCTTTTATATCCGCTTTTAGAAGGAGTAAAGCGGAAAATCATTTATCATTTCAATTGATAATTCTCTCAAGAACCAGAAAAAAGTATATCTTTTCTACATATCGTTAAGTGAAAAATATTCTGTTGTTATAGCTGAGCAACCTTGAATTTCTCCTTCACAACACTTCGCAGAGTGACAATTTTTTGGTATTTACATAAATGAATAAGTGAAATAAAAGAATCAGCTGCCAATATTCGTAGAACAACTTGGACAATTTATGGGTTCTTCAAGAGAATAGAACGCAGTGTCTTTCTTGTCCTTGTTTTCCTTTTTGTTCTTGTTTTACACCCATGTGACACTATTTTCTACTTTTCTTTCAATGTTATGTTGTCATTTTTTGGAGGATTCTATTTCTCTTTTTTTTCTTTTTCAAACGATACTTTGTTATAATAGTTTTTTTACGAATTTGAATTTCGTTGCATAAACTCGAATTCAGACATAAAACAGTGAAAGGATTGACAATCAAATAAGCGTTTAAAATTGAATTTGTTTCTCCAGTTAACAAATTCCAGACAATTTATATGAAAATATTTTTTCATTTTGAAAAGCAATAACTTTAGAAGTAGGAAATTATCTGGTTTCTAAACTGTCCATCAGTATCTTATAACATTATATAATTCTAAGAACGAAAAAATCAATCTTTTCTACATATCGTTAAGTGAAAATATTCTTTTGTTTTAGAAAGCAACATATATTTCTCTATTCAGCATTTGTTGATATAAGACAATTGTTTGTCTTGTGAGAGATAAAGAGAAATGTTTTAAAGCAGCTGCCAATATTCACCGAGAGAAACAACAAATTTGCATAGGTTCTTCTTTTAAGTCTTTCTTGAATTTTTTCCTTTTTTGTTCTTGGTCTTATTTGTTTCTTCTTTTCTACTTTAACGTTTTTGTCTTGGAAGTTCTTTTTCTAAAATTTCCTCTATTTCCTCGTCACTGCAGACATTTTCTAGTTCTTTATTTTCGAAATAAGCTAGCATCATTATTAAACATTTTTTATACTAAAACATCTGTGTTGTTAATGGAAGGGTAAAGTCTAAAATTTTCTGTCTTGTTACTGTGTTAGACAGATATATTTTACAAATTTATAACTTAGGCCTTTATTTACACATTCGACATTTCACCTATTTACAGTTAAAGCATTTATTTACATATTCGACTTTTACACCTTTTATTTAAGGCATTTCTTTACACACTCGACATTTTACCCTTTGTATTTAAGGCATTTTTACATTCGACATTTTACATTTGTTTTAAGGCATTTATTTACACATTTGTATTTAAGGTATTAT
>CAHIKZ030003527.1:20000-82165 GCA_903632075.3 Acanthosepion pharaonis
GTCAATAAAGAAAAAAGTAGTCGATGTAGATTTATGATCCGTTTTTATATCCTAAAGGATTATGGTATTTTAAAACGAAATCAACTTCATGGATTGACCAGAGGTTGTTATAAAAATGTAGTAATTGGAATTACATATTTCGTATATTCACTGATATAATTGGATGACACTAAAGAGATTTAATCCTATACAAGTCGACAATCATCTGACCAAATAAAGTACATGTTATGTGCTGATTTTTTTAACATTAAGTAAAAGAGGCGACGTACATTCTTCTGATGCTTTTGTGTATTTTTTCCTTTTCTCAATTGTTCTAATAGTCGGTGGATTAGATTTTTTTAATCATTTCACCCCAAGCAAGACAATAAAACTACTAAGTCTCATGGGGTTACTGATTTGTCAAAAATTATGAGAAAACGTTATTAAGGAGAGAACAATAAAGAACGGGAATTAAAAAGAATAAAAGATAACAATTGACATTGCATTTACGTAAGTTTTTGAACATCGAAGTTGACTGTGAAGCAAGAAGCCGGAAAAAGAGTTCTTTGTTAGCGGGCATTGCGAGAGAAGAAATGCTAGCATAGAACACACGGTTACATCTATCAATATTAAATGCAAAAATGATGAGACCAAACTGCCAATCCAGTACTGCCATTAAATTCTTAAATTCTGGTATCATAAAAAAAGATCAAATGAACAATCATCATGAACATATTTATAGGAAAGAGTTATGAAACCTATATTAAACCGAAATGCCAGGTCAGGACTGATTATGAAGCGGATTCTATTTTTTTTTTGTGGGAGAGAATTTAAAGCGATACATTTATTAGTGTTAAGATGATTTTACACAAAGAAAATGTGCACCTTATTTGACACAGACTATTTGAAATAGAACAACTTTAACACTAATATGGTCGGGATTTCGTTTTCGACACCTTCAAATTTTCAACAACTTACTATGGAATAATAGTTTTGGTTCGATGCTGAGGCTTATGGACAATTATTGGTTTTTCAAAGATGTTTAACAGACTTAATTCTATAAAAAATTAAATTGGAATACTGATATTTGAGGTTTTATTGAATATTGAGGTGTCATTTTTTTTGACACCTAGGCTATTCATAGACAAAATGCAGTGAAAAATGTCTCCAAGCAATAATATTGTTTTATGTCCCCTCATCTATATTTTTCTATCTATCTAAACACACCACACACAAATATATATATATATATATATATATATATATATATATATATATATATATATATATATATATATATATATATTGTGTGTGTGTGTGTGTGTGTGTGTGTTAAAAAATATATAGAAAATAGGAAGGAACTGGTTGGTAAATAATTAAAAGTCCCTTAGTATTTTAGTTATTATTTTTAAAAATAGTATCGATATATAAATATATAGCATAAATATAATTATTTATTTAAAATATGATTCCAAATCGCGACATAAGAAGTCTCATGTTTCAAAACAAGAGCCGAAAACTTCAATATAATTATTTAAATTAAATTGAGTTAAAATAAGTTCTGTTCCATCTTCAAGCGAAATTTTTTTTTGGAATAACGTATTTCTGAAATTTATGTGTTTTAAAAATTGAAATCAAAATTTCCATGGTAACAGCTAGGACGAATTGTTTAAATTGGGTAGGCGGGTGTTGGGTGTTAATAATAAGTATCAGTATAGAGTTACTTTCATAGATGTCAAGTCAGGGAAAGGTGGGGGTGTCTAAATTTGAAACGGAAGATGTATTAACCCTCGTCTAGTTTGCATGTCTATGGAGATTTATTTATTTATTTTTTTTTTTTTTTATGAAAGGGATTTGTGCATAAAAAAAAAAACTGTCGTAACGTTTGTTTTTTGACGACTTCATAAAGGGTTATCTTTTTTTAGGGTATTTAAACTATTTATTTGGGCTATGGATTATGAAGGGTGTTATATTGTATGCATGTTTTTAGTTAATTATTCAAACCATGAATCTGATGATTGGGCTATGGATTAAACAAGTTATTATATTGTATGCTTTTTTTAGCTAATAATTCAAACCAAAAATCTGATGATGTCTTAAAAAAACCGTTAACTCGTGTCTATTGTTTAATAGATTATTATTATTTAGAAGCTTAATAATGTGCAATTTTTCATGGATGCACAAAGGGCATGGGTCATCCCAAGTTTTACATGTTCTAGCCTTGTTTATAATTTTCCATTTAACTTTAGGTGTCCTATTTGTTTCCTTCAGATGCCAAAAATATATATATATAGTATATATTTCTTATATATATATATATATATATATATATAATCATCATAAAATATCTATTTTAAAATCAACTGGCTCCCTTCAGAAACCCATTATTACCAAATAATGAAAGCTCAAGATGAAGTGGTTCTAGATAGGTATATAAAGATTATTAGTATATTTTTATTTTTGGTTAAATTTCAATCCATCATACTGAAATAGAAATAAGCAATAAAATAACAGAATTGTGAGTTTTTCATAGTTGTAACCATTTGACAAATGGTTACAAACTATGGTTACAAATGGTTGTAACAAATTCGAGTAAAAAAAAATAAATTTATATTTCAGTATAGGATCCTTTTTTTTATATTTTCAATCTTAAACTCTGAGCAAAATTTTACCAATATTTTTGCAGAAATATTGAACTTGAACTGACACATAAAAAAACATGGGAGAACCACCTAATATCATGTAAGATCCTCTCTAACCTGATGAAATGTGGCAACTCACAGTTGTATCAATTCCAAAAGTGGTCAGAAGACCTCTATGGAGCTGTTAAACGATGGTCATGATAGCTGTCCACAGATATTTGTAGCTGCAGGATCTTGTGTGTGAACAATCACCCCCACAAGAACCCATAAACACTCAATCGGATTCACATTAGCAAATGCAGATAATTTTGTAAGCTCCCTCTCATAATGAAATATCAAAGTGAACTATTTTAATTTTTGTAATGATGAACATCAAAAAAAAATATTATTTCACATATTCTTACCTTTATTGCTTTGTTCCTGTTTAGATTTACATTAAATTTATGACAAAAATTTTGAGATAAAAATATATCAAAAATAAAATGCAAGTTTATTTAACTGCAAATATGAGCAAATAGGTATATCAAATATACTTTGTTGGTTATGCTGCTAAAGAGAAAGTGATAATTTAGGTATATTATCAAAGTATATGTTAAACAGCAGGACAAACTGGGATCTCAAGGTTTGGAATGGCACATGTCTAAATTTAATTTTTTCACTCTATTTTGGACTTCCAATTAGCCAACCAAGTCATTTCCCACTATGGATAAATTATTTGCAAAAAAGAGAAAAGTTAACAAATGAAACTATTTTCAATTTTATTTAAAAAGAGAATGCTAACAAAAGACTTAATCAATAGGAACTTTGGACAAATTTTACAATGTTATGATCAATATATCCATATAGAGCATACCTATAGATCAGACTCATCATTTGAATATGGAATTTTGTTTTGACATTGGCAAGTGCAAAGAACCCTGCCCCACACAAATAAGTTGTTGAAAACTGCACTAACACTTTCAGTGTATTGCTGCCCAGTTTTGGATATAGAATGAAAATGGACAGAAAAAATAGCTCCAGCTCCACAGCATTGTATTCATCCTTCACAGAAGAGTCATGGTAGAACTCAAGGAATTGCTCTTGAAGTGTCTCTTTAACTTTCCAACCTCACATCAAAATGGATTTCTGATCAACATGGTATGAGCAATCTTGGCAACAATATATTAAAAATATCTTTGGAACTCATATCAAAAATAGCAATAATAGATGATGAAAACAATATCTTCAGCAATTCCTTTTGAATAACATCATCTTAAACAGACAATCTTCAAAATAATAAATGACACAAAATTTATTTTTTCACTCAGCCCTTTCAGAGATCAAATTTGGCCACAAATGCCTTGATTTTATTTGTTTGGTTCAGAATGTTCATATCATTTCCTTCTTCTTGTTGAGTTCATTAAGCTCCCCCAAAACATCGACCAAGTAAGCCAGTCAAATGTGGAAACCATCATTTCTCAACTCCTTCAAAAGAATAGTCTTTCCTTGTTCCTCATTGAACAGTTCAAGCAACCATCAAAGCATATTGCCTTTGGCTATTCAGTCTTTTTTGGAAATTTTTCTCTGGGATAAAACTTTTCATGCTAGAAAGGATAAATTCAGTGATGAGGGCAGTACTTCTGGAGGTTCTATGTTTGTTAATGTTTAGAGAAGAGCTTTTACCATGTAAGATCTGAAGGTGTCCCAGTCAGCTTTTGTGTCCCAGAAATAATTCGAGGGATGCCTTTGCTTTGGCATCAACTTTAACAATGATAAATGAATAGTCTGAAGTGCTCAGGGGAGGTAAAAATTCAGCATAGCATTTTTCAGGAGTGGCTCAGTTTGGTAGCTACAATTCATTTGAAATAGATTATTTAATCTGTCAATTTGAACCAAATAGAAAAATCAGGCATGGCTGACTATATATAAAAAAAGAGATCACCGCCTTTTGTGGGATGAAGTTGAAATAATAGACAGAGAACACCACTGGAAAATACAGAAAATTAAGGAATCAACGCATATGTTAGTCAACAAAAATC
The DNA here is from genome assembly GCA_903632075.3 of Acanthosepion pharaonis. NCBI lineage: Eukaryota > Metazoa > Mollusca > Cephalopoda > Sepiida > Sepiidae > Acanthosepion > Acanthosepion pharaonis. Next base: position 24,640 of record CAHIKZ030003527.1, read on the forward strand.
TCTTAAGCCAGCCAAGCATAGACATAAATACAATATGGGAACCAGTAATACAGATAGGTAGAGAAAAGAACAATAACATTAAATTGTAATATAAGCTTTGGTAAAAATTGATTATTGAGACATTAGGTTAACAAGTCCCAAAAATTCACTCACTGATGTCCCAAAGGACACCTAGCCCAATGGATAAAAGCATTGGTTAAGTGATCCAAAAGTGATTTGACACAGAATAGGGAAAAAAATCTTGAATAGTTGAATTATCAAGGGGAATTAAGTGAAACTGAGAAATTATAAAAATCTACTGTGAACTATTTTTATTTCAGTTCAAATTTTTTTCTAATATCATCTGAAGAGATAAGTATTATACAATAACTGATATGTTGTGATTATTTAATAAAAAGATGAGACAACAGCCTGAACAAGAAAAACTTCAAATTTAATACTTCATCTCAGAAATATAGACATATAGATTTCAAATGTAGTTCATTTTCCAAACATATTTTTCCATAGAGAAAAGTAGTAATACACATCAAGTGAAGAGCTATTTTGCTTGAATTTATCAGATTTCCCTGTGTATTTTAATATATATATAATATTTCAGATAGAATGATAAAAATGAAGCAGAATTATCAAAGTTTCTACACCCACAACTGGTTATTGCTTCGTTTTAAATCATAACTGTTGAAGGAATAGTTATAAAAAATAATTATGCCTCAAATCAGTTTTTGTTTCAGCAATTTTGAGCAAGTAACAATATAAAATAAAAAATAAAAAACCATTTTTGACAATTTACATATATTTTTATGAAATAAAACTGGAAGTTATAAACAAGCCTAGAGTAATGTAATGTAACAATGTCAATTCTCTGTTTGGGCTGACTTATTAATTCAACAAATAAAACATTTAAAAGGTCAAGTTTATAAATCACTTATTTTATCTTATTTGAACAAAAAATTCCAACAATATTCCATTGTTTATTTATATTTTTTTACAAAGATTTTGTCCTCATCTTTAGGACTAAACAGTATTTAAGCTTTTCAAATCCAAAATTCAAATCTAAATCTCTAACCATCAAGAATTTCAATTTAATCTATGCCCATCTATTTTCTTTAAATACTGTTCAGTTATTGCCAACCCTGTTTAACTGAGTTTGAACTAATCATTATTATATGTACCAAATTCATTAAAACACTTTAACTAAGGCTATTGTCCCATGAGATAATCGAGAAGCTAGAACTGGAATTTTTTGCCCAGGATTGCTGTCTAATGCTGTCTCTTCATCCTTTTTTTCTTGTACAACATTTATAGTAAGAAATAAAGTATGTATGATGATGGAGATATAATATGTATAAAAGCAGCAATCATTGCAATATTAACATTTGATTTAAGTTCTGCATTCATTATTTGGACATAGACAATACAAATTAAATGCATTAAATTATTGATAGTAATTGTAGATTTTAACTAATTGCTGGATATGAATATGGAAACAATGTAAAAAAAGGAAAGACAAGATATCCTTAAACATAAACATGAACAGTGGAATGAGAACACTACCCTTACAGATTAAATAAAAGATTCAGTTAAAAATTCCCTGAAGTTTAGCCAGATTGGCAGACACCTAAAAACGGGAGAGCACAACAGCTGAAATGTGATAATAATAAGGACATTAGTCAAACTATAAATAATAACGCCTCATGCTGGATTTTCAAACAGAGAATTTGATAACATTCAATAAGCCTACAGAGGTTGCCTATTCTTTAAAAAAATTTTCAATAGAGCTATTTTGTTTGGATTATAATAGTAGTAGCAAATTTATTTTGCTACATTTGTATTTTATTTAGAAGTACATTATATAACAAGGAAAAAGAAATAGACTTCTTAAACCTACACAGTTTGCACAAGTCTAATAATTTATTTTTTTTTGACAAACTATTTTTAGTGCTTTTTCATGTTACTGAATTCATCAGACCTTCAAAAACAACTCTTTAAAGTTTTTAAACACAAAGTAACTAGGATTATTTATAAAAATGGGTGGTAATGGTAATGGCAATATTAGCCATTTTCTGATAAGAAAACATTCATCATTCATTGGCCAAGCATTTCAGTTGAAATTTATAAAATCTATTAAAACATTTCTTCAGGAAAATAGGTTTAGTTGGTATTAAGTTATTTTCTTTGGATATAGATCCTATTAAGATTAAAATGGCTTACATATTTTCTCATATTCCCATTCCAGGAAAAATTCTCAGGCATTTACTTAATTTAGATCTACGTATAGAGCTTTTTATTTTTCAGATAAAATTACATTATTTTTTTTTTATTCATTGTCACTAAAAAAGTAGCTACACAAACACAAGTAAATCTCTTTACCTGAATCCACACATATACAAATCAGATTAATAAGTTAAAGTAATCTTTTGTTGCATTTGATGAGCTGCTCTTTAATTTTGTATAAAATTTTGGATATTTTGAAGAGAAATTTGTTACATATTGCATTAGTTAAAAAGTCTTGTTTTGTCATGATATAGCATTAAGAGCATTTAATTTTAATTACATTAAAAAAAAGATTACTTTTTATTACAAATGTCATATGAAAATGCATTTGTAAAACTAATTTGTTAAGATTAGTGTATTTTTGTTAATTAATTGTAGTCTTTTACCTGAAAGAAAGCAACATTTTCAGCATATTGTGCTATTTTTAGAAAGGATTAGAAATGTGATTCAAATCACCCCTGACCAAAAAAAAAGAAAAAGAAAAAAAAGTACAATTTATGGAAATGTTAGTATCAATGATTAAACATGCCAAATATAGTTTGCAAAGTTCTGTGCTGTTCCAGTTTTTAAAAAATGGATGATAAAAAAGTTACAACATGGAACACAAAAATTCATGGAGCAAAAAAGATTAGTCCTTATTATTATCAAAACCTGGTCTTAATCTAAAAAAAAAAAAAAAAAATTGATACTGTATGTCTAATAGGATTGCAAGATAGTTCTGTATGATCTATTTCTAAAGAACTAAATAAGTAATTCAAACAAGTAATGATCTCAATTAGACCAATTGGAAACAGTAACCAGTAAAATACATCTGGAATTTGTTAAGAGAAAGATTATAATAATCTATTCCAGAATATTGCTTGACTGCATGTTTCTTTTATGACAAAAATTGTAAGAGTATGGCTAGCAAGTTTTCACTCATCCACCATATTCAGCAGATCTTCAGAATGATATTCATTTCATTCTTTACAGAATTTTCTTCACGAAAGAAAAGAAAATCAGTAATAGGAAAGATTGCAAAAGACATTGACAACAGTTTGATGTTCTGCAAGTATGGAATTATGAACTGACTGAAAGTGGAAGAAAATGGTAAATACTTTGTTTAATAAAGTTAATGTCAAAAAAACACTTATTTTACTTACTAAACTGAACAAATTTGAAAATGTATCACTTGACAAATGAGGGAAACATTCTTATTGATTAATGAATTAAATTTTAAATTAAAAAATTAAAATGAGATTTTTTGAGTTAATATTCATATTGTTCATTTATCATAGTATCTCCATGAAAACACTAAAAAAATCAGCATACCATGATGAAAGCATGCTCTAAACATAATGAAAACAGTTTTATGATCAAAATCATTATGTTATTATTAAGAAGGATCAAAGTATTTTTTTTATTAAATTTTTTCTCCTTTTTAGAACATTTGGAATTTTGATTAAAACATTTTTCTTGCATAAGTGGTTGTACTAACTTTTAGCATAGCAAATTGTTGCCTTTTTTGTGGTGACAGACACATTAATTTGAAAATTCTTGCAAAAATCAAATTATTGTCTGATTTTAATTAAATTTTCAAGACTTATTCACAAATGAATGAATTTTTTTCATTTTTTTTATTAGAAAATCTTGGTAAAAATATTTTTTTACATGTGGTTCAGCCCCTTAATTTTATGAAAACTTGAGGAATTCAACATAATAATTTTTAGTGGCTATATTAGTTAAAAGCAGAATTATTTGAAGAATTTAAATCAGTGAATTTTTTTGCAAAATTGAATCCAGTCTTACTGAAAATCTGATCTAAATAAAAAAAAAATAAAAAAACGCAATAAAACTAAGACATTATTTAATTAGAGAAACTTTTAATTGCTCTTATGAATAATATATGTTAAAGACAATATTGTCTGAAGAAAAAATTGAAAAATGAATTTTTACAAGATTTGTTTTCATTTTTTTTACAATTTTAAATTGAATAAATTTTTAAAAAAATTAAAAAATTTTTTTTCCATGTGATAATTCTTAGAAAATAATGTTATTAAGTAAAACTATATTTACTAATCATATTGTAAAGCTTATTACAATCTGATGAGTCTGAATATTTTTAAAAGAATTTTGATTTGTTTTTGTATGTGTGATTATGTGCAGAATTTCTGAAGTATGGATGTACATCTATCATTAAAAGGTTACGTGTTTTAAGGGTTGTCCCCACCTCTATAAACTTTATCATCTGCTACACCATCTATACATATATAAAGGGCAGTTGTGTGTGTGTGTATGTGTGTCCAGCTAAAACTAATAAAACTACAATAATTAATGACAAAATGACTCATTACCATCATATGATTTGTATTTACGAAGATAATTTAAAATGAAAATGCATTAGAATGCATTTGAAATTCTCAAAATAAAAAGTAATAATGAACAGTAATAATTCTTTATCCTGATTATCATTACCATTCATTTTTACTTTTTAATTCTGCTGATATTTTTGAACATCTATGTATTTTTAAAATTCCTATTTATTTTCACATCTATAGTAAATAAAAGTGTAATTTTAAAAAGATGAATATTAAAACAACAAAGTAAATTTAAAAGAAGAATTATTTGACAAAAAGTTTAATATTTATTTATTCAAATACTCAAGTGTGAGTGTGTGTCCAGCTAAAACTAAAATAATATATATACAGAGTCAGTATCACCCTAAAGGGCAGTTGTATGTATGTGTGTGTGTGTGTGTGCATTTTTCGGCCATCTTATGGAAAATGATTTTTTTATTCAATCATTATAAATAAACGTCATTGTTTTTTGGATTGTAACTATCATAAAAAAGTAAATAATTTTGAATTAAGTTTTATTAAAGCAAAAAAACTATAGCAAGCCTTATTTTTTTTTTTAAATTAATTTAAATTAATATTTTTGCTTTTTTAATGTAATTTTTAAAAGTAAAATTTTATTTACTTCAGTTATGTGCCATGTATGATATACGCTTAGGCAATCATGAATCTTTTGATACATGACTGACAAGGCAGATTTTTTCCGCAGTAGTTTGCCATTTCTTTCTGTGGTAGACCAGTTGCCATCCAAGGTTATAGTACTCGATCTGTCCTGTTACTTACCCATAGTTGGGGGGAGAAGAAGAGGATTCATACCCAAAGGTATTAGCCGGTAAGTGAATGTAATGGATTCAACTGGAATTTGAACTCGGCTCCACTGTGCCTTAAAAACATCTAAATAAAGTAAATAAACTTAAATTAAGATATATTTAAATGTATTTAATTTAATCATTTTTTTCAAGAAAAAACTATTGCAAGCCATACTTCTTCAAAAAAATAATTATTTACTATTTATTTTGGAGGGGAATTTAGATTTTTTTAAGTAAATCAAGTTTTACTTTTAAACATTACATTAAAGAAGCAAACATTTCTCTGTAAATGAATTTAATTACTATTTTGAAAGCGAGTAGAAGCAAGATACATTGAGAATTTAATTTTGAAAATCAATCATGTTTACATTTCAAGTTATATTTGTATTTGAAAAGAAAAAAAATTTAGTTAAATAAAAATTAGAAGAGACAGACATGAGCTACAGTCAACATTAGTCGTGTTGAATATTTGTTTTACAAATTTAACTATATTTTATTTAAAGTGTCTTTTTGAATAAAAAATATGGGGATGCTCAGCCCGCTAAGCCAATCCTCCCCAAGGATGGTATTGGTAGTGTGGTATTTTCCTAAATTTAGTTATTTTGTAACAAACCAAAAAACAATGAAGTTTATTTTTTAAAGATTGAATAAACAATTATTTTCTATAAGATGGCTGAAAAATATAAATAAATTGTCAATAATAAACTATTATTCAGAGATCTTCCAAGAAATGCTGGGAATTCCTGCTAGTACTTAACTTTCGTTTACAAATGTGTCAAAAATGGTTGATTTTATCGATTTTACTGAAAAAAAAAAAAAAAAAAAAAAATCAATTCCGACCAATATAATTTCTGTTTGAAATACACCACAGTGTATTTTGCTGAGTGGAAATAATATATTTTAAATCCTTTGGCTTTCAATTAAAGCTAAAATGAAAGCTTCAAGAAAACGTTTTTATATTTACAAATTTAAACCTTACATATACTGAATTAGTGGAGGTATCTAACTTATCAGTTTGCTGAACACTGAATAAGATAAAGATATCACAAATCATATGCGAAATTCATCTAAAGTTCAACTATTTGCATAAAGGGTTTAACTGAAATTGTCATTAACCAAAATATTACTTTTTTATAATGGTAACATAACCAGATGATAAATGGCATTTATATGAAATCAAGTGAATCAATTATTAGCTCATCTTGAAAGCATGAAAAATATGATCATTGAAATAAAGTTACTACCCTATAAAAAAAATACATGACAATAATGAGAAAATAGTTACTATGCAAATACCCAGAGATGCTACCAGCATGATTTCACATTTAACTAGTAAATTGGGCATTGAATGAATTGTATATTTATCATCATCAATCAAACAGATTTTTATTTTTTTGTTCAAGTTATACACTTATACAGTATAAATATTTTGATCAAAATTTCCTAATCACTCATCTGACACACAAAAATCTTTTTATTGTGTTGTATAAGATTACTCATAGCATTAATGCAATATATTAGTTTGGTTAAAAGTTCACTTCAAAGTACATTTTGAAATTTTTTCTTTCATCAATGTACTTCCTTAATGGACTTAATTATTAATAAATTACACATTCTTTGGATTATGTATAGATTTTACTCAACTACAGAAATATAAACAAGGAAAATAAAAATAAACTTCTTATTTAAAGATTAACCTGTTTATTCTTTAAGCCACTCCTTGTCTGCCTTTTGAAATATGTTTTTGGTGAGCTTAAAGTGCTACTTGAAGTAGCTGTCCGTGAGGTATAGCTGTAGTGATCACATCCAGAACTGTGGATTCCTCGCATTGTGTCCTCTTTACTACAGCCACAGAAGTCCACATCTGAAATAAAGCAGCAAATAATTTTTTTTATTAATGTTCACCTTATACAAGGCCAAAGAGCCACTCAAGGTACAGGGTTACTGAATGATGATGATGTATAAGCATAAGAGGAGGAAGTAAGAAGTGCAGTTTATTGAGGTTATGTAGAAGACATAATGGTTAACATTAGACTTGAAAAGGTTAAAATTGTAGCAATTAGGAAAACATTCTCTTGACAGTCAAAACTGGAAATGTAGCTTGTCAGAACATATGCTATGTAAATAGCAATTTTTTTTTAAATAACTATGGGTTATTTAATGCCAAAATCTAAATATTTTTAACACAATTTTATGCCTTCAACTAAATATATTTTTAATGCAATGGTATGCCTTCAAATACAGATATTTTGAACATAATTTTATACTTTCAGCGTAAACGTTTGTTTTATAAATACATGGTTTGTACATGATCTGTTGTAGGTGTTATATTTGTTGGCATAAACCTATTTGTTTAAGGTAGGTCATTATGTTGATGGTTTCAGTATTTTCAAAATGTTGGTTTCCTTGTAGTATTTATGTCTTATGTGCTAAGTAAATACATTCAGTTAAAATGCCTTTCACTGTGAGTGTGGCTTGGCATACTGGGCAAAAAATTCTTCTGACAGTGTCAAAATCACTTTCATTTCCATTTGTTGACCTGCTTGTCATTCATCTGTTTGATTTGGTGAAGCCTGTTAATTTGCATAAGCATAAGTGAACACTGGATATAAGTGGTCACTGGGAATGGCTTTGTCTTCGATGTTTCTGTAGATTGAATGTAAAGCTTAGCTTAGCGGCTGATTAGTGCTAACCTCATACTTCACAACAATGGCGTATGCCGATAGGATATCAATTGTCTCTGGAAGATCCAGATTTGTGGATACATGGATTCGTTGTTTCTCTGCCACTGCGAGAACAAAAAAGTTGAAAGACAACAAGGAAAAGGGAGGAAAATGAAATCACGGATTTATTTTTGGCTACATGAAAATAATCAACGGATTTATTTTTGGCTACAGGTGGATGCGAGGCGGTAATGAAAGTCTCCACCATGGCATATGAAATCAGTTTATTTTTTAAATTTGGAAGACCTGACTTTGGAAGAAAAAAATAAGTCAGATTATAAGAACAAATATGAGACCCAAGAAAAGGCTGATAGTGGCAGAAAGAATGAAATTCATGTCGATGAAACAAGAAATTGACGAACCAATTATAAAATATTTACACTGTCTACGAAATGCAAGTAGATATTGTGAATTTGAAAAACTTGGACAAGACGAACAGACTATTGAAGAGGACTTGATTCAATTAAGACTAATTGAAGGTATGTCCAATGCATCACACCAATATAAAATAATGGAACAATTACAAATAGGAAATATGTCTTTAAATACATGTATTGACTTTTATGCAGCAACAAGAACTAATACAGAAATACAACCATTATAAAAGTCAACCCAGCGAACAAATATTCGCTGATACGTACATGTTAAAGAAGATAAAAAGTGTTTGTATTGTGGACGTGAACACGAAATAAAAAAAGGAAAAGTGTCCAGCATTTGGAAAACTTGTAATAATTGCTTAAAAAGAACCACTTTCAAGCAGTGTGTAAATAAAAAAAAGAAAAATGTTGAAAGAATTGAAGAAAAAACACCAATAGGGAAGTTTTTACATTAAAAAAATAAGACTTTAAAAAAAATTGAACATAAGAAAAAAGACATTATAGTAAAGGTCAAAATTAATAACTGCAATTTAGATATGCAAATGGATACTGGGAGTGAAGTAACACTGATACAAAAAAAATTTTTGGGAACACATTGGTAAGCCACCTTTTTAAAAAAAGCAGTTTACAACTCCGCCAATTTGATGGGTTGGTTATAAAAACATTAGGATACTTTGAAGGTTCATTAGAGTTAAAAGAAAAATTTGAAGTAATACCTATAGTTGTTACAAGTTGCAAAAAAAACCACGGGCTTATTGGAAATGACGTGCTTAATATAAATTCTACTAAGTTAATTAATGAAATAAAAATGGAAAAAACTGGAAAGTTAAAAAACTATGAAGCAAGTTTAAAAGTAAAAGAAAATGTTTCCCCCTCTTATTATGAGGCACGAAAATTACCAGTACATTTATTGCCATTAGTAGTGACAAAACTACGTAAATTAGTAGAACAAGACCTTCTTGAACATGTTCCACCTGGAGGTAGCAAGTGGGCATCACCGATTGTAGTTTTGAGGAAAACAGATGGTGATTTACGTATTTGTGGAGATTACAAAATAGGAGTAAATCACAAGATATGCTCGGATTCATATCCCATACCCAATGTTGAACTTGCATTACATGCACTGGCAGGGATGTCCTTTTTTCAAAAATAGATTTAAAAATGGCATACCACCAAATACCAATAGACGAAAACTTCAAAGAAGTAACCACGATAAATACGCCAATAGGGTTACTAAGATGGAAAAGGATGCCATATGGAATAAAAAACTGCAAGCGCCATATTTCAAAGGGCCATTGAACAGGTTTTTAGGAAATGTACAAAATATGATTTGTTACCAAGACGACATATGCATAGGAGCTACTAATGAAAAGGAATTAAAAAAGAAAACTGACTTAGTCTTGAATAGATTAAGAAATGCTGGAATGACGATAAATGAAAAAAAATGCGTAAGCAATTCTAACAAAATATATTTTTTAGGTTATTCCATTTCAAAAGAAGGTATATCACCAGACCAAGCCTTGATAGAAAAAATACTAAAAGTAGCTACACCTACAAATAAAAAAAGAATTGGAGTTTTTTTGGGATTGGTAAATTTTTACAGGCGATACTTACCAAAAAATACACGGACTTGATGGAACTGTTTGCAAATTTAAGAAAAAAAGAATGTGGAATTTATGTGGTCAGACGAACAGCAAAAAGCTTTTGAAAGATTAAAAGAAATTATGTCAAAGAAACTTGTAGTGAAAATTTTTGATCCAAAAAAGGACATAACACTCACTACAGATGCAAGTGAACATTCAATATCGGGAATATTATCACAAGAAGGACGTCCGATAATGTATTTGTTGAGAAGATTAACGAACACTGAATTTAATTACTTGAACATAGAGAAAGAAGCATTGGCTATCATGTGGACAACTACTAGAGCCTGACAATTTTTAATTGGGAAAAAATTTCTATTAAGAAGTGATCATAGACCATTAAAGTTTATATTTAACCCAAGGAAAGAATTACCCAAAGTCACAACATCAAAGATTCTACGATGGGCGATAAGATTGATGGCATTTGACTTTGATATAGAGTATGTCAAAGGAAATTCAATTCCACATGTGGACGCACTATCAAGATTGAGGTTCTACAAGGAGTCAAAAGATAAAACAGAGGAAGAATTTGAAGATTCATTCCTACATTTGATAGAGACTGATGTTTTGTCTTTTAGACAGAATGGCTCTGGAAACGAGACATGATCCAGTGCTAAGTAGGATAGTATCGAGAATAAGGAAAAAACTGTGGGGAAATTGTTCTAGGGCGGAAAGACCCTATAAAGAAATAAGACACAAATTAACAATAGAACATGGAGTGATTTTCAATGGGGACCTGGTAGTTCCCCAGAAACACAAAGAAAACTGATAATAGAAAGTGTACATGATGATATACACTGTGGAGTAGCGGCCACACAAAAAAGGATAAAATTAGAAGCTTGGTGGCCGGGATATTCAAGAGATGTTGAGGAATATGTAAAAAGGTCTAAAAAATGTAAAGAATTAAGAAACTTTACACAAACCAAATTACATTCGTGGCCCAAAGAAGTGGAGCCATGGAGTCGTGTGCATATGGATCATGCATACATTAATGGAGTGGGACTCTTATTAATATTAGTAGACTCCTTTTCAGGTTGGCCTGAAATAATCCGGGTTACAAACAAGAAAAGTTCTACTATAAAGCAGATTCTAAGAGTCATATTTTCCAGAAATGGTGTACCAAAAACCTTGGTATCTGATAATGCACCAGAATTTTGTGAGGAAGAACTTAACGTATGGTTAGAAAAAATAGGGTGTAAACCATATAAGACACCTCCATATCACCCTCAATCAAACGGATTAGCAGAAAGAATGGTACAGACCGTAAAAAAGGGGCTAAAAGCATGCTCTCAGCAAAAAGAAAAAGTAGAAGTTTTTCTACCGAGGCTGCTTTTAAGTTATCGTACGATACCACATGCGGGAAGACTAGAAAGCCCATCAGCTTTAATGGGAAGACAGATTAGAGCTCCGCTAATGATGTCATATTCTACAAATGAAAAATGTGGTACAAAAAAAGAACAAAGATGCAGATCCGGAAGGGCAGAATTTATAATGCAAAAAAAGGCCACAATACAGCCATAATAAATAGAGAAAATGGCGATAGTGTGTTAGCCCATGCAGACCAAATAAGGACCCAGGGTGAAGAGGAAGAAACAAAACGATGAAGAAATGTCTTCAATTCCATCTGATAATGAGTTGGTAGAACAACCATTACAGAAGGAAACGTCAGAAGAGGAAACAATGCAGGATGAAGAGGGCCAGAATGAGTCTGAAAGTTCGGACGAAGACCAGATTATGCAAGAAAACACATATGACTACAGCCTAGCGGTGAGGACAGATCTAGGTCTCCCAGGGAAAGAAATACAGGAGGAGAGAGAGAAATAGAGCAAAGTGATGAAAATAGCAGGAGAAGGAGTACAAGATCTATGAGCTTGAGAGGAATAAAACCCTTAAGGTTCAGGGAGATGTAGTGATACTAGCAAATTAGTATGCATAATTTTCCAAGCAAACCAGGAGGCCCACTGTACTCCTGTTTTTGAAAAAGTCAAATTGTAAGTCAGTTATTAATTTGCTGGACCCCAAGTACAAAACTAATTATTCACCATTCACTCCAAGGTTATACATAAATAGTTTCTGAGAGAAATCAGTATATAATTTCCAGGGTCTAAATTGTCTTTTCTCAGTTTATGAATTGGTAGGACAGTTGTTTGTTACCATTGTTCAGGGAACTTTGCCCTTGTCTAAGGTATCATTATATATTTTTAATAACAATTTCAATGACTCTTTTAGGAAGTGTGTTAAGAAATTTTAGTGGACCTTGTCTGGTCCTACAACTGAATTGTGTGAACTTTTAATAAAGTCTTCTAGTTCTGTCTGTAGAAAATGGTTTGTTGCAATCTTTCAGGTTCTTTGTTTTGAAGTTTAATTTGTACTTTTTTTTGCAATTTGTTTTATAGGTTGAGATTGTCATTTACAGTTTTTTTTTTAAAGGAATTTTTTGAAAATGTTTCAGTCAATATGCTTGTTACAGCCTTTTTTTTTTCTATTATTGTGGTATTACTTATTTAGAGATGTTTTACTGGTAGACGATGATGTTTTCCAGCTATTTTTCTCATTTCCCAAAGTGCTTTTGGTTTTGTAGCCAAAATTAGCCAATGACATTTTTGCCAACAGTTCCTTTTGCCTTCTTTTATTGCTTTATGGACCTTTGCTTTATTTAGTTTTTAATTGATGAGGTTGGAAGTTGTTGGTGCCTTGTTAAATTTTCAATATATGATATTACTTGTTTACATCTATCATCAAACCAGGGCTTGTTTCTTCTGCTTGGTGTTGAGTTTCTGGAGATGCATTCCTTTGCTATGTTTGAAGGTTTCTGTGAAACTTTTCTGTCATTTCTATATTATTTTGAGTTAATTTGCTTTGTCATAAGTTTCCAAATTTTTCCCAGTTAGTTTTGTTTACTCTCCACCTAGGTCAGTGCTCATCGATCACTTCACTATTCTTCAGAATCATGGGAAAATAATAATTACCACATGTCTCATGATAAACACTCTAGTTAAAGTACAGGTAAATTGCTAGATCACACATGGCTAGGTCAATGGCTGACAGGCTTCCAGTTGCTGGATCTATATATGTCACTGCTCCCTGGTTGAGCAGACACAGCACATTATCCATTATGAATTTTTCCATAATTTTCACTTTTTTGTTTCCTTGGAGCCCCAAATGGTATTGTAGCTATTAAAATCCCTTATGATAATGAAAGGTTTGGGTAATTGTTTTATCAGATCTTCCAGCTTGTCTTTTATCTGGTCATGCAGTCGGATATATAGAGAGCTTATCTCACAGCAGCTGCATAGTTCTGTTTTTAGTTCAATTTTGCTGTGAATATGACTTCTCTTGATAGTTCTTATATTAACATTATCTTTTTTTTAGAAAGGTTTGCTAGATACAAATAACCGCAGGATCCAATTTTGTTATTAGCACTTGACTTTAGTCCACAACAATTACATTGTATTATTTTATAACCCATGTTTGTATTTTTATTTGAGTTTTATACTTTTTTAATGTTTTGGTTTTTAGTTGGAACTCTTTGGATGACTTACCAGAGGTCTATTTATATGATTTGGTGAATGGACTGGTGATCTCTGTGATTTTTGTCTTTGTTTGCTTTAAGTAGAGATTTTGTGATTTGTATAAGTGGCACCTGAGCCACACCATGTTGGTTTGAAGTGAGCCAAATTTATTTATTATTTCAGTATGGTAGCTTTCAGCTGTGGATTTTCTTGGAACTTTGGCTAGTCCTTTGGTCCTAGCTGCACTAACTGCTCAATGAGTGCTCTATATTTGTCTGTTTTGTTATTGCAGCCAATTGGATTCGACTTCTGAACTACATTTGCATGTCCTTTCATGTAGGTATCAACTATTTTCCTTGCTTCTATGCTTGACCTCCAAGATTTCTTTCTCTCTTTTATATATGTATCAAGATTTTGTAAAGGCCAGATGGTTTTCCTGATAATTAGTGCATTTAATATTATGAGTACACTCTTCTTCAATATGATTTGGGTCTTTTTGACCACATATTACACATACTTTCTTTTCTCCTTGTGATGCTCATATTCCTGACACTTGAAACACCTCAAGGGATTGGTGATGTACTGTTCAACCCTTTCAGTTGTAAAACTAATTTTTATTTACTATGGGATCAAGAGTTTATTAAATTTTAAGTTATATGTAAGTGTTAGGATTTGATAATGTGCCCTTTTTATACTTATCCTTCAAAAGTTAATAACCCCTTGCTTTCCTAAGTTATTTCCTCTTGCATAGGGACAGCTCCTTATTTCTGACAACTCCCTTTAAGGTGTTCAGATATAGATACACTTTACACTTTAAATTATGGAAAGCCTTAATTTTGAGCATATTATCTGCCTGCTTTTTTGCTGTAGACATCCACAAATAGGTAGCCGTTTCCCATTCTGTTCAAAAACTTTGGAATTCTGTTGTAGCTTCTATTTCTGAATCCAAGTCAGAGTGATTTCTTTTTGGCTTTTTTATTGATTTGATTTTTCATTGGACCTGTGCTCTACCACCCACCACAGAGTCCAACTACTATTGGAAATTTACTGAGGGGTTTAAACTCAATAACTTTGGTTGAGACAGGGGGACATATCTACCAGTATACAATCATCAAGAGAGGATTGAGTCCCTGTTAATATTGAGCTTTAGCACCCAAAAAAATCTGATACCTTAATTTGAAACACTTATTTAAAATAATAAAGGATAGGATGTTTGATAGTTATGTGATCAGTTTTTGAGAATGTCAGGCTTAATTATATAGGTGCTAAGGTTTGACATGACCAGACACTTGATCGGGTTGGGTCTCTCCAACTGCCTGTCTAACCCAAAGAGGAGGGTTGTATGTCAAATGACCACTTATAGACCCAGATCATAGGCTGCTCAGGTTTCCGTCCTCAGGCATTACAAGTTGCCCCTCATGATAAACAGGTGGCTTCATTGGAGGAGGGGGGCGTGTTACTCCTTTGCAGAGGTGTAGTCATGTATTCTACAGTCCCAACCAATGGGGTGTGGAAATGGCAAGAGGTTTGCAACATTTCGTGTGAAAGGGCTTGTAAGGTGGAAAATAATTCAACACTCACAAGACTGCAAGATGCTTTTGAACTATCAAAACTGGTAAGTAAGGATTAAACAGCTCCAGATCAGATATGGCAGTAGTACTCTATTTTTGGTTTGATCACTCTTGTAAAGATAGAATATAGCAGGAGAAGTCAGTACTTACTGGAGCAGTACAAAGAACCAACCATTTCTCCAACATGTGATGGATCATATATATTAGTTCCACTTGAGGTTTTGAGTCCCAATAAACATTTAGGGTAATGAACCTCCTTGAGAGAGAGCAACTATTTATCATGAGAGGTGAAAGTTCATGAGCCACTAGGGTTAAGTCAGAGGAGAGTTCAGCTGCTTGGTTCTGGCTATCTACATTTTTTGAAGTGCACCTATACAATGTCACCTGCAAAAATATACACTAAAAACATAAGTATAATCTTAGAATAGATTGTTAATATAAAGAAGTAATTGGGTAAGACCAAAAAGAGTATTAAGGAAAGCTGGTATTGATCATTGATCAGACTGACCATTAAAACAACCTTCATTAACCTACCTGTTAGAAAGAACTTGATAATTGAGAAAAGTTTTCCAGATATTCCATTGCTGGAGAGTCTGTGTAGCAACTCCCTATATCACACCTTATTTTTTATTTCTTAGCTATTTTTTACTTTAAGATCAAATGCATCAACTATATATAAAAAAAGATAATGCAAAGGCCTACTGAAAAGTTCTCATCCATTAAAGAAAAAGTCCAAGACATCTGACACTTTACAATTCAGAATCTGTGATATGGATGATTCATGTTTTTCACTTTACTTTGTACCAATTATAATAGACATTTTAAAACCAGAAACAGTGACTAGTTCAAACTGAGCTTCTTACTTTATATTAAAAAAAAAAAAGACAGAAAATTAAATATTTAAAGTAAGCATTTTGATTTTATGTTCAATATTTTCACTAGCCTTGAATCTAAAACAAGATCAGTCTAATCATATAGATTAAAAAAAAAGAATGAAAAAAATTAATAAAGGATTAATCAAAATTTACAATGTTAATTAAAATTTTCCATATCTTGAAAATAAGAGTTAAAATCTTTCAAGTGAACTTGAATTAGTGATTTTAATACAATAAAATATTCAAAGATATTTTTTTTAATTCCAATGTCAAGAGCCTTTGATATATCTAAGGTGATCATCCTTGTGATGAATTTATTGTCAAATGCTTCACAATCTGTGAGTAATGACAGGATATCACTAGTGGACCTAGCAGAGCAAAATCTATAATGGTAGGTGCTCAGGAATTTATTCCTGCTGATGTGATCAACAACCTTCTTGATTATAGCCTCAGAATTTGCTGATGACATTAATGGGTCAATATTGCAATAGGAATGAGCATTCCCCCACATTTTTCAAAACAGGGCATACAGAAGACACCTTCCATTGACTTGCATCTCTCCTTCAGACAGCAGTTAAACAGTTTTTGAAAGATTGACAATAACTCTGGGATAATTTTCCACCAGGATTTTAGCCAGACTGGTAGCCTTCTTAGATCAAGGCTTTTGATAAGTCTGGAAACTTTCTATGTCCTGATATTACGAAGTTTCTACTCCATGAGAAGGAGTAAGTAGGGTAATGGGTGTCCCTTATCATCTAACATAGAATTAAATGCAAAGTTCAATGCAAAGAGCCTTGCCTTGTCTGACGAGGACACAATAACCTTTAGGCAATTTATGATAGTCAGAATTGAATTTGAGATTTTCCAGAATTCACAAGAACCAAGTATTTTTTTTTTTTTTGTTTTCAACCTTGGTTTGATCTGACTGCATAGATTCTCTTTACATTTTCTAGAAGTCTCCTGTAATGATTGCAAACAATTCTGAATGCAGCAAGACTCCTACTACACCATTCCCTGTGGTAAAGATGGTAATAGTGGTTACAGTGGATTATGGATGTAGCATATTCTGGCATGAAGCAAGGCCGGCTGTATGTTGGCATTTTTTCTGTGAATATAAAATTTTCCATGTCTGAAATGAGAGTGATAGTTCTGGAAGCTCTATTTTTGAAGAAAGCTGAAAGGGAAACTTTTGCAATGTAACATCTGAAGCTGTTCCAGTTAGCTTTGGCATACAAAAAAAAATGTCCTATGAAATAGGACCTTAGTGGATGCTTTTGGTTTGGCATCAACTTTAGCATTGATCAGCAAATGTTCGGAAATACCCAAGGTATCTGAAATCTTGAGCATTTCAGTGGAACATTTTTCAGGGTAGGGCGTGAGAAAGAGGTCTAGGATGTTTGCATGATTAGCTGTTGTGTCAGGAAAATGAGTGGGCAATAATCTGGGTCAGTTCATAAGCATTAGAGACATCATGACAATATCTGAATTCAATGGTTTTCTTTGAGTGAACTCCTTGGGGTGAATATTGAAGTTGCCACAAATATGAATGTTGGTTGAGGGATGATCGGAGAGCATATCATCAATCTTCTTAGCTATTTTGTCAAATATTGCAATTCCATCATCCTGTGGACAATAGTGAAATTGAAAGATATACTATGAAGGAGGTTGATGCAAATATGCATTAACGAGGTCTCACATTTTTGGCATTTCTGACATATAGGAACTCATCTTTAATATAGGCACTAAGTACATTGCTATGACTATTTTGAGGGTCTTGTTTTACTATTTGGGGAAAGTAGCATGGGATTGTGAATTCCTGTACAGGGATAGATGGGCTAAGTTTTGGACTTGTACAGGAGGCCAGATTTGACCTTATGAAGATGGACTTCAACTTCTGGACAGGTGGATCATAGACCCTTCACATTGATGTAGCAAATGCTGAATCTGGGATCTACTTTTGTTTTCACAGAGTTGGGTTTGTATCTTGTGTTTCATTTTTTTTGTGAATATGGTTAAACATATTGAAATATTGGAACTAGTGAAGAAAAGGTAGCAAAACAGTCACACACACAGGTAGTATGTTCATCAATTTGTTGGATTAAATTGCCTGGAAGAATTGTACACTTCATCATGTTATCAAGAGGTCTTACCAGGAAACTGCTGCACAATCCAAATCCCATTCGCAAAATGGCAATGATGAGTCCTAAATGATGAGATAGTTTCCTCAGGATTAACTCTGAGGTTCTGATCCCTATCAGGTGGATATTACCAATCTAAGAGACATTTACCTACAGTACCCTTAATGATTTTGATTGATTTGTTTGTTTAATGTCAACTCCTTATGGATCATTTAATATCAAAATTTAATTTTCTTGGGAGTTTTGAATTAATAAAAATATAATATATTATTCTGCTTTCACAATTGAATATATAGTAGATGATAATCAGTTTTTATGCATATACATGTTTGTGTGGCGATGATTACTATGGGCGGTGACATGTGTATTTCATGTTGTAGTTATATTTTGGAATACAGTTTGATTTCTTTAAAAAATTGTAGGATATTATATGGATTAATGTGATGAAAGTGTTCTTTCATGCTGTTTCATTTTATTTGGCCATATATCAAACTCTAATGCCAAAATTGAAATATTTTGTATACATCTGATGCAAGCATCTTTTATGCTCCATTTATACCCCCATTAAATATATGTTAGATCATTTTAAAAACATTCTAGAATTTGTATTTTTAAAATATTACTAATGTACCTAAAATATTTAACTTATTAACAGTCATGAAGCAACTCATCAATATTAATGAAAAAGTCCAATATGAATGAAATACTCTGCAGGTGTATAGTACTTTCAAAAATTTCAGACAATACATAACAACAGGTATCAAAACATTTGTATTTTCAAATACTTTAGTGTAAGCAACTTATATAGTAGTCATTACTATATAGCTGTTTAAATGAGCACCTCATATTGTGGCTATGCAAAAGATATAAAGAAAAAAAACAAGGAAGTTATGTACTGATTGCTTACTTGATTCAGTAGTTGAGTACAGGTCAGCAACACGGTTGCTCCAATCAGAAGTAAAATTTGAAGTACTGCTGGTAAAACGGCTGTTTGTTTTTCGTTTGTATTCATTTGTTTGCTTGGCACTTTTTGTACGCATTTTCGCACATTTTAGCTCATGCTCCTTCTAAGAAAGAAAAAAAATGAACAAAAACCTCAAAATGATTGCAAACATACAAATCAAACAGTAAATACTTAAATGTTGACCAAAAATAATATTGGGTATAGAATAATTTCTTCTATAAAAAATAATTTTAATTTTCTTAGCTATCAACTTTAAGATCAAATGCATCAACTATATATAAAAAAAGATAATGCAAAGGCCTACTGAAAAGTTCTCATCCATTAAAGAAAAAGTCCAAGACATCTGACACTTTACAATTCAGAATCTGTGATATGGATGATTCATGTTTTTCACTTTACTTTGTACCAATTATAATAGACATTTTAAAACCAGAAAACAGTGACTAGTTCAAACTGAGCTTCTTATTTTATATTTAAAAAAAAAAAAAAAAAAAAGACAGAAAATTAAATATTTAAAGTAAGCATTTTGATTTTATGTTCAATATTTTCACTAGCCCTGAATCTAAAACAAGATCAGTCTAATCATATAGATTAAAAAAAAGAATGAAAAAATTTAATAAAGGATTAATCAAAATTTACAATGTTAATTAAAATTTTCCATATCTTAAAAAGAAGAGTTAAAATCTTTTAAGTGAATTTGAATTAGTGATTTTAATACAATAAAATATTCAAAGATATTTTTTTTAATTCCATTATTTTTTAAATAGGACTTACCTAGATTAAATTGAAAATTATGAAATAAACTTCATGGATATGATGAAAACAAAATACACTGAAAAAGTTTAATGAATTTTCAGACCTTCTCTCTTCAGTAATTATGCAAATAATTTTACCTGAATTTTTAAGATTATTTGAGCTATCAACATAATCATTTTTAATTTAGTTATCTGATCCAATGAAGCTAAAAAAGGTTTCATTATATCAAACAAATGTTACACTTATTTACTCAGGTTTAAAGGAAATTAAAGAAATATTTTCAGATCATTTTTAATTTGCACTAAGCTGAATTCACATACTAAATTAATATACTCTAATGATTTAAATCCTTGTGATAGTTTGTTATTAAGATTGTTGCAAAATAACATTGCAAATAGTAAAATTCTTAACAAAATTAAGGACTTTAGTATGTATGAATGGAAAAATAAAAAAACAAAAACCTGCTTAAAAAAATCATTATGTAATTGTTCTGAAGTAAAGCAGTAAAAAGTATTCTGTAATAAAAAAAAATAAGGTAAATACTTAAGAGAGAATAAGATTTTAATACAAAACGTATAAATTTATAACATAATGTTGTTTATTTTTAGGGCTTTATGCAACAGTCTATAGCTGAGAGTTAAGTAGACTAGATAATCTTTTGTATTAGTCAGTATTTTCAAAGCTATACTTCCACTAAACATTCCTACCAACCATTAAGCTGCAGCAAAAATGTTTTCTTTGCAGTTTTTGAAGACACTCTAGAAATGATGAAGTAGGCAGTTTTCCAAGAATTCTCTGAATAAGGCCAACCATTGGCTGCTTCTTGTCTGTACAGCTATCATATTACATAACACTGAAGGAGTATGTAATGAGTCATATGTTGAAAATGACTAATAGCTGCAAGCAAAATAGCTTTACACGATGGAGCCAGGAAAAAAAGAGATGAGTAAATTGCTGACACTAAATTTAACGCTTAAATACATTACTAATAAAGAAGCAAGGATTCTTAACTAAATGAGTGTACTTACTAGCAATGTGTACACCTATCTTGCAAGGTTCCAAGTTAACTGAAATTTTTTTTATTAATATAGCTGTTATCAATATTGACATAATAGCAATGTGAATCAAATAGAGATATACCATGTTAAAAATGAATACTAGTTAAAGATAAACTCAGATAGGAGGGTTGAATTCTGAAAATACTAAAAAAATATAATAAAAGTTGAATTGTTTAGATAATATAGGATCCTGTAGAATTTCCTATCTTTGTTGAGATAATATGTCAGTTTCAACCCAATGTGATATTTCTTCATCTGGGATTTCCATTTTTTTCTTTTTGATCATTATTAAATTGTAACCTTGACAGTTCATCAACATGTGGCATTGTATTTCCTTTTACGCACTCAATATCAAAATCATAAGCCACCAAATTTATGGTCCATCTTAGAATCCTGGAAAAAGTAACTTTTTCTAGGGTTAAAAATAACTCTACAGGTTTATGGTCTGACTTTAATAGGAACTTCTTGCCTAATAAGAATTGTCAAGCTCTGTCTGTGCTCCAGACAATGGCCAATGCATCCTTTTTTTAATATTGGAATAATTTATTTCTGCTGCTGTCAATCTTCTTGAAAAGTACATTATAGGATGGTCTTCTTGCAATAAAATTACTGGCAAAGCTTGCTCACTTGCAACTGTAGTTAATGTATCCTCCTTTCTGGGATCAAAGATTTTTACAATGTTTTTTTCTGAGAGTATCTCTTATATCCTTGAATGATAAGCTGTACTTTTGAGTTCATTTGAACTCACTATTCTTTTTCCATAGTTCAGTAAATGGTTCTATTAAGTCATTGTATTTTGGCAGATATCTATTATAAAAATTAAGCAATCATAAAAAGGATTCTAAATTTATTTTCTGAGTAGCCTAATATTTGGCATTCTAAATATGATATTGTATCACAATCAAATTCACATTTGTCTGTTTATTGTCATCCCTGCATTTTTTAACTTGTTTAACACATATTCTGTTTTTTGTTTTAATTTGTCTTTAGTGGTAGCACCAAGGCAAATTTAATTTTGATAAATAATCATATTACTAATTTCATCCATTAACACGTTTTCAAATGCTCTCTGAAAAATGGCATTTGCTGTTTTCACTCAAATGGCATTCTCATCCATCTTAATAATCCTATGGGGGTGGTTATAGTGGCAATTTCCTTGAATTTATCCTCAATTTGTATTTGATTGTAGGCAGATTTTAAATCAATTTTTGTAAAACATTTCATGCCTGATAATTTGTGGATACTGGTTTTGATATCAGGAAAAGGAAAAGAGTCCAAGCATATTTTATGATTTACACCTATTTTAAAATTACCACATATTCTCAAATCTCTGTCTGCTTTTCACAAAGCTACAATGAGAGAGGCCCATTCACTGCCACCTGGAATAATATGCTCGAAAATTCCCTTGTCTACCATTTTCTTTAACTTAGCAACTACCAAAGGTAGAAGGTGAATAGGTAATTTACAAGATTCAAAATAAGTGGGGGTACTATTTTCATTTAATTGTATACTCACTTTAAACCCCTGTAGTGGACACAGCCTGTCCCACCAGCATAAGTGACATAAGATTGCCTGTACTTTACACAGAAGACTCAATCTGCATAGGTTGGGTGAAGTCTCACTTGACCAAAAATCTGTGTAGCGACTACACTAAATACCATAAAAGCCAGCCTTTGTTAACACCAGGGAGTTACTTGAAGGAACGTTGCCGGTGCAACAGTTTCTTCCCCAGTCAAGATGTAAATTTGGTGCATGTAAATTAATGTGTGTGGAAGGAAGTGCAACACAAGCGAACTCCAGGTACTCCCACAACATAGTGAGCAAGAAGGTGTGTCAAACGTGGAAGAAAGGAAGCATTGACATCATACTGTCAGTGTCAGAATGCGGACATGTGGTGTTAGACCCATCAGCCTTCATGGGGGAAATGGAAGGGCTGTTGTGATGGATGCTCTGGTTGTTCTAGAGGACCCCCGTTGATTTGATCTCCTAATTGAAATAGACGTGATCAAGGCTCTTGGTGGAATGTCTATTTCTAAATCAGTACAGGTTTGATTCACTCAAGAGCCAGTTTGTGAAGAAACCTGATTTTTGCACAGAATTTGATCAGCAGCAGAATGAATAGACTGCATCCTGGAAATGGACAGAAGGCAAAATGCCAAGCAAGTTACAAAACCGCATCACAGTATTCTGTGCCAATGAAAATCAGAGGATCGTATGAGGAGGTGCAACAATGCATGAAGTTGGCTTATTCAATATGACAAGCAGAAGCTTGGATCCCCAAGAGGGTTACTTCCGCTGATGGCTGTTGTGCAGCAAAACAAGTTGAAAGTGCATCCCCTAATGTACTACAGGGAACACAACCTCCATGTTGATGAGTACACTGCAGACACTGATGCTTGTGCCAGCAAACTAAGAGAATGGAGACACAAAAGAGTGAACATTGCACTGCTGGATCTCAAATCAGCCTATCTGCAGGGGCACAACAATAAACAGCCATGCCAGATTGTTATCTTTCAAGGCAGAAGATACTGCCTGACCAGATTAGAATTTGGGCTGAATGTTGCCCTCTAAATATTGAGATCTGTTGTCAATGCTGTGATATCTCAGGATAAAAAAATCAGAGGCAATCTTAGCATACATTGAAAATCTGTATATAAATGAGGATATCATATCCGCAACTAGTGTCACTGAACACCTGTCACACTTTGGAGTGACAATCAAAATTCCAGAGTGATCAAAAACTGGAGCTCGAATATATGGCTTAACTGTTGGAAGGGGGGGGATGACAATGTACTGCTTTATAAGTGTGGGAATGTGCTTCCTGAAGTCTCAGAGGCAGTCACCAAGAGGAAGGTATTCTCTTTTTGTGGCAAGCTTGTTGGACACCACCCAGTCTGTGAATGGCTGCAAGTAGTGGCTGGTGTCATCAAGTGAAGAGCAAGCACAGTGACGAAAGGTTGGAACGACTGAACTAACAATGCCCCGCTAAAAAAGGATGCTGACAGAGACTATTACTAGGGAGAGGCAAAGCAAGCCATGTAGAGGTGAGTGGTGTGTTGATAGCAAAGAACTTGATATGTGGGTTGATGTAAGTTCTTTGGCTACTGAAGTTTTGCTTGAATCGCATGGATTCGTTATTGAAGATACATGTTGGTTATGGCCAGATTCAGACACACAACATATCAACCTCGCAAAGCTAGATGCTATTATAAAGGGGGTAAACCTTGCTATACATTGGGAAGACTATACATTTAAAAGCTGATTCACTATGTGTGTGTCAATGGCTCATGGACACACTGAAAGGCAAAGCCAGAGAGAGCACAAAGACTGCAAGTGATATGCTGATCAGGAGGTGGCTGTAAACCTTCTTATGGTTGGTTAAGGAGTATGCGTTAATGATGGATGTTACGCCTATCAAATCAAATCAGAACAAAGTGGACAGAATCACTAGAGTCCTGCAGAGGTAGCTGGAAGCAATGAAGAATAAGGCAGAACCTGGTATGTGCTGCAACTGGTAGCAGTATGGAACCAAGTCAGATAATCAAATACACTCACACAGCAGACACCCCAGTATAAAACAAAAGATGTACTTTGTCAGGAAATCACTCCATCTATGATGAGAGAGGCTGTGAGATCTGCTGTTAAATCCTGCCTGGAATGTCTGTCAATCAATCCGACATTGATCTTATGGCGAAAAGGGAAACTGGAGACAGCAGGTGTATGGTAGAGACTAGGGATGGATATCACCTATTACAGGGGTGATCACTACCTGACCCTGATAGACTGTGGGCCTACCTGGTTTGCCATTTGGTAACCTCTATGACAAGAAAATTTGGCTACCTGGGGTACAACTGCTCAGGCTAATGGTTTGTATCAGTATGAAGAGCAAGTGAAAGGTGTCAACAGCATCCCTCTACTGAATCCTGAGTCTGAGCAAGGTTTGTACAAGAAAGGGGATGTTGTACTAGTAAGAAGTTCGCCAAACAGATGTACAAATAAATGGAGAACAGTGACTGGATTTGTGAGTCCCCAAGAGGTTTACGTGGATGGAATGTTGTGCCATGTGAGCAACCTCTGCTTTTTATCTCATATGGTGAGTATTCCTGTGGAAGATGAAACCACTGTGAGATGTACATACCTGTAACAAAAGATGAAGACGACTATTCAACTGATGTTGGTTCTAACCAATACAGTGATGGTGGTGACAATGAAGGTTGGCAGATCATAACAGGGCTGCCTCAAGAAGTAAGTGAGCTTGCCGAACTGCTTCTTTGAAGAAGCAGCAGCTGTGATAATGAGATCAGGGGGAGTGTATTGGATACAGCCTATTCCCGCTACTGACATAAGCAATATAAGATCATCTGTGCTTTGCACGGGAGACTCAATCTTCATAGACTGGGTGAGGTCTCATGTGACCGAAAATCTATGTAGTGACCTCACTAGATGCCATAAAAGCCAGCCTTTGTTAACACCAGGAAGTTACTTGAAGGGATGACATCAGTGCAACAGGAGCAAATTATGGTAACTTGGCTACAACCCCGTTAAAACATCCATTTTTACCTTTTTTGATCATCATGTTACTGATAATTTCAACATATCCACCTTTAGAACATCTATACCAAGTAGTCCACTATGACAAGTTTCTTTTTAGGTTGTAAACTTATGATTTCTGAAATTTTGAAATTCAAATTCTCCAATTTTGTAGTAAGCCATAAGAGAAATTTTTATTACAGCTTCACATGCTGAAGCTAGAAAGAGGTTAATTATTTCATTTTTTTTTTTTCCTCTCTTGCCTTGTTTTATCAATTTTTTAGCCCTAGCCCAGGCTACAAACAACCAGATCCAAGTCTTGACAAATTCTGGTTCATCCAAGTGACTTAAACATACTGTCAGTGACACAATATTGTTGTATTGTGTTGTTCTACAACACATGATCAGTAGTCAACTTCTGTTTGACTCTTACTTTACTATACACTTTATATCATTTTGACTTAACATATATAAATAGGTACAATCCAATACACTAACAAATGTTAGAAAATATATAATTCGTATAGAAATATTTTTTATTAAAAATACTACTGATATGAAGTTTAATGCTTTTACTACAAAGAAATCTCACAAAATTTGCAAAAGCATTCAGCTTCTTTTTTTTTAATTTTGAAAAAAAAAAAAAAAAAAAAAAAAAAAGAGTAAATTTTTAATTTAAAATAAGTTTATTATTTTGTTATAATTAAGTTTGTTATTTTGTTTTGGTTCCTGTGTGCCTTGGAAAATATTAAATAAAATTCTCAATAGAAGCAAAGCATCTGCGCCAGCTATCATAAAATGGTGCTGATGTTAATATATCCTGATATAACAAAACAATAAACTTTGCCTTTAACTTTATGTTAGACAATAAGGATCACTCTTTACCTAACTTCCCATTCCTCATGGAGCACAAACTTTGTAATTTCTTTCACAGCATGGAAAGTTTCCCCAACTCAAAAGCCTTTACTCTAAGAAGGCCACCAGTTGAAACAAAATCCCAGTGGTTCTTAATATCAGGCCAGAGTTATCTGCAATTCTGGCAAAACTGTTTCACCACTGCCTGAAGGAGAGATACTTCCCAAGTCTATGGAAGGTCTCAACTGTATACACAATTTTTAAGAATGCAGCTGAATGCTCATCCTTGTCATATTGACCCATTAGCTTCTTTAGTGTCATCAGTAAACTCTTCGAATGTATAATCTCCAAGGTTACTGAACAGTTCCACAAGAACAACCTCCTTAGTGATAACCAGTATGAATTCCACTGTTAGGTTCACTGCTGATATCTTGTCATTACTCACAGAATAAGTGAAGCACTAGACAATAAATTCATCATGAGGATCATTGCCTAGATATATCAAAAGGACTTTGACAAGGTGTGGCATTGAGAGCTACTACATAAACTCCCCAGATATGGAATCTTTCGAAGAGCTCTCTTAATTATCCACCTACCCTCTTTTTTGTATATTAATGATCTGCCTAATTATCTGATCATTAGTGAATATATATGCACCCCCAAAATCTGGAAGACCAGTACATAGAAGCATATTTCTCTGCTGACCTAGCCCTGTCAGTTCAATGGGAGAATGACTGGCTTGTAAAATTCAATACAGCCAAAACCAAACTATTAACATTACGCCACAACCAAGCAAACCCTGAACATTCAGGATGGATAGGTCTTCTCTCAAGGAGGTTCAAAGAGGCTCTCCCCAGACCTCAAGTAGAACTCATATATCCAGCTCTAAGATGCTGGATGGTCAGTTCATTGTACTGCTCCAGTACAGTATCTGACCCCACTCCTTGCTATAATCTATCATTACAGATTAGATAAAAAATGGAGTGTTGCTGCCCTATCTGGGTTGGAGTTGTTCAGTCCTCACTTGCCTGTCATGATAGAATTTCAAAGTATCTCTGCTGACTTGTGAGTGATGAATTATTTTTCACCCTACAACCTCTTTCCTACAGACAAAACATTGTGGGCCTCTATTGCTAATTCCATGGCATGTGTTCTGACAACATACATTTTTTTAATCCCACAACCTCTGACCTTTACAACTGGGACTCGCCATATATCATACATCCCCATTCCTTTCATATTCCATTAGTAAGAAGTTCCACTTGGGCAGCTTCTTCCCAAGAACTGCTACTTCATGGAACAGACATCTGGTAGGATGCTTTTCCTATCACTACAATCTTCACCTCTTCAAGTCTAGGGTTAAGTGTTATCTTTTCTGCATAACATCACTTTTTGCCTTTTTTTATTTTCATACAATTCCACACAGTAACCCTTTACCTTGAGTGGCTCTTAACCTTTGATATATTTTGTGTTTGGTTTTATTAATTTAGCTCAGAGACACTTGTTAATACAACTTATGTTTATTACACCATTTCAGCTTATGCTGATAATACAATTAAAGGGAAACAACTCTCTAACTTTCAATAGCTCCTGTTACAGCCTTGTATTGGTTTAACATTAGCATGAAAAAAGAAAATATAAGTGAAGAGACGATATTTGGTAGAAAAGCCTCCATTTGCTTTTCACATAGATAAGTCTAGGCCATGCATGTCTTGTTGTCCTATTTTGTGATTTCCTTATCCACCTTTTCAAACAACTGTTAATGCATACTCACAACTGAATGTAAACAACCCACAAAATGGAAATAGTCTGACCCAATCTCCTACACATAATAATTTGGCATTTATCAAAGTCATTTAAATCTGACCTGCCACTAATTTTGGCTTCAACACAAAGCACTCAAAATTATTTTACTTCCTTTGGCACTGATATGCACAATAGGGCAGGTCAATTTTGAAACCATGGTATTGCACTCAATTTGAAAAGTTTGACATGATAAATAATGACACAAAATATTTTTTTCAAAATCTTTACCATTTTTGAGGAAATGAGTTTAAAGATTAAGTTTACGTTCAAAACTGAAGTGTTGGAATTTCATCCAGTATGATCTAAGTTCTCACTGTTATAAACATTTGCTATTATTTTTATTACATTCAACTGAAATTGTAACCATGATTCATTTGTCATTGTAAAATTAATTAATTATTTTGCATTTTTATACAACAGATTTACAATAACATTTTGTATTTATGAAGTGACTGGCATTTAAAATGCAGTAGCTGAAACTATATTTCTATTTAGAAAAAAGAAAAATGGGAAAAAAAAGCTATTTCTTAGTAATAGCTTCTTTCTTCCTATTTTTCTTATTTCAAATGTTATTAAAATAGGGTAATGTTTGCCATTGTCCTCCTCACAAGACGTTAATGTCAATTCTATGCTGGTTTTTCTTTTTTTTTTCTTTGTTTAGTTTGAACTTGTTTGTGTCCTGATTTTCAAATTTTAAATTAATTGAAAAATATAAATTTACTTTTTTTTAAATAATATCATATTTTCCTTCATATTTATCATGTATGCTAGATCTGTTTTTAAATATATATATTTTGAAATTTCAGGTTCCCATTGAAGAAACAGAATATTTAGAAGCTCAGGGAGAAAAACAGGACCAAAAGGCAATTTCCAATTTGGAACTATTGACAAAGATGCAGTCAAAAATGTGTAACTGAAACAAAGAGATTAGACAGACAGATTGAAAGATAGCAACAATATGATTCTTACACATGTTGCCTCTCCATTGGATATTTTTCCACCAGTATCTTCCAGTGAAGAAACAGCCAATGACTGTTTTGAGCCAAGTAGACAGTCTAAAGAAACTTACAGTCTCTAGATATGCCATGAAACTTATTAAGGGTGATGTATCTTCCAACCTTGGGGCATGCCTTTTTATTAAATCTACAAGATATGTGCTTTCTTCCCTCAAGCATTAACTTAAAGGACATTATCATTGATAAGTCAAAAATAGACAGAGAAAAGGCTTGAGTAAAAGTAACAAAAGGGTTATGAAGTTGATATACACACAACAGTAGTAGTTGTCACAAGTGACACTCTCCCCAGTCTATCTCAAGTTCTGCCTATATAGTGGTATGGTTATGCTAATTTGTATTAGCCCAACCAATCCCACTACACCTCCCGGAACCTTTTAGGTTTAATTCCCTGAGATGACCGATTGCTTATCCTACATATCCTCCCTCTTTCACTGGTTTCAAGAGGATTTCTCTTTATAGGAGATCTCGATCTACTTCTTTCTTCTTCAATCTCCCATGTTTCATTCTCTGATTCCTTGGAAAACCCTTGAGCACTCATTGTCTCTTCTGATCTATTATCTTGTTCTTCTCTATCCTCATTTAACTCCTCAGTATCTCTAGTTTCTGAGTCTTCATGGTTTTGGCACAATCTTAGTTGGTCAGCATGTGCCAATAGACCTCTACCATTCTTGGAAACCAATGCTGTATTGTCCTTCCTGCATTACAAATCTTACTTTTTCTGGACCCTCTTCTCCATTTTTCTGGTACCATATCTTCTCATTTGTTGAATATGACATTATTAATGGTGTTCTGATTTGTCTTCCCATTAACACGGATGAACTTTGTAATCTTCTGGTATGAAGTATTGTCCAATAACTTAATCTTGGTAGAAAATTTTCGATTCTTTCATATTGTTGGGAGAATTCTTTTAATCCCATTTTTATGGTTTGCACTATTTGCTCTGCTATTCCATTTGATTGCGGATGTTAAGGAGGGATTTTATATGGTAGGCATCCAATGTTTCTTAACCATGAACACAAGTTTTCATTAAAAAACTCTGAAGCATTATCTGTTACCAATGTCGTTGGTACACCATTCCTGGCAAAGACTATTTGTAAAATTTGTTGTACTGTATCAGATTTTCTATCCTGAACCCTAAAAACTTCGGGCTATACCGAAAATGCATCGACCAATATCAGACACAATCATGTACCATTCACTCGTGCATGGTCCATGTGAATCCTGGACTAAGGTTCAGTTTCCTTTGGCCATGAATGTGTCTTGTTCTGTCAAAAATTTGTTATTTCCGCACATTTAGGATATTTATTCACATACGTCTCCACATTACGAGTGTGACCAGGCCACCAGGCTTCCAATTTTACACATTTTTGTGTAGCAGCTATTCCGCAATTCACATCATCATGCACACTTGATTACCTGTCTTCTACAATTTTCTGGTGGTACCACCAGATCTCCATTGCAAAATATTCCATTTTCTATTGTCAATTTATGTCTGATCTCTTTGGACGGTCTTTCCACTTTAGAACAATTACTCCATTTGTTGTTCCTTATTCTCTCTACGATCATATTCAATACTGGATCTGGTAGAGTCTCCATCATGAGTTTATTAATGGGCAATACATTAGTCTCCACCCAATGTAAAATTCCATCTTCCATTTTCTCATTTTTCTCATGTTCTTCCTCCTGAAACTGTAGTCGTGATAGTGCATCTACATGTGGGATCATGTTTCCTTTCATATATTCTATTTCATAGTCAAAGACCATCAACTTCATTGCCGACTTAGTATCCTTGACGATGTGACTTTTGGCAATTCTTTCTGGGATAGAATATAAATTCTAGTGGTTCATGATTCGATCTGAGCAAAAACTTTTTCCTAACAAAAGTTCTCTTGCTCTGGTCATGCTCCATACTATAGCCAACGCTTCCTTTTCAATATTACAATAGTTCTTTTCGGCTGGCGTTAACTTCCTGGAAAGATACATCTCTGGGCGTCCTTCCTGTGACAAAATTGCTGATACAAACTGTTCACTTGCATCTGTTGTTAACGTAACTTCTTTTTTAGGGTAAAAAATCTAGACAACCACTTTCTTGGATAATGCTAACTTCAATTTAACAAAGGCTTTTTGGTGAATATTAGTCCACTGAAATTCCTTATTTTTTTGTAAATTAGCAAAAGGCTCAATTCTTTCTGAATATTTTGATAAGAACTTGCTATAAAAATTAGCTAATCCAAGAAATGATTCCAACTCTTTCTTAAAAGGCAAAACATTTAGTATTTTCTGTATCAACTTTGAATCTGGTGAATACCCTCCTCTGAGATTTGATATCCTAAAAATGTTAATTTTTTGCACATGAATATACATTTATCCTTGTTTAAAGTCATTCTTGCATTCCTGAGTATACTCATTACCATTTGTTTTCAATTTTAATTTTTCTTCAGTACAGGCCCCTAGCCCAATATCATCCTGGTATATTATTATATTTCTTACTTTTCCATCTAATAGATTTTCCAAGGCTCTCTGAAAAATCTAACTGGCTGTCTTTACATCAAAAGTTAAGTGAGTCCACTTCAATAAGCCTATTGGCGAGTTTATTGTCATAATTTCTTTGAATTCGTCATCTATTTGGATTTGGTTGTATGCATTCTTTAAATCAATTTTAGCAAAATATTTCATTCATACAAAAGAATGCAATGTTTTCTACATTTGGAATAGAATATGAATCTGAACAAATTTTGTGATTCTCACCTGCCTGGTAATCACCACAGACCCTAAAATCACCATTAGGTCTCCTTACAACAACAATTGGGGATGCCCATTTACTGCCTCCTGGATCAACATGTTGAAGTATTCTTTCTTCTACCATTTTGTTCAGCTTCTCAATTACCATTGGTTTTATATGCCTGGGAGGCCTACGACTTTGAAAATATGATGGCATAACATTATTTTTTTTAGCTTAATGCTTGCTTTAAAATTTTTTAATGTTCCTGTTTCAAAACTTCTAACCTTGACCGCATTCAGTAATTGTGTACTATTAACACTTACTAAGTCAGTACCTATTAGGCCATGACTTTTTATACAATCCACTACTATGATGGTGATGTTTCAAATCTCTTTGCTGTTTCAAATGTCCCTTGAAAGGAACCTAATGTTTTGATACATGTTCCATCTAATTGTTTTACTTTTACTGGACTTCTTGTCTCATTGATTTTTCCCCAAAATTTCTAGGAATAAGTGTTACCTCACTTCCTGTGTCAATTTGCATTTTTAAATTTATACCATTCAACTTAATACTTTTGAACATATTCCTTTTGTTTTTCTTTTCTATTGCAAAAACATCCGTTTGATTTTTTTTTTTTTTGTCCTGCACTATTTCCACATTTTTTACATTGTTGCTTTGCCATTTACACACAGCTTTAAAATGATTCTTTTTTTTCTACAATTATCACATATCTTTCCCCATGAGGGAAATTTTTCTCTTTTTGGCTCATGTTCATAACTGCAATACTTGCATTTTGATTTTGTTTTTTTCTTAATGGCACATATTTCCATCATTTCTTCTTCTTGTTTTTTTTTTTATATTATATTTTTCAATCAACGTCCTGCTGTATAATTTAATACACACTTCCAAATTCATATTATTGGATTGCAACCTCTCCAAAACTTTAAGTCTTTGCATATTATCGTATAATCCTTCCACCAGTCAAAGCTGAATCAATTCCTCCTGTTGTCATTCCTTTACATCCAAGTTCATTAAAGTCATTGCTAGGAAATTTGTCCTGGTTTTCCCACATCAAAGGGTTGAGTTTAAAAATAGGGTTGAGGTTTAAAAATTGGCGAAAAAATGCAAGTAAAACATCAAGATTAGAGCGGACAAACTCTTTTAGGTGCGTACGAATAAAGAAAAAACTCCTGCTTGGTGAGTAACAACAAAAGAAAGTGTTTATTTACTACATATACAGAAAAAAAAGGTAAAGGAATGAAAGGACGATTAGTAGAAAGGAAAAAGAGAAAATGTTCTTAACTTAAAAAAAGGCTTGCTCAAAATATTTCTCCGAGCGCCTAAAGAGTTCTTTAAGCGATTAGATGTTATTGTTAAAATTCTGATAGATACACTCACAGTTCTTGTAGAGTTGGAAATTTGTTCGCTGATGAAGGAATCCTGCAGCTGAGTGAGTTTTTTTTGGTCGACGACAGAAGTCCAGTGGGCTCATCAGAAGGAGTGGTGAAGGGATTCAGCTTTTTGGATTGGTCTTGAATAGTGGACCGACGTTTGTTTTTGACAGCACTTTTTAGTAGTTTTTCTTTGGTGAAAGAGGTGCTGGAGGTAATGTCGACCTCACAGACGGTGGGCAGAAATCTCACTGTCGAAATAGGCAAGATTCTCCAAATTTATGGAGTTTTGGTAGGCTCCGATGGATCGGGGACTTTTCCCTCCAAAATTGTTGTACAAATTTCCTGGCCCCTCTATTGGTCAGAAAACACATTCTTATCTCTGATAAGAATCAGAGCCCTGAGAGCTGGTTTCGAAGGTACTGAAAACAGGTTGAAGTGAAGAAGCTGTGAGGTTTCTCCCAGACTTTATGGCTCCATGGAAAGAATAATGGTGGTGGAATTCCTTTTTATTTTCCAGCTCTCTCCTTAGTCAGAAAATATATTCTTTTCTCTGATAAGAATGAAGGCCTTGGGAGCCGGTTTTGAAATTAAAAAGAGGTTGGTGTGAAGAAAGAAAGAATAGCGAGAATGTGAACTTGTGAAATTGTTGTTCTCAAATTAAATTCCAACATCATAATACCTACTAGTATCTCTTAGTCTACTGAGATATTTCCTAATAGGTTCTCCAGACTCTTATCTTAATGCTAGAAATTTGGTTCTTTCAGCAATAACCAAACTTTTTTTTGGTTGGATATACTTCAAAATTATGTCCTTAATGTCTTTAAAGTTTAAAGCTGCAATCTCCTCTGGGTAAGTCATTAAGGATACTTGCTTAATGGCTTTACACCCCACAGTGGACATAAATAAATCTGTGATTTGTTTCTGCTTCTGGTCATCAGCTAATTTCTTCATTCTGGCCATTGCCTCTGAAGTGTGTAACTCAACAATTCAACTGGTGATAGCAGGTAGGTACAAAGAAAAACCCGGGTCGCACGTCCAACCTTCTCACGAAATAAAGCCTCTCGTTTGAAACAGCAGAAACGAGCTTTTTTTATACAGCTGCGGACCGACCACGATTTGCATGCGAATCACGAGGCAACGAGATTTCACGTTAACTGACCGAGACTACTCGGCATAAAACGCGGGCGCCGCCATTTTGGTTTTCTTTTTACAGTTGGAAGGACCAGTGTTTACATACCGCGCAGATTCAACGCGTTTCCGAGGTAGGCCATTTTCACAATTTTCCCCACACTCCCCTGATCTCATGATCACAAACAGGGCAGGGAGGTGGCGATCGTCGCCGTCGAGTCCCTCTCCGAAGGGGATAACACAAGCTTCATCCTCGTCGTGTTCTCGTCTGTGGTTTGAGTGTCGGTAAACACTGTGTCCGCCGGGAGGCTGCTGTTATCAGAATCGCTGCCCTGCAGGTCTAACTCAAAGGCAGATTGAACGCTCACTACTCCCAGACTCGGAATCGCTTTCATCGCTCGGTAGCGGTAGTGATTGCGTCACCGGTCGCAAGTCTTTAATGTGACGAGGCACCCCATCAACTCTCACAGATTGCGGGCTGATAACCTCCGTAACACGCCCAGTGCCGCATTTTGTCATACACTTGCCGCGTGGGTTTTTGACCCAAACGATGTCTCCTTTTTTCAATCTCCCTCCAGTCACTTCTAGTTCAGGCAGCGGGTTGGCTTCGGATGCCCCTCACGCGGACATGATATTTGTGCAGTGCATCAGCCGGGCGCCGTGGATGGTGAAATGTTATCCGCGGGGCGACATTATACCAGTAAACCGCTTCGAAACTGTGCAGCCCTTCCTGGCTGCGATGGTCTTGATGGTTCTGTGGTTCCGCTCCACGATGCCGTTTCCACTTGGCGAGTAGGCACATCGAAAACCGCAGATGCACGTCCCAAGTGTCCGCAAATTCTTTAAAATCTTTACTGGTGAAACGGTATCGTTATCCGTCAGTATTTCCATGGGTGGGCCTCGCCCAGGAAAACATTCTCCAACAGTCGAATGACGGTGCTCGCGTCTTGTCTGCGCGCGGCCGCCATACCGCGAACCTGGAGGGACCGCAATCAATGAGTGTTAAAAATTCTCACCATTGTAGTGAGTTATGTCCATTGCCAGTCTGCTCCAGTTGCTCTTCACGCCAGTTCTCCTCTTTCCCAGTGAACGGGTGCCGGATCGATCGACTGACAGGTTGTGCAGGCCTTCACAACGGATTTAACGCTTTCTCTGGACACCTGTGGGTCGACTAACCTGGCGGGTACAGGGTTCGTTTCACGCCCGGATGTCCGCATTGACAATGCGTATTGGCAACCTGGTCCTCATCCAGTCGTCTCCCCTGCCACTGCACAGCTCTCGAAAGTGCCGGTTCTCCTCTCTTGAGCAGTTCTAGCCACCTGTGCGGTACTCTGGTGAGGCGATCTGCACGGTTCTGACAGGACTGCACAAGTGTCACGTCACGGTCAATCCATATTCGTCCACCAACGATCGCAAAATGCCCAGCCGTCGCCCTGACCAGCATCTCACCAGCCGCCTTTGTGTTCACCTGCGTGCCTTCCCGGTCAAGGTGTCTGAAATCCACCGGTGCACACACGCGCGAATCAGTGACCAAGTGCAACGTTGTCGCCTCCCACTGGAGAGCCAGATTCACCTTTTGCGCCGATCGAGTTCAGCCAAATTAATGTGCCTGGCATCATTAGTCGGACGCAGCCAGCACGCATCTTCGATGACATTTCCGTTTACTTCCAATGCCACTCCTGTCGCCACGAACTCGCGATCCACCCAGACTGTGATCTCGCCACCACTCATGCACCAGTCTCCTCCGACGGGATCCAGTTCCCGACTCTACTTAACATCTCTGCTAGTATGCGACAGAGAGAGGGATCTTTGATGTTATCATCCCATCCATTGGTTGCTGCGGTTGCCAGGCGCTTGACTAATGCAACTGCCACCCTGAGCCATCCACACACTGGGAAGTGTCCAACAAGTTTCCCACACAACGAAAAAATACGCTACCGGTCAACACATCAGGGGCTTCCGAATTTGACTTCCTCGTTTCCATCGGAGGGTGCCATTTTCTTCCCAGACCTGCAAGCCAAGAACTCTTGCTCCATCTCTCAGTCGCACCGGATCCTTGCACACCAAACCGTAATCCAAAAGTGTTGTCTTACACGCGATGCAGAGGCCAAACTTTCATTAATGAAGATATCATCAACGATGCTGATGTGGCACTTTCAATTGTGCGGTCTTGCGATGCGATGGCGCGTCTATAACGGATTTCATGATGAGTGGCGCTACATTTAGCCCAAATCCTATATATATTTAAGACAGAAGCGTTGGCCTTTGAAAATAACCGCTTGAAATGGCCACAGCGCTTCGTCGATGTGAATCTGAAGATATGCGTTCCGCAGATCCAGAAGCGACACATTGACTCCCTGCCGCCGCCGCGTTCTCAACTTTATGCGCACACTTCTGCATCGGCAGTGAAAGCATCCACAAAGTCGTTCAATTCATGTAATCGAGTACCGGACGCACCTTCTGTTTCTGCTCCTGCACGACTGCCATCAAGGGAATCAGACCCTTTGGGGTCCCAGTCTTTCCTGGGGTATGGAATCAGCCAGCCGTTCACAATCCACTGCTGAAGCTCTTTTCGTATTTTCCTCTGATGCTGTCTGGAACTTTGTACTCAGCGACCTTGTTGCGAAGCTGAACTGGCGGGTCTTTTTGGGCCCATTTCACCTGGCGGTCCACACTCTCTCGCCGGAATTGAAGGAGACGAAAAACCGCTCACTAACGCAAAAGGGCTGCACACATTTTTTCTTCTTTCACCCAGTTCCACATTTCCGCTGGCGGATCATCATGCCTCCTAACGCCGGATCGCATCAATCCCAAGTAGCAGGTCGCACCGAGGGGCCTTTGACGTGCCACCAAGACGCCGACTTTGGCATGACTCCCTCCATCTGTTAGGACTGACACAGTCCCGACACCACAACAGGCCGGGACACCCGTCAATCGTCCGAATCTCGATTTGTTGACTGTTCCATGTCACGATCGATCCGCGCTTAACGATCGATCGGGAACATCCAGTGTCAACGAAGCCCGAACATTTACCCTCAACGACACGTTGATAACAGGCAATGCCGATTGATTGACCGAGAGGGGGCAAGGGTTGCGACAGCACCTTGTCCCCGGACTCGCTTTCCGAGCAATCCTGTGCTACATGGCCTAACTCTTTGCAGCGTAGTCGCACGGTTCCGCCTGCCGCTCCCTCCCACGTCACTTCGGCCCGCAGTCCCTAGAGAAATGGTTGGGTCCACGCACTTGTAGCACTTTGGGCCCTCCCTCGGTGTCTCAGGGCGTTCTCATGGCTGCCGCGATCTGTTCCGTGTCCTTCAAGATGTTTCGGGCCCTGGCTAGCAACCGTCAATTCCCAGTGTGTCCAATCTTGAAGACGCCGAGAGAGCCGACTGGTGTCGTCTGGAAGCCCTGCCAGGAAGGCGCACCCCAGTATATGCGGTCCGTTGCTCCGCCAAACGGTACTGCCAGCCTTCGCAAATCAGCCAGGTAAACATCCACGGTCTCACCAGCTCGAGCCGTCGTCCGGATTTAACTGTTTCCAAGCCGATGAATGGATCTATTCCAAAGGCCGTATACAGGGCGTCCTTGATCTCTTCTAGGTCAGCATCGTCCCCGAAGTTGTTGATATACTGCGAGGCTCCTCCGTGAGTCTCAGTGGGATGACTAGTGCAGGTTCCTTTATTTTGGACACCCTGCAAACACGCTCGCCTTTTCAAACCATTCAACGATAGTCGGGCCCGTGGGGAGCCGTCAATTCTGGGATCAACTTTAGATCGAACTTGTCCATTGCCGAAATAGCTTGAAGTGTGTAACTCAACAATTCAACTGGTGATAGCAGGTAGGTACAAAGAAAACCGGTCGCACGTCCAACCTTCTCACGAGCCGAAAAGCCTTCTGCTTGAAACAGCAGAAACGAGCTTGCTTTATACAGCTGCGGACCGACCCACGCATTTGCATGCGAATCACGAGGCAACGAGATTTCACGTTAACTGACCGAGACTACTCGGCATAAAAACGCGGGCGCCGCCATTTTGGTTTTTTTTTTACAGTTGGAAGGACCAGTGTTTACATACCTTAGATTCGAACGCGTTTCCGAGGTAGGCCATTTTCACAATTTTCCCCACAGCCTCAAAGCACTTTAACCAGATAATAACCTCTTCAGGGTTTTCCAAATCCAGCATAGCTTCATTCAGTGACGCCATTTTGTTATGAAGTTGATATACACAAAACAGTAGTAGTTGTTACAAGTGACATTCTCCCCAATCTCAAGTTCTGCCTATATAGTGGTATGGTTATGCTAATTAGTTTAGGCCAACCAATCCCACTACAAAGAAGCATGTTTAGAAACCTGAAAATATCATCTGCATTGCTGTTAATTGCAGAGTTGGTAAGGACAATTTTCAATACAAACAGACTAATTAAGAACACCAAAGAACCAGAGCACCAGTTGACTTACACCAGATATGGAGACAGAAAGTAGATATCTCACCCACACACTTATCCCTAACATCAATTCAACCGGTGTTGTTATTGCAGAGGGTGTTGCTTTTTAGATTTCAACAGCAAAAAATGCATTAAGGCAGTTCTTGTGGACAATACCAGTACAAATACTGGTTGTGAGAGAGGGCTTGTCTAGAAAAAAAAAATTTAAAATTTTTTAAAATCACTAATTTTTAAAAATTCAAATTTTAAAATAACTGAAAAAAATTAGTGATTTTAAAAGTTTTTAATTTATGAGTTGAAAGTAACACAAAAACAACTTTGTGAATTTAAAATTTTTTGTTTTAAATTCATTTTAAAATATCGCCAAAACTTTGTGAATTGAGGAAATCAATTTTATTTCTTCAAAATGCAAAGGCATCAGAGTTAATGTGAGAGGTTTCATGACATGAGGCTTGAAGTTCCACAGAGTTAGGGATTTGAAGAACACAATTTTTGGCCTGAATTGGAATTTTGACCCAAATCGGTCTTTTTGTCAGAATTGGACTTATAGACAATGTGAGGTTTTGAAGTTCCATGTAGTGAATTGAGGAATTCAAAGTTATTTCTTTAAAATTATCATTGCTGTTTTCTAAGCTGGACCAGTGGTTCCTTTAGTTTTGGGCCAGAGGCCCAATTAGCCCTCACCGTAGGAGCTAGCTTAAAAGTCCACATGGAGTGCGGCTCTTAAGTTAGTAATAAATAAAATAAAAAAATGTTGTAAACTTTTGTACACACATACATACATGCATAATATAAATAAAATATTGTTTTTATGTATTTATTTTTTGCAGTATAGCTTCACTATACACAGCCAATATGAAGAAGTATTTAAAATTTAACATTTTTAACAAACAATTTGTTTTTTTCAGATACAGCATACAAAATGAAATGTTT
This sequence comes from Acanthosepion pharaonis, assembly GCA_903632075.3. Taxonomy (NCBI): domain Eukaryota; kingdom Metazoa; phylum Mollusca; class Cephalopoda; order Sepiida; family Sepiidae; genus Acanthosepion; species Acanthosepion pharaonis. Next base: position 64,500 of record CAHIKZ030003527.1, read on the forward strand.
TACATTAAGTTTATTTCTTAATATTAAGTTTGTTATATTAAATACTGGTTAATAATAAGAGAAACCTTTCAGAAAGCCAACAACAATTTACTTGATAAAATGTTAAAGTAAGATAAATAGAATATAGTTTCAAATAATATCAAAAGTGACAAAAAGAAAAAGATTAGTTGCCAATGTCATTATTTTTACATTTACAAAAAGTAATAAAAATTAAAAAAAAAAAACAAAAAACTTTTTACCAGCTATGTTGCATCAGGTATATATTTATAAGTTTAGACAAGCTGTTTCTTGTATGCTATTCTGGATATCCCAATTCAAAGGACATGTTTACTCCCAACATGCCAGTGTAACACATTAAAAAATATTTAAGCAATCCTAAAGTCCTTAAACAATGGAAAGCATTACACTAATGATTCACTTCATCAAACACAAAAAATGTGAACATTTAAATTACTTGAAGCACTGATTATATGATTAGAAAAACCTACTGGTGTTAAAAGTCCAACAATGTAAAAGGATAAAAACCATCCACTATAATACAAAAAAAAAAACAACTCAAAATTTATATTCTATAGAATATAAATTTTGAGTTGTTTTTTTTATATACTTTTAAAAATCACCATGCCTTCATATTGTTCCTTTTCCTCAAACATGTGGCCACTTAAATAAAATAAAACACATATGCAATCATTTTAAAAAATTAAGCATATAATGAAGGATGGACGTTATTCTATTAAAGATGCTTCAATTTCAAATCTGAGAGAATAAAAAAATAAGTTATATACAAGTAGTCAACAAATAAAATGTAAAGTGAATAATACATAATATTACAAAACATAATTATACGCCCTTGATATAGCTATAATGCACATGTCAAAGGGTAAGAAATGCATCAGTCTGGCTAGGTGTGAAATGTAAATTGCCTTGCCAGTTGAAGCTAATCATCAGAACAACTGCATATCTACACTAGATCTCATTTTCTCCACATTACTGAACATTCAGTTATCAAGCAAGACCTTAAATCATTCTTTTCCATATCTGCTAATATGTATCCAGTTCACTGTATTGATGGAATGAAATTCTGTTTAGAGAGAGAGAGAGAGAGAGAGAGAGAGAGAGAGAGATAAAGTGTTTTCTCTCAAAGATATAAATGTTGTTTTCATCCCCTTGCACAACAAAGTGTTATTAAATCACAGGCATGCTAATGCTTATATCGGAATGGAAAGGTAAATTTATCTCCAGTGATTCCAATAATTGCTGATTCCTGACGACATAAGCATTTTACCAAATTAAAAGTTTATGTAATATTGGCCGACTTACTTGATTTTTTTAACAGGATTTATTTCTTCGATCACTCTGTCCAGTGTTCATACATGGATAAATATTAGTAAACTTTGTTTACTCACTTGAACAGATTTGCAGCTTGTGTTATTCAAAGTAACAAGAGAGTTGAAGTTAATAGTTTTTACTGCTTGGTGAGAGAGGACTGCTTAAGTTTCACTGAGTGATTAATATCCTATAATAGATAGACAATATATATGCCATAGTTTAAGTTACTCAAAATTGAAAAGGTCCTTCAACTGTGAGTATCTCTCTTGACATTAAAAGCACTATTATTTCAATACAGTCTATACAGGTTTATAGCCTACAACAAACACAAAAGTGGCACCCCCATAAAAGTGTTGCCTGATGCAGACCACACACACACACTATCAAGCTATGCCACTGATCATACTTGTAAAATTCTGGTAGAGCAGCCCTTTAGAAGCTGCATATGTTTTTTGATGTTTTCAATTAACCATTGCTTGGCTGTCTTAGTTTTCTGACTTCTCAAGTTTGGTACCAAAGCAGTCATCATAACCTTTCCCACCTCTGTAACTGGCCTAGGAATCCAACAGTAATTAAGCTCAATCCCCTTCCATATTAAATATTAGTTGCTGCTAGGAACCACATAGTAGTAATTTTGCTCTCTCACTAGTCTGGTCTACTCATCTCCTTTATACCATTTATTATGTATAATATTTCAGCCTAACAAAACATTTTATTTTGCATGAGCCTTAATGGGGATGAAATAATACCTCTAAGTAAGTAGAAATCATCCTATTCTGAGACAGACCCAGTCTTGTATGAAATCAATGTATATTGTGAAGTTAAGGATGTTACTTTGAAGACTAAGAAGTTGACATTAGTAGTATCTGTGTTACCACACAAAATAGCTATGAAGATAAGAGATTATCTCCACACCAGTAAACAATCTAAGTTCAAGGGAGAATTGATTGCCAGAAAATCCCTTTCTCATAAAAATGTCACACCTGTTCAATAAAGAGATTATAGAAGATAGTAAGCCTACACAATTCCTTTGTCATTTGCAGCATATTTTAAGTGACCACAATGACCATCACATTGTACAGTAGAGTCAACAGAAGAATTGGAAAAGAATTTCTGAGTAAAGGACTCTGCTTTATCTGCAGTAGATGTTAATACTTCAAATGACTGAAGAGAGGAGGGACTGAGGATTTGCTCTTGCTCAGTACAATCTTATAGAGCTGCCAGTAATTTCTAGAACCAAACTTGTGAGAGGCTATATGATGTCTCATTCTATCAGCAAATAGTGACTTTGCCTCTTTGAGGACATGCTTACACTCATTATGAGTGGGGACAAAGAGATGCCTGTTATAATCGAACCTGTTGATCTGGTATAGCTGGAAGAAGTGATTCCTATGGGTTATAGTGGATGAACAGGCAGGAGAGAACCAAGAAAAAGATTGGAATTTCATTTGGTATTTCTGCACTGGCATAAAAGCTTTGATGGTAGCTTTCACTCAAGAAGAGACTTCAGTGGAACATTTCTAAACAGGATGATTAAAAATAACATTTCAAGGGGCATTGTGAAAAAAATCATGAAGTGAGTCCCAATCAGTGCACTGATAACAAAGTCGATCTGTTAATAGGATGTTTTTGCTTGATGGATAAGCAGGAATAGATATCAACAGACAACTAAATGGTGGGAGTTGCTGCAGAGCATGACATGAGTCTGAGAAAGATATAAGGAAGAGATGTAATAGAGAAGCCTATCCATCAGAATTACTAGGGAAATGCATAGGGAAGTCACTATTTGAGTGAGAGGTTGATCAATTGAGACGTTTAAAGTTTGGATGCCAGCAAGGTCAGTGGCATTAGAGTAATGAAGCCACTTGACATAATGGGCATTGAAGTCACTGAACACAAACATATTTGCAGACAAATGTAGAGAGACAGCCTTATCTATACTATCAGAAATTCTCTCTAGCAAACAACAATTATGCAAGGAAGTTGAATGACAAAAGAAGTAGAGATAACTGATTGTGAAAGTTTAATAGTGAAAATTAGAAACACATGTAAGGACAATCCGGAGACTCAAGAGACAGTTTCCTTGCCAGTGGGACATGTCCACAAACATAGACACCAAGGCCATGCATGTGGACACTAGTCCTTTTGAAAGAGAGGAAGATAGCCAGGAACTAAGAATTCCTTGAAAGAGATTGAAGAGTTAGATTAGTTTCATAGAGAGCTAGAATGTCTGGAAAACATTCCAAGAGAAATGATTCTGCTCTGTAGAAATTGGCACCAATGCCATGCATGTTGCAGAATAAATGTTGAGGGACATCGGTATTTTTGCAAGCTGCATTAGTTTTATTTTTAGTTGTTTTGGCCATGAATAATAAATAAGCTCAAATAAAACAATTTACATGATGTTTATAATTTAATTATAAACATAAATGTTTAAAGTTAGAGATATAAAGGAAAAAGGAAAAAAATAGAATGATTAGAATATTCTAAAGCAAACTCATACAGATCAAAAGTGTTCAGAAATCATAGTTCATTGTTTCATGCAGATTACAGTTCATAAGACTTGATAAAACAAAAATGATTTTCACTTATTTCACTCGATATAACGCTCTTTAAAGTTCAAACAACATATTGAAAATTCCTTGAAGAATTCACTGAATCAAGAGCAGAATGATGTCATTTGTCTGAAAGATGGTATTAGATTATAGAAAACCATGGAAATACTTCAATAATTGAATAATGTTAAAAAGCAAGAAACATTTTTATCAAATTCAATAAAGGGAAAATGAAATCATAGAACAAAATGCAAAATACTGCAACATGAAAGAAAATTCTACTTACCATATCACTTAAGCTATAACGCATTCCACAGAATGCACATGGATAGAGTTCAATTTTGGGGCAGGAGCCTAGACAAAAAGATTATTCAAGAGATTTATGCCATAGAATTCAAGAAAACGATTTATCATTTTTCAATAATTAATTATTAGTCTTAACATAACGAATTTCAAATACTAGCAGAAATACGAATAGTACAAATAGTTTTATTTTCCCCATTTACACATATAAAAACAAGTGGAAAAAAACTGGCATTTTTTAAACTAGAAAAATCTTTTTAATAATGCCATTCCTTTCTTCCTCAAATTATTTAACATCAGAATATTCTTATTCTTGATATTTTCCAAAAAAAAAAAAAAAAAAAAAAAAAAACAAAAAAAAAAACAAAACAAACTGAAACAAAAATATTTGTGAAAATAACTTTTGTATAATCTCCCACCTTTTCCTCGGAGCTGAAACAGTAACTTGGTTCAAGTTTTTTACTTGCACACTTTTATATGATGCATGTTGAAAGATTGTTCCATTGTATCATTTTAAAAAAAGCTGTTCCATTTTTATTCTTTCCAGAATTAACATGTTTCATTCTTTGATAAACTTAGTTTTTTATGAAAAAAAAATTTTCTTATTGCTAATAAAACAGTTTGCTATTAGTTTCTGTAGCATCAGCAAATGAAAAAAGTTGTGATAGATTTCCATGATACATAAGCAACCCAAAGTGATATAGCGTAAGAAAGATTATTTTTTTTGACTTTATATGTATAAGTTCAAAAGAAATTTAAAATTGAGTAGGTATTCAGATATCTTCTGAATGGGGCACAGATATTATTTTGATTTTCATGTGAGTTTTTCAAGTTGATATTTAATTTATGCAAGCTTTTTGCCATACTAATTGAGGTGTACCAGGGCTTCTTCACATACTACTATCGTATCAGATGGTGTTAGGAGTTCTGGAGACAAGGTTGGTTGTAACAGTATTGTTTGTAAAAAAACGTTTCTTTACTTAAATTCTAAATATTTGACCCTCTAAATAATTTTCCATATACTCTCTTTTATTAAGAACCCCTCCATGTTTATTGCATACTGAGAAAAATTCCTACTTTCCCACCAATTATAAAGAACCCTCAATTGTATTAGGCATATAAGAGTACATATAGCATCACAACTATAGTGATCATCAAAATTATTGGCATGGTACAATGTAGGTATAATTGTAACATGATAAATAAAAAGGAAAACAATATTTTGATAAATTTACTTCAAATGCATTATATCCAAGAATTGTTTTAATTATTTAAATAAAACTTAAATAATCAAACAATAATTTTTTTTTAGAAAAAGCAAAAATTAAGAAGACTGTTCCAATGCCAATGTCTAGGAATATCTTGTTTAGTTCTTATTTTTGCTACTGCTCAGTTATTGCTTGCTCCATTTCCACAGAGTCCAAGTCCACACTACCCAGCGCAGGAGTTGAACTCACAATTACTATGCCCCCAAATTCATGAACCAATACTTTAATTCACTAGGCTTGTCCCATAGAACATTTATCTGTGGAGAACTTGGAGCCTTAAACCTATCCTATCTGCCTTCTGCTACTGTTTGTCATGCTTGACTGCACTCACTGAGGTTTTTCTCTTTTGTTACAGCTGCTTCTGAAGACCTGTTGTCATTTGTCTTTTCTTTTATTAGCAGCTATTTCTATGCTAGGTCTACTAAGGGGCTCATAAGTGAGCAGTACTAAAAGTAAGAACTAGATGTGATATTCCTAGATATGGGCAGTGGAAGGAGAACAGTCTACCTCTGTAGATTAAATAAATAAATTCACTGTAGGTGACCTGGAACAATAGATAACTGATGAATGCTGGAGGGCACAATGTCCAAAATAATGTGATAACAACAAAGATGAAGACAATAGTCTAAATGTAAATAATGATAACCCATAATCCCAGACAATAGTTGAATGTGACATTTCAAGTATATTGAAAATGTAGATTTTTCCCAATTTAGCCTTTTGTCTTTATAACATGACTACTTTATGTGTATATGATATCAGTGACAAGAATCAAGGCAATGCTAAAAATAATTAACTAGTAAAACAGCAATACTTAATGACTTCTGTCATTCCTGATGGAGGAACAGCAAGTGACAAAAGCATGTGAACATATTCCAAAGATCAGATAATCCCAAATATCCAGCCCAGAGTAGATCAGAAAGCAAACAAAGTGCAAATACAGAAAATTGTGAAAAGCATCAGCTAGTAGAAACATAGATGGAGATAGTGACTATCAACTTATGGAAGATATGAAAGAAATAAGCAGGTTAACAAAAGAATGACTACCCTCTAAGTGAGACAGAGATTCCAGATTATATAGTTAATCACCAGCTGTCATAGAGCAAGTCATAGCCAATGTAATCAACGCAACCTAAAAGATAGTTTTATACAATATATACCCTGTTACCCTTATCAGTCAACCTGAAGACACAAGATCTAATACCAAAGAATGTTTGCAACCTATGCAAGGAATACACATTCTTATAGCATATTCTACAAATATGTAAAGCAGTACAAATGGAAAGATAATCAGATACCAAATATACTAGAGCTGGGTTTTTTAAACTGTAAGTCCCAACCCTTCAGTGGGTCACGAGATAAATAAAATGGGGCACGAGAAAAAAAATAAAGAAAGAAAAAAATACACAAGTGAGAGCAAAGTGCAGAATATAAACAACTCTAAATGCTGCACAGGACTCATAAATCATCACTAGTTTTTCACCAAGGTAAGCTAGTATTTTATATATATATATATATATATATGATAGATAGATAGATATGGGTATGATAAAAAACCATATGTACATGCATATATACTTGCACATACATATATATATATTTTTTGTCAGGTGTATTAAAATAATGCTCAATATTATATAACAGAACTAAGTGAATATTATTATACCTAATATCCCACATCAATAGCACAACTCTGGGTTTTATGCAAACACGCAATCTTCAGGTGCAAAATACTCACTAACCATGGAAAGGTAGACAGATGTAACTTGGGTTTGTTGAAGAAACTTACTATATTACTTAAATAGCCCTACCTTGCTGAACAGGAGAAGTGAGTTGATCACTACATGTATACATAAAACCAAACACCTGCCCAAGTACATTGACCCAGATTAAAATAGATTTCAAAATAGATTTTACGAATATTAATATAATATGCAACACCTATTAATATTCATAGAACCCATCATTAATAGCATTCTTTATATATCTATACACATATATAATTCCATATTATAGCTCATACTCAATTAATTTCTGAAGTGTGTATATGTAATTTCACCTTTGTAAGTATAAGGCTAGGTTTCAAATGCATTAGATATATAGTCTTAACCTATAATTATTTTAACATCATGAGAGCTAAGTTTATTCCATCAGACATTACTTTCATAATATATTTTAATAAGCACCAATTATTTTTATTACAACTAATGATGGTTTTGTATGCAAAAAAGGGAGTATCCCCTTGATATATAGTGTGTTTACATAAATTCAAATTTTTTAAAATTATTTAAATGAATTTTTTCTTTTTCATCTTTCAAACTTAAGAATTTGAATGGTTTGAATTATAAATAATTCTAATATTATAGGCACCAATAATAAAATGAACAAGTTTTAACACAATTTTAAATGAACACCACTGAATGTGAATTTCATAACACTTAACGGTTGGCACCTGAAGATCGCATGTTTGCATGAAACTCGAGTCGTGCTATCGATGTGGGATATTATATATATTCACTAATGAGTTCTCATTGAGTTTATGTATCTTGTTGAGTGACGTCAGTTCTTTCTCACAAAGAGATCTCGCGCCAAAACTTAACTATAAAGGTATTCAGTGCATTCGTCTTTCTAGCCAGAGAAAGCTGTTAAGGTTGTTGAATAATTCAATTGCATCTGAAGTCAGGGCTAAAAGTGAATTTCTCGACTCAATGTCAAAGTCAAGTACTGGTACATTCTTTCTGTGGCAGTAAGATGGTGTGTTGATTTGAAATCTTGGAAATTTTGGTGAATTGGCTGTTTCAGCAAAATTTTATGAACAGGATATATTTTTTTTTATTTTAACTTGTACCTGTAACACTTGTATTTTGTGCTATTTGAAGATTTCAGAAACAACCCAAATGATGGATTGTTATATCATTCGAAAAAAAAAAAAAAAAAAAAAAAAAGACAAACAATGAAGGAACAAGAGGACCATCAACATTAACAGATACATCTGAAAATGTAACTTCCATGAACATTGCTGCGCACATTAGTTGAAAAGGTTATTCTTCCTTCATGTTTGGATATTGTGCATATTATGCTTGAAGAAAAAACCTTCTGAGAAATTAGCAGTAGTACAATACAATATCATGCAGAATTTGTTCAATTGCAGAGCATTTAGAAAAAAGCTTATTGCAAGACTACAATCTGGCATAGATTTTGCAATACTGCTAGACGAAAGTATTACAACACTTTTAGTTTATATCAGATACATGTGGCAAAATGATATGTTGGAAGATTTGCTATGCTATATAAATTTGATATCATATACAACTGGTGCAGATGTATTTGCTGCATTAAAAGAGTGTCTTGTTGAGCAGTATAAATTAAATTTGAAAAACTGCAAAGGGATTACAAATGATGGAGTAGTGAATATAACCTGAAAAATAGTGGTGTTATTAAAAGATATTTGAATGCAGCTGATAATGCAATTTGGAATCACTGTTTTATGCACTGACAAGCTCTGATATCAAAGGGACTTTCAGAGAATCTTAAGGAAGTATTGAAAGAAGTTAAAAATCATGCATTTTCAGCAACTATAAACAAATAAATTTTTTCTCAAGAGGCTAAAATTTTACAAAAAATAAATTCAGGGGTCACACTTATAAATGAAGTTGGCTTGTACACAAGTATATATAATATTTGCAATTATACTGAATATTGAGCCAAATAAATTTCTTGATCAAGAAATACAACCTGACAAACAAATTTTGTGCTTGGTTAATTGACCAGGAGTAGAGTTAGTACTTGTTTAATTCTTAAACAAGGCCAACAAACTATGCAGTTGGATCAGGGAAGTGTTTGATCATTCTTAAAAGCTACTAAGATTAATTAAAGACTAAACCTTGTTTTATGATCAAATATGCTCCAGGGGTTCATAATTGTTGAATTAATGATACCTTGCAAATCAAATAGGTACACGAGCACAATAAAACATAAGTTATATAGTCAAACTCTACTTTAAAGTTATGAAATGAATGATCAAAAGTGAAATAAATTAGATGATCTGTACATTGAACATACAATCAATATGAAAAAGTTGTCTTGTTATTAAGAAAATAAGAAGAAACAACGAAGAAAAATATCCCTGGATTTGACAGCAGAGAAGTTGGGAGTGTAAAAAAAACATCTCTTCGACTCTGAAACACAACCACATGTAGGAATAAATGTAGTACAACTATGTCACACAACTAGCAAGACAAATACACAATTACAGATGTATATTATGAAGTAAGTCTCATTTTTGGTACCAATGTTTCTAATGGAAACAATCTAGATTATCTCCTTTATAAGTGGACTTTATATTAACTTAAAACTGAACAAAAAATAGAATTCCATTGTTCACCTGTAGACCCAGAACACTGACTTTCTCTCATTTCACAATAAGGGAACTGAAGTGAATATTGTTATTTCTTATCTATTTGTTAGAAAAAATTAGCGTAATTAATAAGGAAAGAAATTAAAAGTGAATAAGATGATGACATTAAGATTACTCCAGCTTGAATTGGATATTTTCTCACTGTTTTAGTTTATCTAATTTAGTTTTATTTTCTCTTTGTTATCAATATAACAGGAGTCTGAAAAAAAATTGTCTTGTCTGATAAAGTTTAACCACTAAAAATTGATAATTGATTCTTCCACATATTTATCAATAGAGATAAGATTATATGTATATATGGGAGATAATTCATAAGCTTAGACATTAAATTCACTAACCTCTTTGTTTACTAGACATTTTGTATATATATGAACAAAACAGAAATAGTTACATATATGTACAGAAATGCACAGCTCAAGAGGAATCAAGGCAGAGGAAAATAACTAATAATAATGAGAAGGAAAATAACTAGTAATACCTACAGCCATAGCACTTTCCATTCTGCTTTTCACAATATATGAATATAAAAATTATAACAGAGGTACTCTCTTACTGGAGGCAAGCCAAGAGAGAAGTGTAGATATAGATAAGTTAAATTCACATTATATTAAATATGAACTGAAAAGAAAGTTTAAAATAAAAATATTAAATACAAATATAATTCTCCTTTTAAACTTTTTTGCTTTATGGTTTTAAATAATGATTTAGATAATGCCCAAGAAAATGATTCCCTCTACAATCTGAAGAATAAAAGTTTTCTTTGTTATTTTTTCAGTTGTTACAACACATTACTAAAAAAAATTATAAATTTAAAAAACTTTCTAAAATTCCTGTTGCATTATACTGTTAAGAAGGATCCTCAACATATTAACTTTATTCTCAATTTCTCTAAAGGATAAAAGTTTGTTGTTAAAATTTCAACCATAACAGAATCATGAAATTCAAATATTATATTTCAGTAATTTGTAACTTGCAATATTGGAAGAAATGTTTTTGTGTTTTCGAAAGTGTTAAAGGCTAATGAAGGAGTTTTTTCTATATGGCAAAGTTGATCAACAAGGAATACATTCACTATGTAATTTACATTCTTCACTTACAATATTTGAAGTTTATAAAATAAAACAAATTAATAGTTTTCTGAAAAGAATTAGAATCAATAATAGTGCGGTTTTCGAACTGAAAAATTAAGGACAAAACGCTTCGTTTATCGAACAAAAGTTGTCGGTTATAAATTTTTATTTGTAAAAATTGCTTACATGAAACGGAATAATTTCTTTTGAACGCTGTTCTAAAAAAATTTGTGTAATGGCGTTTCATCCTCTAATACTGGACATTTTTTAAAGTAACATTCATTAATGGAATTCTATATGCAAATGGAGAAAAATATTTGATAAACCAAAGACTAATGCAGAGTTTTATAAAGTCTTCCGTGATTTGTCCATTGATAACCGAAGAAATAAGTGATTTTAAAATTATGTAAAATGTTTCAAAATTTCATTATGACTTAAAATATTGTAAACACACACTTCTTTATATGTTCTCTGTTGACTGTATTTTACGGCAGTCATAAGGATCACTAGATTTGTTGAGTAATACCAACCTTACTGGTCATCCAGTTATCTTTTTACAATTGTTTGAGGAGAATAGTGATCAAAAACATATAAACATCGAGAGTTTTAAAAATGTAAACAGAAGAACTGACATTACATTCCTCCCTTCACCACAAGTGGAAAATAACATGTCATTATTTTTAAATTAAATATGGTAAGAAAATTTGACGAATTTCTTGAAATAGTAAGTGTTTATGTTGGAAACACATTCATTAAATTTTCATGCCATGTGTATCCCTCACCCCTACAAAAAATGAAATATTTTTTTCCATGGCAAAATTGTGAAAAAAAATTATATATACAAAGTAGGATACAATTCTATTAGAAGATTGAACTTGGTATCTACATTCATTTGTTTTTCTTTGTTTTTTTAAACTATGTACATGCAAAGCATAGTATATAGTTTTTTTTTAGACAAAAATTTTGTCTTTCTGGTCTTCTTGACTTTTGTGGTCATTCTGGTTTAATTCAACAGCTTATGTTTCTATGTCATCTCTTGCAATCCCAATAAAGCATGTGGACCTGAGATTAGCCCCCTGTAATCATTATATAAATGTGTATATTTAAATGTCCCCAGTTGTTTCTGTATAAGAGAAAAGGCCAAACAAAAAAAAAAATTTCCTGCGAAAAACGGAAGTCATCATCTGTTATTCAATTTTTAAGAACAACTGTTGAACTAACACAATTGGTTCAACATCTCTTTCTGCAAGGTGAAATTTTCTCAAATAAATTGTCAATATGGCTTTTTGTTTCTTCCAGTACTCTTTTCTTTGCTGATATATTTAATGATAATTGCAAAAAGTTTATCATTCTAGATAAAAATGGTAACCTCTAGGCAAAGGCTTTGAACATCTCAAAAAAGCCTTTCGATATGGTTTAAAACATTGAAGCTGTTCAAATTATGGTATCTCTTACACATTTTGCCTGGATCCAATTTGTAATTTCCTATCAAACCGTTAAATGAGTGTTAACTGAACATTCTCTCCTGATACTTTCCTTTTGTACAAATGTAGATGTCCTTGTGATCCTTTTTTAATTTTTCATTAATGACATTGCAGACTTAGCTCTCAACTTGGCATCAATAATGACAACACAACCAATTCAGAATGGCCTGCCTGTATAGGTTAAAGCTGATCAGCCAGACAAGGTCAAAATGAATTGATATTCCAACCATATACTCAAGTCCCATTACTTAATATAAAAAAGATGGGGATGTTAATTTTATTACCTCCAAAGAGACTACTTTTCTCCATTAATCATTTAAAACGACTAATCTCTGCTTTTCATTAGCATGGATGAAGCTAACCTCTAGGAAAGTGACTCGTTGCACCTTCTTGAGATAATGTTCTCAGCTGACTTAAAATGGAAAGACTATATTGAATCTATTGCTACATCAGAAAGTCTGTTCACTGTGTCGTGTGAGACAATTTTACATATCTATGTCTACCATTCATCCATGCTTAAAATATTGCTGGCACATATGGTTTGGTGCCCTTACTATTTACCTAGAGTTTCTTGATAAGAGACAAAGAAGAATCAGCAATATTGTTGGTCCTGATCTGGTGACTCATCTTCAGTCACATGCCCACTACCGTAAAGTTGCCTCTCTTCTCTATAAATACTTTCATGGTAATTGTTCTAAGGAGCTCTTTGCTATGGTACCTAAATTTCATGAATTTAAGCACAATACAAGACTGGCATCAAGATCTCATCAATTGACAGTTGAGCTGGCTAGATGTACTCATAATTTCTATGCTAATAGTTTCTTTTCTCTTGTGGCTCCATGCTTTCCAGCTAACTTTAATCTGTAAAAATTTAAATGCAATGCTAATCGCTATCTACTGTCCCACTGATTACTCTTTTCTCTCATTATTAATGTTTCTGTTCCCAATTCCTCCACACCCTGTAACCCCTTTTTTAGTGGCTTGCATTGGGTGATATGGATTAAAAAAAAAAAAAAAAAAAAAAAAAAAGGTGGATGTTTCATTAAACTATCCACCTTCCAACATTGTAGAGATGTCTACATCATTCACGAATGCTCCTTCCACCTGGTGTCATGTACAACTTTGGGTTCTCTCAATTCAATTTTGTTTTTTCCTTTTTCTTAATTTAATCATCAAAACTACCAAAATTATTTCAATTACTAATACTTCCAGACAAGCATGACTGTCACCATGTTAATTCTCACACTATTACTAGTGGGTCTTCCTTCTGATATAGTTAACCTATCCACTAATTGCTGTAGGTTAATTTTTCCTACTGGGCCCAATATACATAACGTACGACCACTTCTCACATAAACTTGGTTTTTAGATAGACATGCTCCAAGCACATTTGGTTCACATTCCCTATCTACTCCTGGTGCTAATAATATGAATCTTGTTGTAACTACTTTGAAAGCTATGTTCTCAGCCTCTAACTTATTCTTGGCCACTACTCCCCTTTTCCCATCTATCTCTGGATAAAAAATGGGTAGGGTTACTACTGTAAATATTTCAACAGTGCTTTTGTTGTCACCACCTTTATTATCTCTGTGCAACTTCCTATCAACTATTCATTTAGAAAATGACTAAAAAGCCTCATCTAAATCCTTCCCAACATGTTCCCAAAATAATAAATACACTTCTCAATCTCATTATTAAGGGTAATTCCTCTCTTTCCATTCTACCAGTCTGAACTTCATTTTTCCTTTTTTAATTCTTCTAAAGATATCTTATTCATATCCCATTTTCCTATATCTCCATCAAATAGTCACTAATTTTGTTTAATTATAGTCATCGCTCAGCAAACTGTCCTTTGACCTCACAGGCTAGCATGGGTAAATAAAAACATTTTCATTCTGTTTTAAGTAAAAGGTAAAGCATTCTTTTGAGAAAATCCAGTTAGTTAATCCTTAAATTTACAAAAAGACTTTGAAACACATCTAATACAAATACTAGATTGTGAAGAGAATTTTAAAATTATTGTTTACATTTTTGTATACAATGCCAGTTCAATGAGTGACAAAAACAAAATGCCTAAAAAGTTTATTTCTATACATAAATTAATCTTTCTTTTAATTTGGATTACCTCTAGGCTATTATCTTTCAAACAGTACCAAAATTTAAGTTCATAGAAGGCATTTAAAATAATATTTTTCTATTAATTTCTTTTGTTCAACCCAAATTTTTAATGTTTCCTTTTGATTTCCAGTCAAACAAAATGCAATCATTCATGATCCCCGAAAATTCATGATTTAATTCTCACCCCCATAAAAGTTCCCTTTTCCTTCTGTATGTGTGGTAATGGGCTTACCTCTTCCTACCTTGCAAGTGCGTTCCTCTCACAGTGCTTAGCAATTATTACTATAACCTGTTGTGCCTATGTTTCTATTTAAACTGTCAGGATATTTTTCTGATGCTCCAATCTCTCTCCCATCTTTGTTTCTTTCATTTTAATGTATCTGACTGATGTTATTATTAATGGGAGGACCTCTTTTTATTATTCAAACTTAATTAAACAAAAGCCACTTCAAAAGTGTTCCTGTTGGGCCAGTTCTGTTTTGAACCTTTGAGTGAAATTACTGATATCCAATGATCAATCAGGATTAACAGGGAAAGGTCTTATAGTGAGACAGCACCAAATGTAACCACTCATACACTCTCCTGTCCATCTGTTTATCCTTTTCCATATTAGGGGTCATTCTATTTACATTCCAGTATTGGAGCAGATGTCAATGTCTTGATAAAACTGATATTATAATATATATATATATATATATATATATATATATATATGGACATATATCTGTAGAGAGAGAGAGAGAGCGTGAGTGTATATTTTGGCAGCATGTTTTCATTCAGCCATGACCCATTGAATGCTTTCAAAAAGTTTTGTTTATTTATTTTTAATTAGATCCTTTCATATTCATGGACAAGCTTTTTGGTGTAATTATTAAAGGAAGGGAGAAAATTATTTGGTACCAAGTAATTTGAACATATCACAATGTTATAGTCAGGGTGTTGTTTATTTCAAGACAAATATTACAGTGTTGCCTTTTCAAAAAAAAATATTCTCAATTCTTTCTTTTTACTTGTAAAGTGAACAATGCTCCTTCAAATGGTGATTTAGCTCCGTTTAATTCTTGGAAGGCAACTAAGTATACTTTTGCCAAGAGTGTTAAGAAGTAAGTATTCATACTATTATTACAATTTTCAATATTTTCTTGTTTTACTGAAATTTAAAATTTTTCTTCTTGATATCAGTGTTGATAATGAGATTGTATCCTCAGCAAACCCAAAATACTTTAATATAGATAGCTTCAAGAATTTTTAATTTATATCTATTATTTTCATGAAAAAGTATAGATGTATTTTCAACAATATTTTTCTGAATAGCAAATGAAGACAGACACATTGTTGTAAATGTTTCAAAATGTAGTACACATCATGCAAATGAAAACTGAGAGAAAGTAGTTGTAGTGTGTCCAACATATATATATTCTTGTTCTGATGGAGATAAAATGTCACAGAGGACATCAATTTTGAATAAAATGTTAGTTTTCAAGGTTTTATTGGTTTATGGGAAAGAGTCATTATGAATGATTTAATTCCTTATTAGATTTATATTTATCCTATAATAAATTCCTAATTTATTTTTTGAGAATCTTGATGAAAGTTATATATATATATATATATATAAATATATATACACACACACAAATATATATACCTTACATATATATATATATTTAAATATATGATGTTTCTCTTAATTAGTATATATATAATATATATATATATATATATATATATATATATGCTCTATGTGTATACATGTGTGTATGTGTCTGTGTGTGTTTCTATATATTTTTTGTATGGTGGAATCATGAAAATCATATTTACATATGAAGGACAGTTTATAGTTTTAAAAAATATGCCATACACCAAAATACATGATGTCATTATAATTAAAAAGTTTGGTTCAAAAACCAGCATTCGGTTTTCCACATGTTTTGACATTAAGAGTTGTCTTTTTATTAGTTGTCTATGAAAAGCCAGCGTGCCCTGCTAACTGTAAATATTTACAGTGGAAAATAGGATTATATATTTTTTAAATTATTTACCACTAATAAAATGTAATGGTTTTGGAATTTTGAACTCAGATCCAAGCCCACAGTCAGACACACACAGTGATGTCCACCATGAACAGATATATTTTACTATAGGTATTGATAAATTCAAAAAACACTTTGTTATGAACACAGTCAACACGTTTTCAGGCTCATCAGAACTACAAAGGAAAAACAGAATATGAGAAGACCTCATTATCATGGATGACGTGAATGAATGGACAAGGAAAAATATAATGCTCTTAAAGTAAGAACATCAACTGTGTATTACATGCACAGCAATGTATGACAAACACTTCGATTTTGTGCATTCTTTTTGAATATAAATATAATAAAAAATAAAAACGAAAGAAAAAAAATAAACTAAGTGTTTGAATATTTTATATATATATATATATATAAATATAATTAGAGGCATATATATATATATTTATTTAAAAATATGATTCAAAACGCAACATAAGAGGTCTCATGTTTCAAAACAAGAGCCGAAAAACTTCAATATAATTATTTAAATTAAATTGAGTTAAAGTAGCTCTATTTCCATCTTCAAGCGAAATTTTTTTTGGAATAATGTATTTCTGAAATTTACGTGTTTTAAAAATTGAAATCAAAATTTCCATAGTAACAGCTAGGCGAATTGTTTTAAATTGGGTAGCGAGTTGTTGGGTGTTAATAATAAGTATCAGTATAGAGTTACTTTCGTAGATGTCAAGTCAGGGAAAGGTGGGGTGTCTAAATTTGAAACGGAAGATGTATTAACCCTCGTCTAGTTGGCATGGAGATTTATTTTTTATTTATTTTTTTATGAAAGGATTTGTGCATATAAAAAACTGTTGTAATGTTTGTTTTTTGACGACTTCATAAAGGGTTATCTTTTTTAGGGTATTTAAACTATTTATTTGGGATATGGATGGATTATGAAGGGTGTTAAATTGTATGCATGTTTTAGTTAATTATTCAAACCATGAATCTGATGATTGGGCTGTGGATTAAACAAGTTATATTGTATGCTTGTTTTTAGCTAATAATTCAAACCAAAATCTGATGATGTCTACAAAAAAACCATTAACT